>JAJJWX010002246.1:0-582613 GCA_023529315.1 Papaver bracteatum | reverse complement strand
GTTCTCCGATGCCTTTTGCTCTTTAAACCAAAACAAGGCATCTTATATCTTCCTCCTCCCATTGGTTAAGGGGACACCAATTGTATGGGCCATAAGGAGGGATAGCCCAACGCCCAACATGTATGTCATCGTAAGAAGCGCTCGATCATCTCCAAAGTCAAGTCGTCATAATCACCATAGAAAGCGACTACGAATTGATGAAGATTGTATCTTTTTTTTATAGTTTCAATGGAAAGGTGCCTAAAAACCATCTGGTGTTAGCCCAGTTGGCCAGGAGCCTGACTCTCAAACAAGAGGTCAGCGGTTCGAGTCTCCGCTCAAACACTAACAAACTAACATTAACATAACATTCTTTACCAATCAAAATAAAATAAAATGGAAAGGTGCCTAAAGCTGTGCTTCAAAGTAAGTCACGCCCTTTAGTCGGGTGAGCTTTGGCTGCCATCATGTCACGAAAGGACGTCGTTATGACCAATTTTCTGCAGGGCTCCATACGTGAATAGGCGGAGACGATCTTGGGGCCGATCAGAAGAAGGAGATGAGGCAATGGGAGAGTCATCCGTCTCGAGGAGACTAAGTGGAGGTTCTTTCGTAATTTGCATTGATCGATCGAGTTGCGACTTTCTGGTCGATTGTTTATGGTTTGGAGGTTTGGAACTCTTACTTTGTTTCGAGGCCTTATCAGAAGGTCGAAGAGAAGGATTAGAAGGGTCCTTGCTAGAACGGTCACCACTTCTAGTAGAACTAGCCATAGACAAGAAAGATATCTGCATCACAAATGAGGAAGTTACATCACAAGACATCACAAGAGAGACGTCCAAAACCAAAATACTACAAATGCTATCATACTTACCGTTGAAGAACGAATTGAAAACACGGGGTCCAGAATCACGATACACACCTCCAGATAGGTTCTAAAAACAACTTAAGTTTTCATTCAGATGCAGTAATGGAGTGAATGTTTTCAGACATTTTTAGAGCAGTGAAGAAGAAGAGACAAGAGAGTTAAGTTTTCAGTCAGACACAATAATGGAGTGAATGTTTTCAGATATTTTTAGAGCAGTGAAGAAGAAGATACAAGAGAGTTAAGTTTTCAGTCAGATGCAGTAATGGAGTGAATGTTTTCAGAGTAGTGAAGAAGAAGAGACAAGAGAGTAAGAATAAATGAGTAGATGTCGGTAGGAATGGTCCTTAAATAGCCTGCCGGAAGATGTAACGAGGTTGGAGGACTTTAATGTCGGATGGAGATCATGCGCCAATAGTGGGAAATGTGGAGTGCTGAATTACCAGACGCATGATAAGTATTATAAAACTAGAGCATGATATCTTCTTCCTAGGTTTCATTCCCTGTTCTTGAGACACCTTAAAGGAGCGGCTACGAGACGTCCAGTGTAATGAATGGAGGAGGTGTTTAAGAAAAAAACTTGTCTATTTTTTCTTAATGTAAATCTAGTTCATTGGGGAAGCACTACGAGTATATTTAGCCAAAGTATACAATAAGAAACGCTGAAAGCAAAAGCAAAGCAAGAAGCAAAGTTGGTGGCATATGCGAATTTGCTGTTGGGAGAGTTACGTGGAAGTGCGACAGTATTTGGCAGCGATAGCATGAAATAACGCAGCAAGAATGAAGATGTAAGTCCATCAAGCATACGAGTTGAAAGTAACTCATAGTTAGGAAGAACATGATATTTTTTTTCCGCTACATTAAAGTGTAACCGTTCGAAAAAACAAGTGATGCCTTATTAGTTTCAAAGGAGTGTGAATATGAACCTTGTCCAAAGAGACGTTTGGATTTCCCGAGTATCGTAATTCATGGATAATGTCATACATTTCAGTCGAATTTATACAAGAGTGTTGCAAAGTGATTGAAGAACACTTAGTCTACAGTAAGGCCTGTTGAATTGCAAGAGTGCAATGTCGGTGAGGGTTGAAGGCAGATAGGCTAAGTTATACATATCATGATGACATGTTGGATATTTGGCGTATACACTTACGGCACGAAATGGCTTGAAGAAAAATTGTTCAGTGATGCAAGAAGCATAACGACAGTTGCAATAACATTTGGGTATTAAGATGTGAATGAAGTATAATTTAAACATAGTCGACGATGCGACGAGTGAAGCTGAAATTCATGAAGCAATGACAAGGCAAATAAACTAAGTGGTGGCGTAAAGTACTAGTGAAAAAGTTTTGGAAAGGATGAAGGCCAAGCAAAGTTGCTGATTTCAAGAGTGGCTCAGAGATCGTACAAGGTCGAGAAAGTTCGATGGAGGATGAACTAATATTGCATTCAACAAGGGCGTTGAATGGATTGGGTGAGGTAGGTCTATGACATGCCTCGACAGTGGCGCACAATTATTGTGCATTACATGAATTGTAGCTTTGACCAATGGAGCATACAGTATCGACAATGTAGTGACAACATGGTGAGACAAGAAGGCTACTTAGCACATGCAATGACTGATCGCGATAATGTTGCATATACTTATTGAGGAGTTAGTCCATCTCAAGGAAAGAATAAATGATTAAATGCAAGTCATGAGATGACTTTGGCATCTTTAAAGCATTAGCCAAGGATTGGACAATGCATATGCTGCATGATGGCGTTTCCAAATATGCCATTGGTGATTATTGCTCAGACAAAAAGAATGCAAGTAATGCGTATGAAGTTGAACTAAGCAAGTCAAAACTCAATTGGCATGATATTTGGGTATTGGCATCCAAATAAGCTAAGTGCATGATCGGGATGAATGAGCGCAACCATTCTTTGAATACTTGGCAAAAGTGCAAGTTGAATGAAGCGCAACCATTGCGAGATACTTAGCAGGCAAATATTAGTATTGCACAATCATTGTCAAACGGTGTACGTGCCAAGTTTAGTGCAACATAATGATTGTCGGTTGAGTTCAAGTGTCGATTCTGAGTGTGTGTGCATCCGCATGCCAAATCAATTAAGGAAGTTAGAGAAAGGTTATAAAGTGGCTTTATAACCAAGTTTTCCATAGCCCTAACTATTTAAGACAAATGTAGCGCCATTCTGCAAGCCAGTGAAAAATATAGAAGTTAAAAAAGTCATTTTCACGGTTGGGAACTGCCATGGACAAATGGTTGTTCATAGGCAGTGCAAGCTGTGTTACATACGGATTAGCCACAGTAATTGGAATTATAAATAGCTAGAGAACCTTTGCAAATACAGGTCTTCAAGTGTTGAGGAACCACATTGCGGTAAAGAGAGTTTGTTTTTGTGTTTGTGCTTAGAGAATAAGCTAGCTTGTAAGTCCATTGGTTGGACTGATTTTGTAATCTTCAACTTCAACTAATAAAATAGAGTTTGTTGGATTATATATTTGCCTTAGTATTATGTTGATTGAAACTACTCCCAATTCATAGAAGCATAAACATAGCAAAAACCCTTTGTAGTATGAGCTACATTCTTTGGTAAGAAAATATAATTTAAGTCTTCGTTGCATAACTCAGTGAAGTTGGTTGTTTGCATAGATGCATATTTATAAAGGCTAAAATACAAGTGGGTGATAAGAGATCAATGAACCACTTGTATTTCTAGGAAGCACTTTCTCAGAAAAATTGCTTGGGGCATTTTAAGGTGTGATACCAGCCATGGTGAGGAGAGATCAACCTCAACTTCTCTGATACTCTTCACACGATTTACGAGGCATTCCATGCCATTTAGCGTTACTCATCCAAGTCATTTTCACAAATTCGAGAATATATCTCTATCTTGGCCAACTCGGCTAAAGTGAATGTTTCTCTCTCTCAACACATCATCACATAGGTGACTCGAATTCACACAAATGAGGGATGTCAATTAGGGTTTTGGCCTCGACACATGTGAGAAATACCCGACCCTTTTCTCACAACAGAAGAGAGTAAAGGCGGTGGAATAATGAAATAAATTCAAACTTAGTTTATCTTTAACTATTCTTGAAAAGATGGGGCAGGAGTGCTGCACCGACAAGCAATCCATAACTTCACCACCCGAGATTAGAGAATTCAATTATATATAGGTCACCCATTTCTCCAAGGCGACACACAACTTTCTTATAAACTCGGAACAATTCTTCTTCAAACTTTAATATTCTCCGATCTCTCTCTTCATCTCGCTTCCTCCCTAAAACCACCCCCTAACCTCTCTTGTGACTGAAGCGACCTTGAACGGCCACGTGTATTGGTTTGGGAATACCGTTTTTATGCTCAACCTCATGTAACTCACTTTCAGAAAACCCCAAAATCCCACTTTAGCCTCTCACCGACTTTAGGTAACTACGAGAACGAGCCATATCTAAAAAAATTCCAAAACAAAAGGTCCGATATTTGACTTGTACCAAGTCAAGGCTAAGTAAGATCTAAGCGATGAGTCAAAGAAACAAAAACATAATAATAATTCTTCCGATTTTTGGCATTGTGCAAAACCAAAAACACTTATGCTTCTAGTATCCAAACACACTTTAATAGTATATGATCTTCAAGATTGACTCTCGTATTCAAAGTTCAGTTCAAACGGCTCTTATATTCACCGTAAGCATGGGCGGGGCCTAACAAGGATATAACCCGTCCCTATTTTCAGCCCAACATTTTTTTACCATACAAATTTTTTGAAAATTTTTCTTTAGCCTAAATGAATCATTCCAGCCCATCTAATATATTCTTAACCCACTTATATCCTTCGGGATTTCCTTAACCCACATATATCCTCTGATTTCAAAGTGAAATCATAATTAACCCACTCGTGAGAGAATTTTTAGTCTATTTAATATATATTTTTATTTAAAAGCGAATGAATTTCATCTACCCAACACAATTATCTTTTATTTTTATTCCATAAACTATAAAAATACATAAAAGACAAAATATAATAGGCACTGTCTTCGGTATGGTACAAGCAGATTGGTACCCTGTTAGCAACCTTGTATATTCGGATGTTGGTTAAGAGGGAGTCCGTTGTTAGTAGTCGTATGTTCGAGTAGGCTCACCACGAACCAAACTGCCTAGCTCACGCGCCACCAAAAAGCTGGGCTGAACTAGAGTTGGCAAACAAGCCAAACCCGCGGTTGGGACCGTCCCGACCCGTGAAAACCCCATTACCCGGCTCGCTGGTATGCGAACAAGCCGGATTAGGTTGGGAAAATCTAACTTGTATAGAAACGGGCGCTCGACCGGCCCAAAACTGCGTGGGACAACCCGTTACCCGCACTATCCCACGATATCCGCGTGTCCCAATTTTTTTTATACGTGTTTGATTTTTTCCTAGGTATAAAAATAAAAAACCTAGCTGTTCTACTCTTCTTCTCTTCTCTTTCTCTTCTTCCCTTTCTTTTCGCCGGGTCGCACCAAAACCGCCCGATTGAACTGAAATTTTTTCATCTTCTTCTTGTGATTATTTTCCGATAATTACAATTAACAGCAACAACAATGGTTAGAGACTCTCAGCAAGTAAGTAAATTCGTGGATTGTGATCTGTTTTTTTTTCATCATTTTAATCGTGTATGATGTATGATTTATCATTCATGTATGGTTTTGAAGGCCGTTTGATATTCAAATATTTATTATCTAGTGATTTCAGAAGTGGGTTTACTTAGTTTGTAGATCTCTTTTTTCTTCTCTCTTGTTTAAATCATTGTCGTCATGGAGTTTTTTGTTTCTTTTGAGGACTTCTTTTAACAGCAACATCAAAAGATGGGTTCGATTTGATTGATAATCAAAATCGCTAGTAATTTTTGGTTTGTTAGGTTTAAAAATCATAGGCTTTGTTTATTGATTTGGCATGATGTTTTGGTGTTTGGGTTTTGTAGCATTAATAAATGAGAATTCTTGATTGAAATTTTGTTTTTTTGTTTTTTATGATTACTAATTTTGCTTAATTAACTGTTTTGGGTTTTAAATTTTCAAATTCATTTATGTTTGTATGAATTTGTAAAAGAATTAGATTAAAATTGCTCTTGATTTTTGTGTTTTTCATGATTACTGTGGTGTTTGAATTTGAAGAACTGAAAAGAGTAGACGGATGCAGTATGAGTTGATATGATATGAAGCTTGGGGCTTGGGGATGCTACTAATGGGTTGTGCAGGCATGAGGTATTACAGTTTATGGAATCGAAGATGTTGGTGTTGGTGATTATCATGGGCATGATTCTGACTTCTGAGTTTGAGCAAAATATGGTAGGTGTATGTTAGGAAGTCGTGAATCTCGTGATGGATTGAGCTGAAAATGAAGAGAATAGATAATGAAAATGAAGGAGTTGAAAGGCCTGAAAACGATTTAATGAATTTGAGATGGGTATTGTATTTAGCTCTAATTTTTGTAATTTGTATTTGATAATTGTAATTTTTCATAAATTAAGTTGATTAATTTTGAATTTTAGTTTTAATTAAACAAGTCGGGTAACCCGTGAACCCGCAAGTTTAACCCGTTATGGGCGCGGGTTGAAGAAACGACCATCCGTGAAGAATTTCAACCCGCGGGTATAGGCCCGTGTAAACCCGAACCCGTGTAACCAGCAACGGGCCAGCCCCGCTCGCCCGTTTGCCAGCTCTAGCTCGAACTCCTACATTAGATGAAAGTACAAAACTACCCCTTCTTTGCCGTCTAGCTTCAGTTTTACCTTTAAAAATGGACACAAATGCCCTTATTTATAGAATCCAATACCATCAAAAGACACAAACACAACCCTAAAAGGCTAAACCCTCATCTTCTTCGTCTTCCCCTTTCACCCGTAAACCTTCACCTCTCTCTCCCGCAATTAGAAGCTCGTGAAAGGTCCTAGAAGCTCCTCGTCCTTCCTCTCTCTCAACGCCGCACTCAATAGGTACTTAATTTTCCGCATTTTTTTTTTGATTAATTTTTCGGATTTTGTTTATCCGAATGTGTTTTAGGTTTAGGGATTTGTTTTACTGAAAATTTCGCTGAATGAGATTGGATTTCTGAGATTCGTATGTTATGCATTTTAGGGAACTTTGATTTGGTGTGGTTAAGTTATGGAAGAAGAATCAAACACAGTTGCCGACCATGGTATGGAAGGAGAAGTGAGGACAAAGTATAAGGGAAAACACGATAAACCTAAACCATGGGATCATGATGGGATTGATCATTGGAAGATTGATAAGTTTGATCCTACTTGGAATGAAGGAGGAATGCTTGAAGTTAGCTCTTTCTCCACTTTGTTCCCTGTTTACAGAGGTCAGTATCAAATCATTTGTTCGCCGCCATCAGGACCTTTTGTTTACTTGTTGTTGTTGTTGTTGTTGTTGTTGTTGTTGTTGTTATTCAATTGTATTTGTTTGTGTATTTTGTTTCAGAAAAGTATTTGCAAGATGCTTGGCCTTCAGTGAAAGGTGCATTGAAACAGTTTGATATATCTTGCGATCTCAATTTGGTGAGTCTTGTTATGCCCTTGAAGTATAAAGTTCTATCTTGCTTAAAGAATCCAACTTAATGGAATATCTGTATTTGGGAATTCAATGTAGTGAAATGAAATATCATATTTGCTCTAATAGAACACTGTGATGTATGGCTAGCTTGTTTTTAAGTGCGCGTGTTCTGTAAAAGCTCAGACTTATTTGTGTGTAATTTGTATAGATATTACAAACACTATGTGTCAGTGCATAGGCTAGATGTGTATTTGTGTCTAGGCGACGCATGCTCTGTCTCTTTCTCTCTTGGACGGAGTATAGATTCTGAATAAACTTTGAAATGGGACAAAAGACTGGACCTTACTAGTTTATTCTGTTTCAGATGTTCTTTAACTAATACTGGTTTTAGTGCTTTGGCTATTCTTTAGCATAAATGTACTTAGTTGACAATAAACTGTGTATGTATCTATTGCTGCTCAGGTTGAGGGGTCTATGACCGTTTCGACAACCCGTAAGACTAGAGATCCATATATTATCGTTAAAGCTAGGGACCTCATAAAGCTCTTATCAAGAAGTGTCCCTGCACCTCAGGTGAATTTTCTGTTTTTATCTACTTCCTCCATTTTTTTCCTTATTCCCCATCTTACTTGTATGTGCTCATCATCTTGTTATATTTGAGTTGTAATATCCAGGGATGTTATTTAAATTAGTGTACTGCAAGGTATTATTAGCACATGGATCGTGCTATCAAAATTGTACACTTTGAATTGTGTCATGTGTAGTGTGGGACAGATCTTAGTTATTCACAGTCTGTTTCTAATTTTAGGCCATCAAGATACTGGATGATGAGATGCAATGCGACATTATAAAGATTGGAGGCCTTGTCCGGAACAAGGTAGGGAAACTTTTGTTATTTAAATAATTTTAGATTTTCATGGACGGGATTAATTGTTGGAATGAGTCATGAATGAGTCATGCATATGTCATCCACTATTACTATTCCACTAGGTTAGTGCTCCACTAGGTTAGTGCTCCACTAGATTAAGTGCTACACTCAATTAGTGTATATAATTTAATTGTTTGATGACTATAAATACCTCCCATTTTGGAGAAGAATAATATCAATTTCATCCATCTATTTCTTCATGGTATCGAGCAAAGGAGATAGAGAAGAGAAAACCTTCCTAGTTCCTTTTCTTAAGCTTGATCTACTTTGCTTGATCTGTGATTAAAGATCTTGAAGTTAGATCCTAAAGTTGTTTCAAAGAAGCTGAAGTTGTTCCAAATAAGGGCTGCAAACTGCTGTTCTTGAAGAACCTGTGGCTATTTGTAAGTTGTTTTTCCTGAAATTTGTCTTTGTTTGTTGAGTTAAAAGTAGTTCTATGGCTAGTACTTCGAGAATAGTAGTTTATCTCATTCTAGGAGTTCAGCTCTAACTAGACTTTTCTCATAGCAGTGTTACTTCATCCACTTGTGATTGTTGTAACGATAATGGTAATAGAAGAGTGTAATCCGTTTGGGGGAAGAAGAGAAGTTTACAATGGTAGTTCAAGATCAGATCACACAACTGGTGAAGAGGAGTTTCAGCCTTCATCATCATCACTACCTAGTGTTTCCTCTCACCCATCTCAAGTTCCAGCAGAACAGTTTGATAAGGACTATGCTAGAATGCAATCATCCAAGGAAAATTGGAGTGGGTCTACTTCAGCGACTCAATCAGGTAACATTGGTAGTGTTGTTAACTCCAGGTGTGATAAATCTAAGGGTTCTTGTTATCGATGTTGAGCAACTGATCACATGTCTGCCGAGTCCAACTGCTTCTCCACCTATAATCCTAATCCTAGTAAAACATGCATTCAAACGGCTGATGGATCTCCACTAGTGTCTCCTGGTGAAGGACGTGTTCCGATAACTAGTTCCATGTCTCTTTCTACGAGGCGTTACATGTTCCGGAATCTTTCTTCCAACCTTCTCTCAATCAGTCGGATAACCAAAGCTTTGAAATGCAAGGTAACCTTTATGAGACTCATTAAAGTTTTTCAGCATATTCTCACTGGAGAAACACTTGGCTTAGGCAAAGAGAGAGGTCTATACTACTTGGAATCACGAGACCAAACAAGGTGATGCAGGTTTAAGAGCTTATAATTCAACAAGTATGTCGGGTCTTGAAGAACAAGTTTGGCTATGGCATAAACGATTAGGCCATCCTTCCTTCGGGTATTTAAAAAGGTTATTCCCTAAGTCGTTTTCAGAACTTGATATATCCAAATTTCATTGTGAAGTTTGTGAGTTAGCTAAACATCATAGTGTTCCTTATCCGTTAAGCATGAATAGAAGTTCTTCTCCCTTTGCTATCGTACATAGTGATGTTTGGGGTCCTTCACGTGTCATCACTAATTCTGGTTTCGTTGGTTCATTACCTTCATTTGATGATTATTCTCGGGTCTCTTGGGTTCACTTATTGAAATATAAGAGCGATGTTCATACCGGGTCTTTAAAAGCTTTCATAAGTTTGTTCTAACCCAGTTTGACAGAAAAAATTCAGGTGTTAAGATCTGATAGAGGTGGCGAGTATCTAAATCAAGGTCTCTCCTCTTACTTCTTGGAACATGGCATTGTCCACCAAACTTCGTGTACGATACCCCACAAAAATGGGATTGCCGAGCGGAAAAATCGTCACTATTAAGTCACTAGGTGCTTGTTGTTCCAAATGAATGTGCCAAAAATATTTTGAGGTGATGTTGTCCTTACTATGGCACAACTGATTAATAAGATGCCTTCTCGGGTTCTAAATTTTCAAACACCAGGTGATGTCCTTTCTTCAATCACTTCCGCGACAACCACATAATTTTGTCTCCCATAAAAGTTTTTGGGTGTGTGTGATATATGCATGTCCATAAACAAGATAGGAGTAAATTGGATCCAAGAGCCCTCAAATGTGTCTTGTTGGGTTATTCAGCTACAAAAAAGGCTACAAGTGTTGTCACCCTCCCACGGGAAAAATCTATGTATCCATGGATGTAACCTTTTGTGAAGATCAAGCCTACTTCTCAGAGTATTCAGCGACTTCTCTTCAGGGGGGGCATATAACATACTGTGAAGATCAGCCTTGGTTTGATCTTCCTAGTTCAGTACCTAAGGTTGTTATTCCTCAACCTCCTCAGCCCAAGGTTGCTGCCACCAGTTGGTTTACACCAGACAAGGCTCCTCAGTTCTCCTACAAACTCTGAAGAGACAAGGCTCCTCGGGTGGCAGGAATCGAATCTCCTGTTTCCTGCTGAGACTGATTTTAGAGTTAATGAAGATGATGTCTCAACTGATGAGTCAACAAATGTCAGAGATGACGACGCAGCTGATGAGCCCACAAATGTCAGAGATGTCGACACAGCCGATGATCCCATAAATGTTGAGGAAGGTAGATATCCTAGTCGTATACGTAATCCTCCAACTCGATATGGTTTTTCTACCCACCACCCTATTTCCAATTTTGTGTCTTCTCATCGGCTATCACCTACTTATGTTGCTTTTGCAAACAACTTATCATCTGTGAGCATACCTACAAGGATCGAAGATGCTCTTGCTGATCCGAAGTGGAAGGAAGCTACATTTGAAGAAATGGAAGCTCTAGACAAGAATGACACATGGGATGTAGTCAAGCTGCCAAAAGGGAAGAAGACAGTTGGTTGTAAATGGGTATTTACTGTGAAATTCAAGTCTGATGGAACAGTTGAAAGACACAAGGCAAGATTGGTAGCTAAAGGTTATACTCAAACTTATGGAATTGACTATCAAGAAACCTTTGCTCCTGTTGCTAATATGAACACTATCCGTGTCTTGTTATCTTTGGCAGCAAACAAGGATTGGCCACTATATCATTCGATGTGAAGAATGCCTTTCTTAATGGTGAGTTGGAAGAAGAAGTATACATGGACATCCCTCCACGGATTTCAAAATGACCACTAATAAAGGGAAAGTATGCAAATTGGGAAGAAATCCTTATATGGTTTGAAGCAGTCTCCAAGAGCATGGTTTGGACGATTCACCAAAGTATGCGGAGATATGAGTTTGGCAAAGTCATGCAGATCATACCTTATTCCTCAAACGTTCAAGGAACGTGGAAAGGCGACCATACTTATTGTCTATGTTGATTGACATTATAATGACAGGTGATGATGCTGGAAGAAATGGAGAAGGTAAAATCTTACTTGGCCAAGGAATTTGAGATAAAGGACTACAGGAGAATTGTGCTACTTCCTAGGAATTGAAGTGGCAAGATCAAAAAGGTGCATTTACATCTCAAAGGAAATATGTCCTAGATCTTCTAGCCGAGGGCAGAATGTTGGGATGCGGCGATTGACACACCAATTGAACCGAATCAGAAACTGGGAGAAGATATTGATGGTATTTCAGTGGACAAAGAAAGATATCAAAGGTTAGTAGGAAGATTGATTTATCTCTCTCACACTAATCCTGATATTGCATATTGATGAAGTGTAGTAAGTCGGTTCATGCATGCTCAAGGAGGCACATATGGATCACGATGTATGCAATACTTAGCTACCTAAAGTCGGCACCAGCAAAAGGACTTTTATTCTCTCATAATAACCACACAGAGTTGAAGCATACAGATGCAGATTGGGCAGTCCGTAATTGATCGTAGGTCCACCTGGATATTGTTCATTTGTGGGAGGAAACCTAGGTAACATAGCAGCAAGAAGCAATCATTGTAGCTAGATCCAGTGCAGAAGCAGAGTTTAGGCTATGGCTCATGGAATATGTGAGTTACTATGGTTAAAAATACTATTGGCAGAAATCGGTTTTTCAAGCCTAAAGGTCCGATGAAGTTGCATTATGATAACAAGGCACATCAGCATTGCTCACAATCCAGTCAACATGACAGAACCAAGCATGTGGAAGTGGACAGACATTTCATCAAAGAGAAATTAGATGAAGGGGTCATCAGCACTCCTTTGTAAGAACAGGAGACCAGATTGCATATGCGACTGAAGGAGTTCCTAACACCATTCAACTCTTTCCTCGACAAGCTAGGAATGCATGATATCTACGCACCTGCTTGAGGGGGAGTGTTGGAATGAGTCATGAATGAGTCATTTAATGTGTATCTTGAGCTAACCTCTGTGTCCCTAATGTGTGTCAAGAAATTATCTGTAAGAGGGTTATTTTTGTGATCACTTTTTTATGGGCGTAATGTGAGATCTAAGAATATATTACATGTTTGATGGTGTTTGGTCAATCTTTAATTGCTATTTACTATGTACTCGATCCTCATTGTATTATGTTGTTGTCCTGCAGGAACGATTTGTTAAAAGGAGACAACATCTTTTGGGACCCAATTCTTCTACTTTAAAGGTGTTCAAAGTTTCTAGATACAAATATAAATATGACGGATATAGCTAACCAGAAAAAAAAAGGCTAACAGTATGAGATATGGTTTAATTATGGTTCTCTAATATGTAATAAAACTATCACTGTTGCAGGCTATTGAGATTTTGACAGGGTGCTATGTTCTAATTCAGGTAAGTTATCCCACGCTTCTAGATCATTCACCTGAATCTTATTTTTACCCGTGCTTAATATGGGCGAAAAAGATCAATTGCAAATCACAGAAGTTTTAACTTTTCCTGTATTTTTGACATGGTCAGGGAAACACAGTTTCCGCTATGGGTTCCTTCAAGGGGTTAAAGCAAGTTAGGAGGATCGTGGAGGACTGTATACAAAATAAATTGCATCCAATATACCATATCAGGGTAATCTGGGAAAAAAGATGTTTCTATTACTGAATTTTAGTCTCATCTCATTATAACAAATTACACCTTAATTTTACTTGACAATATGTTTTTGTTTGGAACATGCAGACCCTCATGATGAGAAGGGAATTAGAAAAGTGCCTGAACTAAAGCGTGAGAGCTGGGATAGATTCCTTCCTAAATTTAAAAAGTATTCAATATCAGTCTGTCACAATCATTATTCTTCAGGAACATCACGTGTTTAGAAATATATTAATAGTTATGTTAGCTTGTTTCTCCAGGAAAAATGTGAAGCAAAAGAAAGCAAAGAGCAAGGAGAGGAAACCGAATACACCCTACCCTCCTCCTCAAGAGCCAAGCAAGGTTTGAAAATTTGTGTTTATAGTTATTACTCATCGGCGCTATGTTGTCTGCAAGTTGACCCCATTGTCTACAGATGATTCTTCGATTCTTATCAGTGTCTCTAACTTTGGAACTTCCTGCAATATATATTTTCAGATCGATTTGCAATTGGAAAGTGGTGAATATTTCTTAAGTGAGAATAAGAAGTCGCAAAAGAAATGGCAAGATAAGCTGGAGAAGCAGGCAGAAAAATCAGCCGAAAGCAAAAAGAAAAGAGAGGAAGCATTTATTCCTCCTAAGGTTTGTTTGTCTCATAAAGTTCTTTTCGATTATCTTGTTTTCCTGCTCTTATAACTATATTTTACCTATATGTTGAGTAGTAATTTGTTTTCTCATTATTTACTTATGTTTATGGCGTTCAGGAAACCACCAAGCAGGAGTCTGCTAAAGACCAAGACAAGGATGACCTGGCTGCCACTACAATGAACTTAAAGGTAAATGCACTACTGTTTGATAACGTTAAGTTTTGTTCAAAAGATTCTAATTGTGTAGCAGTATTGAAATGTTTATATTATTATTAAAAAGGGTAACTAGACCCCAATTTTTGTTGCGTGCCTTTTCCTTTAAGGCGCATGATTAGAAAATCCAGTATTTGGTTTATCTAACTTACCGTGTAGAATCAACTGCACACAAAGATCATTTCATTTGAATCACTTTAGGACTTTTTAACTGCAGTGAAAGTTGGTTGAATTACACAATAGTTAATGAACCACGTAGATTGTTAAACAACTTTTGATGGTTGATGCATTGACACCTAGTTTTGGTGTACATGAGTTTCATGATAAATAAACCAAACCTTTCTTCCCAAAATATTAAAGACTTCTGTTTGGTTTTACTATGTTCAGAGAAAATCAAAGGAGTTGAAGAAACAGAAGGCTAGTGAGAATATTGATCCTGAATCATACATCGTGGCTTCAGAGAAACGGTCTTCTAAAAAGTCCAGGACCTCTTAGTTTTCTTCAACATTGAGGGTCATGGTGGGAATTCTGTAGCCTTTTTTAACAGAATTTTGATTCTAAAAGGATAAATTGTAAGTCATAGCGTTTATCTAAACAACACTTTTTGGTTTATTTTCGAAGAAATTACTGAACTAGCTAGTTTTCAACATTTGAAAGTTCTGTTGTGTCGATTTTTCAGCTTTCAGTAAAAGTCTTGATAATTCAGGTGCCTAGATCTTACACGTCTCCTGTTGTGTTGAAAGAATTGGTACTAATGGTGCTATGTTTATTGTGTAGTATGTATGTTTCTCATTTTGTTGAATGAATTTGATTGATAGAACCGAGGCCTGTCATGTGTTCCCTAGGAGTTCGAAACTACCCGTGGGTGTGGTTTTTTTCAAAATATTTTGGCATGAAGATTTCATTAGCCAAGTGAGCCTCAGATCCTTACAGGCTTTCCCCGAAACATCATCATACAAAGTTGTACAAAAAAAAGGAATGCAACCCAAACTTCCATGAGTTCCATCATAAACTGCTTTTTAGACACAGTATCAGCAGCAAAATTTGCTTTCCGAGTAACAAGGTAACGCCCGATGAGTTATATCACTGTCACTGGCAGCCCGATGCACGATTCCACTTTAAGTTTTTTACCACACATAAGCCTGAATTTTTTCACGGATCGACGTTTACTAAGCCTGGGGGCCAAGCACTGGCCCGCTGAAACCCTAGAAACACATAACCCTAAAAGGGCTTAACTTAAACCCTTCTTCGTCTTCCTCTTTTCCCATTTCGCTGTAAATCCGCCACCTCCTCTCTCTCTCTATTAGAAGTTCACAGAAGCACCACCATAGCTTCCCCACCAACTTCATATCTATCACGTCTCTCTCTCAACGCCATATTTAACAGGTACTTAATTTTTTTTTGCAATTTTTCTTTTTTTTTTTTGGTCTGTTAAAATTTAGGTTTTTTTCTTCCACCGAACGAATAAATTCCTGAGATTAGTTGTGGTGTAGTTTTGTTATTGATTCAATTCACCTTTGGATGTCTATTATATGAATTTTGAGATTTTGTTTATTGATTTTTAGGGTTTTTTCGTTAGAAAAATGGCAGCGTTGAAATTGTTCGAGAGTGACGATGATACATATGCAATTTCTAAATTGGATATCGATCAAAAGTACAAAGTGAGACATGAATATAATGAAAAAAGAAAAGATTTACACAGACTAGAAGAGTTAGAGAGGAATGAAATAGTAGATTGTGAGAGCGAGTCTTCAGAAAGTGAAGCTGAAGAGTTTGATGATGATGATGAGATAAAGAAGTTAATGGACGTTCTTGTCAAAGTTAAGAATCAAGATCCAATTATTAAACAGAAAGATGCCAAACTCTTTGATTCCGAAGATGAGGAGAGTGAGGAAGAGGAGGGTGATATAAAGGAGAAGAAATCTAATCCCAAGTACTTGAAAGATGTGATTGCTGAGAAATTGTTGGAAGATGGGGGTGAGGATGAGGATGATGATATTAGACTGAGGCCAGGTGGGAAGACTTATAATCAGGAGCAGGAGGAGCGTAGGAAGAAATTTCTGGATGTTGCAGACCGGGAGTTTGAGGATGATGACGACGAGGATTTACTTAAGGTGAAGAAGAGGGGGGAAGAGGAGGAGGATGGAGAGAATGAGGAAATTAAGAAGAAATGTGATGATTATTTTGGGACCGATGAGGGTTTGGATGAGAATGAGAAGTTCTTGAAGAATTTTATTGTGAAGAAAATGTGGGTGGATAAGGATAAGGATAAGGGAAAGAGACCACAAATTGATGATTTGGAAGTTCTTTTTGAAGATGATGATGAGGTGTGGGATCAACTGGATTTTGAGAGGAGCTTCAATTTCGTGGATGAAGAAGGTCTGGGGATATGATTTTGGGTCATTCGAGGGTTATTGATGGCAGATTGTTAGGAAGAAGGTGAATCGCAGAGAAGAGCAAAGGAAAGCGTAGGAGGAAAGAATGGCTGAAGCTGAGAAAAGGAATAGAGAGGAATTGAAGCACTTGAAGAATTTAAAGAAGAAAGAGATTATGGAGAAACTTGACAAGATACGGGCTATTGGTGGTTTGACTGAGGGTGAAGCTTGCGCACTTGATCTGGATGATTTAGAGGATGATTTTGATCCTGAGGAATATGATAAGAAGATGAAGAAAACCTTTAATGATGATTACTATAATGCGGAAGATGCAGACTTTGGGAGCGAAGAGGATGATGAAGATGGGGATATTGAGAAGCCTGATTTTGATAAAGAAGATGAATTGCTTGGGCTACCGAAAGATTGGGATGTATGTGGAACTGGTGATGGTTTTACAGCAGTCAGGGAAAGAGTTTTAAAATCTAAGGCAGGTACAGAAGATGTTGAGGATGAGGAGCATGATGATGATGATGAGGATGACGAGGGTGAGGAGCATGATGATGATGATGATGACGAGGGTGAGGAGCATGGTGATGATGATGGAGACAATGAGAGTGATCCGGAAGAGGAAGAGAAGCCAGAAGAAGGTAAAAGAAAGAGGAAACGGAAACTTTCTTTGCGGGAGAAGGTTGCCCTTTTTAAAGAATTTGATGAGTACCATAAGTTGGATTATGAAGGTACAATTGGAGACCTTAAAACACGATTCAAGTATGCACAAGTTCCACCTTTAAGATTCGGATTGAGTGGTAAGGAGGTCATTAATATGGACGACAAAGAGTTGAATCAGTATGTACCTCTGAAAAAGATTGCACCTTATATTGAAGTTGAATGGAAGGTACCAAAGAAATTGAGGAACCAATGAAAATTAAAAATAAGTTCTTTGGAACAAGAAGCTTTATTATGCTTCTAGTCTTGCAGCTAGAAAAACATATAAATGTTCAATATTATAATCTTGATTAGTTTTTTTCGTTTCTGCCTTTTCCCTCAAGTATTCTTGACTGCAAAGAGAGCTATTCAGGTATTGATATTCATTATATCCAATAGAAAATTAAATGAACTTGGGGCAAGCTTATCAATCTTCTGTTCTTTGATTTGAAAACCACATCTCTTTCTTTGGTCATGTTTGTAGGTTTGCAGTTAGAAAACACATGAATGTTTTTTCCCCTCCTAGTCAAGTATACATGACCGCAGAGAGAGTTAAATTAGATATTTATCATCAGTATCATTTGTTTCTCATGGCCAGTGAACCCGTATGTGGGGTTGTTATTGGTTTCAGTGTGTATTTATGCTTCTCATGCAGAGTAGGGTTTAGTGATAACACATTGAACTGTAATTCTGACTAATTTTGGTCGTAAAACACTCCGTACATTCTGGCAAGTCATGATTGTAGTCCTCAATTTATAGAAATTGGATTGATGAGTATGATGTTGACTCAGCAATAATGGGGCAAGCCAGTTGTTTAAGTAAATCTCCCACTAAATAGTGTGATGCATTAAGATAGGAAATTTCTGTTCTCTGTCTCCCTGTGCCAGAATCAGCTACTTGCAGTTTCTGCCTAATAGACATGGTTATATTGTGCAAAATATTGTTGCCGAGATATATATATATATATATAAAGGATCTTAAGGATTGGTCTGAATTTGGTAGAATTCATTGGCCGGAACACTTGTTTGCTCGCAAATGGTAGATTCTGATGTCTGGTTCAGGCAGTGTCAACATATTTGCTTCAATTTCAGTTAGATGTCCTCGTGTTTGGTGCTAAAATATGAACAACTGAAAGCGAGAACTAGGGAAGTCGATTTCATTCACTGTTAATGGATGTGCCCGCTGTTTATATAACCCTATAGACGGGGCTTGTATAATGTGACTGATTCCGTAGCCAAGTATATTCATTATAATGAAATGAAGAATGGACAAACCACATTCCTCCCTAGTTACACCAGGATTTAGCTTTGTAGTCTTTTACCGATAGAATTCGATTTTCGTATTAAAAAACAAAACAAAAAATGAACAGGAGGAAGATATGTTTGTCACACACTTCATACTTGTTTCACAACTTCTTACATGGTTCTAATATTTGTCTCATTTTCTAGATACACTATTTGTTTTCTATTTCTTAATTTTCTGACAATTTCTACTTGTACAGCAAGTATATAAACATCAGTTCTTTAATTTTCACCACCTAAATGTTCTATCATTTCACTAAAAAGGCATCTTCCCTTTACTAATGCATTCCATTGTTATATTTGGTAGTTGAAGTTCTTGTTCGACTGTCCCATGCAACAAAATCAAGTATATGCAGAAATATTGGCTGTAGTTGCTGAAGCTTTGAGGTAACATTGAGGATAGGTTCATCGTATATTTGTTAAGCTGGGCTCATGATAGTTTCTTTGTTCTTCCCAAACTGATTATTGGTTGTTTGTCATCTATCTTTGTGGGTTACAAGTATGAACTGGCCGGCACACTGGCTTTGTCTTTTTTCTACTGCGTTCAATTTATGTATTACAAAACTCAAACTTACCTAAACTACTGAGGAAAACAATTTCTTTTGCTAGGCCTAGTACTCTTTTTGTCCCGCAGATTTTTTCTTTCATCTCTGGAGATTTTATTCTCAGTTTTCTTTATACCAAGTTGTACTCATTATTCTTTATAGCTGAGACAAATAATTCATTACCTGGGGAGCTCTAGTTTTGGTTGTAGTCTTCAATTTTATTTTATTTGCAACCGTCCCAGCAATGTTAAAGCATTCATATACCGGTTTGTGACATGAATGTTTGGTTTGGGCAGACTAATTGTTCAGCAAAGCATTTGTAGACACTAACTTTTTAGCTGTGACGCCTAGTTGTATTCAAAGAAAACTGATTATGAAGTTGGCTAGTTCTCATTTTTCAATCCATCCGTTTTCATCTGAACAAACGCTTGAAAGCTTCGAGATGTATTGGAAGATATTACTTCACCTGAGAAAGTTGATGTTATTATCTCTGAGTGGATGTACATTTTCTTTTGCGCGAGTCCATGTTATTAAAACCTTATAGGCTTATACAGTAGTCACAACACGTTAAGTACCAACAACTCGACCCATTTATAAGAACGAATTTTTTTGTTTTCTTTGAAAAGGATTTGTGTACAACAAATACTAATAAACACCATTACATGACAATATCAAACACACAATAGAATCGACTAAACAGACCGTCACTTGAAAATATTACCAGAAAATTGAATTGAATGAAGCAATGTATTTCGTTTAGGTGCAAGTGAAAGAATATGAATTGAATGAAGCAAACCACAGAAAGTAGTGTAATTCGTTTAGGTGTAAGTGAAAGAACAATTAGTATTTTTTGATGATTAGCTTTGTATTAGCACCTGCGCGACACCTCCGGATTCCTGGACATAAGATGCTGTGACCTTTTCTTCAAATCGTATAGCTGTTCCATCCACTTCTTTCTTGAAATTCCATTACTATCATATCCATCTTCGTCGCTATTGTATGTCATTCTTTGATCGTATTTGTTCAAACCCAACTCAAGATCATATTTCCTGCGTGAAATAGGATCTGAAAGAATCTTATAAGCCTTGTGCTCAACGAAAACCCGAGGAGACTCATCTTTTTTTGAAGGTGGACAAACATCTGGGTGGTATTGAAGTGCCATAGTCCTGTAAGCTTTCTTTATAGCAGCATCACTTACGCTCTCATTACTTAGAGAAAGAACCTTGTACATATTTTTACTGCTACTGCCATTCTTGCAAGCAACTCTACATGAAATCATGTTGAAGGACTTTTGACGCTTAAAGGAATTACTTCTTAATGCTAGTTTAGAACCTATAAGACTGCTAGAACCTAATGAGAAAGCCATGATCAATATAATGGAGTCTGACAACTTGTTTGGATGAGCAGAGAAATGGTAATAAGTTTATAAATAAGCGTACTATCTATACGGCCATACATATATACTTATAGGATTTTAGCTTCTGACAGCAAAAGAACGCGGAATGAGGTTCGAAGGTTGACAAATTAAACTCAAATTCATCGGTACGAAGGCTGACAGAAAAATGCACAACACACGTTTTGCCGTCTTAATGAGGAAAAATGCATGTTTTGTGTATTTTCACCAGCCATTGACTAGAAAACGATTAGAAATGAAGAAAATTCTCTGAAATACCTTTGTTTTGTTTTGGTTAGATGATTACAATGTGATTAGAACATAAAAAAACACAAGTTGCTTAAGCCGGCTATAAATTTATGTTATTTAGTCAAGCAACTAGTCAAATGTTATTGAGATTTTTGGCATTATTATGTAAAATAAACATCCACTGAATTTGGATTAGCGACCAAACCCACAGGCCAATTCTGTACTAAATATGTTGCCGTAATAAATTAGAGGATTATATGTATGAGAATATCCGTTCGAAGGTTCATTCCTTGACATGTAATCCTGCTATCAGGACTTCATTTAATATTGCTAACAACATGCAAAAGGGTGGCTGAAAATTTGGTTAGATACCGTATTAGCTTTTAATTCTATCATGATCAGCTAATGTTTCTGGAATGTTTGGAACAAAACTATATGCACCCGTTTATTGCACATACCGACGCACCGTCTCAAAACTCTATCTCACAGATCAAGTTTTTTTCCCGGCAGTCCATGATTTTCATTATGAAGCTCACTCACCGTTCCCCAAAAGGATTCTCATTAATCAAAATTCAGGATAAACGGCTTTGGAAACTCACTCAAATGAACGATCCGTTAAAAATGATTGAAATAATATTAGGCCAGTAAAATATATATCAAGAAGACGTTGCCAATTATAAGATTCCATTTTTCATGTATATAACTTACCAAGTATGGGATCACAACGAAGCTAAATCAGTGGTCAGGATCACAAAGAATAATAGCATTCATGCAAGTCCACTAACTAGCTTAAGCTTAAGTTGCCCGACATACGGCCAAGGGTCGTTTAGCCGGCTTAGATAATCCCGAGGCTCGCAGCAAGATGGACGGCCAAAAACAACAAAACTACAAGAAACATGATATATATAACTAGAGAAATATTGATCCACTTACTACTACTTGTCATTGTTTTCACTTTTGACTCTCACTCGGTCACATTAGTTTCATACTCCAATTATTACCTAGAGCTATAGAAATTAATTAAGGTTGAAATAATCATGTGTTTCAAAATAAAGAGAGTGTACACTAGTGTTGAAATAAAAGACAAGAAGAAGGAAAAGAAAAGGAAAGACAAGCAAAGGAAGAAAGAAGAGCAAAAGGAAAGGGAGATAAGGAAGAGAGAAGAGAAAGAAGAGAAAATAATGAAAGCAGAAATGGAGAAAGCAAGGAAGAAGAAAGAACAAGAAAGGATTAAGAAGAAAAAAGAGGAAGAGAAGAAGAAAAATGATGAGAGGAAATTGAATGAGAAGAAGAAGAGAGTGTAGTACCAGAATATCGCCACAACGATATTCTCGTAATAAGAACAACGGTTTCACGAGAAGGTAAAATATTCCTATAAATATAAATAACATTGTTCACGAGAGTGTCGTAAGGATTCTTCAGCAACAAGTGACGAGCGTCACAAGTGAGCTTCATAATAACTAACGATTGAAGAGACATGTTATTAGAAGTGTTGTTTCAAAAGGATTACAAAAGTTGGCGAAGATTAGTATTGCAAATACCATGATAAGATCGCAGAATATATCCGAAAGAAGGGGAAAACTTAGCTGTCACCCACTATGTAATTTCCTATATAAAGGGTTCAAGTAAGTCCAGAAGAGATGATGTATTTTTTAGAGTTGAGAAAATCTTGAGGAGAGAGAAACTCCAGAAAGGAAAGTTGTAATTATAAGTTTGAATATTTTCTGTAAACATTTCTGAGATTTAAATAATAAAAGTGTCGTCTAATTCTTCAATCTTCAACTAGTTTCACTCAGATTTCTATAGAATCTTAATAGGGGTGTAGTGTGGGAAATCCTGCTACTACATTTTGGCGCCGACTAAGGGGAACGTTGAATTAGAAAAATCGAAGAAAAGGTAAAAAAGAAGACATGGATTATTCAAGATCAAGGAAACTTTGAAGGAGATTGGTGAAATATTCAGAAGAAAAATGATTAGAATTAAAGAAAATTGTAGGAAATTGGAGTATGAATTAGTGTCAAGAGAAATGATAGATAAATTTCATGAAAATATTAAGGGGAGGATACATAAACGTGATTTTGAAGGAAGAAAAATTATGATGGTAAAGAAAACGCCATTATTAAAGAATTGGGAAAAGCAGGAAATCACATTTACAGCAACAGAAGTTTTAGAAGAAAATCTAGATCATACATCTCCTTTGGTGATTACAGTACCCATGATACCAATAAGGAAGGAAAAGTCAATAAAATCTGTAGAAAAATGGACTATAAATAGAACTCTAGTTGACACAGGAAGTTCTGTGGATATAATGTTCTATCATGCTTTTAAGAAAATGGGGTATAAAGATGAAGAAATGTCTATTTCAGCATATCATATTCATGGTTTCGGAAAATCTATAACAAAACCAAAATGAGAGATAATAGTACGATTACCACTTGGAGAAATTGAAACACAAGTAACATTATGCGTGGTGGATATGGAAACACCATACAACATGATATTGGGAAGACCATGGATACACGCAATTAAAGCTGTAGCGTCAACCTTACATCAACGTATCAAATTCCCTATGCCTAATGGAATTGGGGAAATTAAAGGAGGTACAGATCTTGCGAAGACATGCTATCAAATTGAAGTAAAAATTTGTGAAGAACGTCCTAAGCAACGAAAATCTCGCAGAAAATTGATGAGAGAAACAAGAAAAGAAGAAGAATTTAAAATTTACATGATAAGAGCAAAAGAGGGAAAAGGAATACCCAATGAATTTTCGCGAGAAGGAGATGAACGTGCGAGAGTCATAAAAACACTAGCACCAGAAGCCACATTACATCTGCTAAATTGAACCAACAAAAGAAGTAAATGTTGGGAGTGAAGAAGAACCTAAAATACTAAAAATTGGGACTAGAATGGAGATAGACGAGGAAGAAAGAACTATAAATCTTTTGCGAGAATACAAAGACATTTTCGCGTGGAGCATGGATGAAATGCCAGGGATAGATCCATCGGTAGCATGTCATAAATTAGAAATCAACAAAAATGTAAGGCCGTTCAAGCAAAGAATAAGAAAAATCGCAACAACATATCATTCTCAGATAGAAGAAGAATTACAGAAGATGCTTGATGCAGGAATAATAAGGCAAGCCAAGTATCCAAAGTGGATTGCAAATATGGTAGTAGTCCCAAAGAAGAATAAAGGAATAAGAATTTGCATAGATTTTACCGATTTAAATAAAGCTTGTCCTAAAGATAGTTTTCCACTACCAGATATTCCCCAAATGGTTGAGTCAGCAGCGGGAAATGCAAGAATATCTTCGTTAGATAGATATAAAGGATACAACCAAATCCATCTCGCTGAAGAAGATCAAGAACATACTGCATTTTTTTCTCCACGAGTATTATATTGTTATACAAAAATGCCATTTGGATTACGAAATGCTGGTGCAACATACCAAAGAATGGTGGAGAAGGTATTTGAAAAATGGATCCACAAAACACTTGAGGTATATGTAGATGATATGTTAATCAAGAGCAAGGAAGCTGAAGATCATGTACAAGACTTGAAGAAGATTTTTGAACAAATGCGGCAATTTAATATCAAAGTAAATCCTGACAAGTGTACTTTTGGAGTGACTTCAGGAAAGTTTCTGGGATATATTGTATCAAAGGAAGGAATACAAGTTGATCCAGAAAAAGTGAAAGCGATTCGCGATATTCCCACACCAGCTACAGTAAAAGATGTGCAAAAATTGAATGGGATGTTAGCCTCATTGGGAAGATTCATCTCGCGATCCTCTGATAAATGCAAGCATTTTTTCGATATACTCAAAAAGGGAACAAAATTCAGATGGACAGATGAATGCGAGAAGGCATTTCAGGGAATAAAAGAGCATTTAATGGATATAACCATTTTACAGAAAGCTGAACCAGGAGAAGAGTTATTAATTTATCTCGCGACAACGGCATATGCGCTAAGTGCGGTATTGCTGCGAGTAGATGGTGGGATAGAGAAACCAATTTACTACATTAGTAAAACATTCAATTCAGCAGAGAAAAATTATTCAAAGATTGAGAAATTAATCCTAGCATTGGTACATGCAACTTTCAAGCTTCGCATTTACTTTCAAGCACATAAGGTCAAGGTGTTAACAAAAGTGCAAATTGAATCGGTAATGAAGAATTCAAAAAGGTCAAGAAGAGTAGAAAGATGGAATGCACAAGTGGGACATTTTGATATCAAATATGAAATTCTATCTTCGCCAAAATCCCAAGTCATCGCAAATTTCTTAGCTGAATTTCCTTTGGAAAATGACGAAGCTATGGAAGAAATGATGGAGGCAGAAGAAGAACATGGAGATCCAAAAGAATTATTGACATAACCCAATAGATGGGAGATATTAGTGGATGGGTCATCTAATGGAGAAGGAAACGGGATTGGAGTTGTTTTTATTTCACCAGAAGGAGAAAAAACAGCTTTCTCATTCAAGTTAGAATTTACATCCACTAATAATGAGACAGAATATGAGGCTGTTATCCATGCTTTGAAATTTGCAATAGAAATGAAGTTGGAAAATGCTAGAATCACAAGCGATTCTCAATTGGTTATTCATCAAATAACTGGAGAATATATAACAAATGAACCTTCTTTAAAGAAATACAAGAAACTCGTGGAAGAATTATCTGCGAGAATTCCGAAAATAAAATGGAGGCACATATCAAGGAAAGATAACCGGATTGCGGACGCTTTTGCCTTCATATCAAGCATGATGAGAAACCCACTTGCGATATGCATAAAAATTCAAACACTCTTATTACCATCAGTAAATAAAGAAGACGAAGATGTGGATGGGAATTCAGTCGAAATTGACAAAGAAGGAGAGAAAGATGTGATGATTGTAGAAAATGGCGAAATAGAAACAAAAGAGAGAAACAAAGATTGGAGAGCGGAACTTCTTTCTTATTTGGCGAAAGGAGAAACTCCAAGAAATATATTGGAGGCACATAAGCTAAGAAGCAGGGCAACTAATTATGAGTTAAGGGACGGAGTGTTATATCGCAGATCTTTTAATGGACCATCGCTAAGATGTTTGACAAGGGAGGAAGGAGAAAAGGTGTTAAAAATGCTGCACAGTGGAGATGCTGGTAATCATAGCGGAGGTAGATCTTTGGAATATAGAACAAAGATGCAAGGGTACTACATCTTGCCCCTAGGGTGCAGTCTTGTAACTATAAGCCATATAGGCATAAAGGACAAGAGGCTGCGAAAACAACTGGTTGTTGGTAAATCTGGATGGGAGGAGCTAGTCTTGTATGGCCGATGTGCCCTCCTTGAAGGGGCAACCAGGGGGAAGATAAGGGCGGCACCCTCCATTAGGGAGCTGATAAATGTCTTAAGACGACAATGTCATGGGGCTCTAGGATCGCAAGATCATTTAGGCCTGTCATATTGTCGCGTAAATTATACAGAGGCAAAAATCCATAAGAGAAAAAAGTTAAGATGAGATCAAGGGGTTTTTACATGAAAATGTGAAGACGTCCTGCGATTTCATCGCAAGACGGCAATGTCACGAGGCTTTGTTTTCGCAAGAAAACTTAGGCTTGTCATATTGTCGCAATATAATAAAGAAATATAGATAAGTCAAGATCAATGGGTCAATACATGAAAGTGTAAAGACGTCCTACGATTTTGTCGCAAAAAGAAAAAAAAAATTGGCAAAATAAGACCTTTAATTAGGAAGGCAAAATAAGACCAATAGAATAATCTCAAAATTTAATTTTTCTTTGATTAAGCATGCAGGGAAGATTTCTTTATCACAAGAAACAAGTTGAATTTAACAAATCTCAAGAAATTTAATGAAGAGGCAAGTAAGGGAATAAATATGTAGGATTTCATTAAATTTCTTGAGAATATTATAGTTCAAAAAAGGGTTATATCATTTGCGAGAAAGAAGAAGAAAAGAGAAATTAAAAATAGAATTCAAGCTTCAAGCGGTAGTCTCGCCAGATTTAGAATTGTCAGGATTGTTATCATCACCAATATTTCTTTCATCGCGAACATCATAGCCAGAGTTCTTTTTGTTACGATCTTCTCCTTCTTTTGGAGAATTTTCTTCTTGATCATCTTCTTCTTCAGCGTCTTTTTCAACATCTCCTTCAGAAGACGGGTATTCTAAATCTTTATCCATAGGAAGAGGGACTTCATCATCGTCAACTTTCAAAGGTAGAACGGATACGGGAGAAAGAGAGTTGGAGATCAAAATTTTGTTCACGAGAACTTCAGCACTAAGATGAACTTGGCGAAGGAAACCTTTGTCGCGATTTCTGATCTCTATATTCTTGAAATACTCAAGATAATCAAGTCTTATTTCTGCTTTATCACGAGTTTCTAAAAGGTTGATAATAAGAGTCTTGTTTTCTTTGCGAACACTGTCTAGCTCCTTAGTAAGATTGGTGATAGTAGAATGAAGGCTTTTTTCAGATTCTGCGAGCAACAAAATAATGAAAGGTTATAGAAATAAGTATATCGTGAGAATATCAACAAGTGAAATATAACATAAATTGTGACAAGGGAAATCAACAAGTGAGGCAGTCATAATTGACTACCTTCTTTTTGCGAAGTTAAGTTTTGGATTAATGAAAAGAGGCAGTTCTCCCATTGGTTCATAGCATCATCAAATTTGTCGCCAACTATGCCTTTTACACGAGATTTCATGTTCTCTTCTTTGGTGCGTAAATATGAATTTTCTTTTGACAATGAGGAATGAGACTCCTTTAGTTGGGAATATTCATCTCGAAGCTTGTTGGCATTCAAACTAAGAGTTAGTCTACCCTTGATAAGTTTGTCTATTTCAAAGAATGAGATGATTCAGTTACTTCGTCAAGTTTATTTTTAAGAGAGCGGAGAGACTGCTTTTGGTCATCACATATCCCTTGAAGATTGTTTAATTTCTGCGAGGAGATCTCCAACAAGCTTGATAATTTGTGTTTCTCTTGAGATAAAGTTCTATACTTTTCTGACAAAAATTCTATAGACAAATTAGTCTTGGATAACGAATATGAGAGACGAGTAACCTCGTTGTTTAGAAAACTGTGATTTTGCAATAATTGATTATTCTCATTTGTGAGATTTCTTATTTGATCAACTGAATACGTATAAAGATTATCTAATCTACTATGCTGGTCCATCCAAGAATCTCTTTCAATGCGAGCTTCATCAGCTATGGTTTCAGATTTAAGTTTCTCGATGAAATGATTTCGGTTGGAGACTAATATATAAGCCAAGAATTTAAAGGGAAGATTAAGTACGAAGAATATGGAAATAGAATAAAAAGATAAAAGGACAGAGGCAAAAAGAAGGTTACCTTTTAGCTCATCAATATTTCTAGCGAGATTCTCGCGATCCAGTACAGAGTTATTGAGCTTGTGGTTTAGAGTTTCACATTCAGAAATCTTATTTTGAAGACTTTTTCTCAAAGCATCATTTTCATTTTCTAGAGAAGCTCGTGAAATAGAATTGTCCGAGCCAAAATATTTGAGCAGAGTTTCGCAGACTCCGCTTTGGAGAGAATCAGTAGAAGAATCTCTAGCATTATTTAAAATGTTAGATAAAATTTTGAAAGCAACATCAATTCCTGCGATGGTCTCATTTGATGAAGGAAGGGATATAGAAGGTGAAATAGAAGAAGTGAGGACAAGATGATGATTTGAATCATCAGCAATAGGTATATCATCAGAAGGAGGAGTTTTCGGGAAAGTAACATTTGAAGGAAGTAAAGGGCTAGAGGGAGTTTCAGTTATGATGGGTTTTGCAATTTTAATTGGTGAAGGACCAGTAGAGGTAGTGGTAGTGAAAGCGATCTTCTCGCCAGAAGGAGGAGGAAGGTCAGATTGCACAGGTGTAGGTGAAACTTTCGCAGATGTTAAGGGAGGAATGACGAAATTACTTCCAAAGGTCTTATTTAATTGGCGAGATCTTTTAGGAGGATTAACATTACCCTCGTCATTCTGCAAACAATAATCTAGATAAGAAACAGAGGCAACAATATTGTTATTAAGAAATAGAATGTGTTTCTTACTACCTTATTGCTCGCAGAATTTTCTTTCCTTTTTCCAGTCGGCCTCTTGTGAATAATAGGTTTTTGAGTCGAGGATTGGGAAATAGATGCAGCTCCTCTGAAGAGAACATAATATGGGGTTATAAAGAATTAAGTAAGAGAAGATCGAAGAATATAAATAAAAAGTTTTATCTAAGAAAATATCATGATCAAAAAATATACCTCGAGGACTCCATTAATGCAGTAGCATAAGAATGAGAAGGAGAAGAAGTTGCAGAACAAAAAGCAAAGAAACTAAGTAAAGAAGAAAGAGAGTTAAGAAAAGGAAACTAAAGATGAAATTCAACTCTTCCTTTTATAGGCAAAGAAGGGAGTAAATTATGCGAGACGTGTCAATACAAAAGGGCAGATTTACAACACGTGTTAACAAGGAAAGCTGAATTAGCGGAATATTGTCGGAGAAAAAAGTTTGGATATTCTTGTGATAGTTAAGGATTCTCATGATCGTTTCTTCTTCGCAGAAAAGACATGAGAAGAGGCAAGATGTAGTACCAGAATATCGCCACAACGATATTCACATAATAAGAACAACGGTTTCACGAGAAGGTCAAATATTCCTATAAATATAAATAACATTGTTCGCGAGAGTGTCGTAAGGATTCTTCAGCAACAAGTGACGAGCGTCACAAGTGAGCTTCATAATAACTGACGATTGAAGAGACATGTTATGAGAAGTGTTGTTTCACAAGGATTACAAAAGTTGGCGAAGATTAGTATTGCAAATACCATGATAAGATCGCAGAATATATCCGAAAGAAGGGGAAAACTTAGCTGTCACCCACTATGTAATTTCCTATATAAAGGGTTCAAGTAAGTCCAGAAGAGATGATGTATTTTTTAGAGTTGAGAAAATCTTGAGGAGAGAGAAACTCCAGAAAGGAAAGTTGTAATTCTAAGTTTGAATATTTTATGTAAACATTTCTGAGATTTAAATAATAAAAGTGTCGTTTAATTCTTCAATCTTCAACTAGTTTCACTCAGATTTCTATAGAATCTTAATAGGGGTGTAGTGTGGGAAATCCTGCTACTACAGAGAGAAAAAGAAAAACTGAGGAAATTGAGAAATGAATATTGACTGGAACTTATTAGTGATGGGGTACATGGAGTTGAGCCGATCCACTAGTCTTTGATCCTCGGAATGGTTATATTCGTCCGGGTGAATGTCATTATAGTTTATCATGTTAAGAATAAAATGGCGTGACATGATTTTTCTGTCATTTTCCTTGTAATTTAAGAGTGTGTATGTAGGCAGATTTTTTAAAGACTTCACGTCGCATGTATAATGTATTTGATATTTGGTGAACAAAAGTCCTCCTTCTTATTTTTTGTTTTGTATGGCAGAAAAGTCCTCTGCAAATGGTTTCTGCTTTTTGAATTCTTTCAATTGTAATGGAGTAGTTTACGTACGTGTTGGGATATATATTTAAAAACATAGTTTTGTAATATTATATCAAACTTAGAGAAATAGTGTGGTGGTATAATTTTGGGCTCCCACACTATAGACTTGGGTTCAAGTCTCACCCCATGCATTTGACTAGGTATATTTATATATCTATATTATTTAATAAAAATCCGAGAGAGCGGGACCTTGGGGGTCTTGGGAGGTCTGCTGATCCAGAAACTTATTTTTGTCGTTTTTAACTTAGACTTTCAAAACGTATTTTAAGTAATTATTATTGTCAATTAATTTCATTAATTCAGTAATTATATTCTGACCGTTTTCTTTGTAACTGGTGAGAGGATTTTATGTGTGCATTAAAGCCTGATTTATTCTCATTAAAAACGTATTGATTATTTTCTGAGTTATAAAAAGATAGTTTTTGGAGAAGATGAAAAACAATTGTTTTTCATCTATTTTCTTATTCTGAGCAAGTGTTAGAAAGAGTATTGTGATTTGATTTCTCATAGTGAAGAGAAATCGAACAAGAGAGTTATCAGCTGTTTTATCCCATAGGGTTTTCGACAAGAATTGACTGCTAGCACACAATCAAGAGGCAGAGTCACGAAACACCTTAAAGATAGCGACCTAGTCCGCGACTCAGCTGTTTGAGATTTATTTTTTGTTCGAATCTTTCTTTTGTTTCCAACAATTTTAAGGTGAGTCATTTCTGCTATGGAGAATGAAAGAAAGCGCGTCGATGATACCAACAAGCCATTCAAGTTTGAAGGGCTTCATTTCAGAAGATGGAAGCAAAAGATGTTATTTTATCTCAAACTCATGAAGCTGCATATGATTGTGTCGACTGTTCATCCTGGGACCCTGGAGCCTGATGCTGATAAGACAAGTACCTCTGCTGGTGCTGGTGCTGCTGATCCTCCTCCTACCGGCGGTGCCAAAGAAGTTTCTCAAACTCCTGAGGAGAAACAAAAAATCATTGACAAATGGGTCGATGATGATTTTGATTGCAAAAACTATATTCTCAATGCTTTGTATGACGATTTATATGAATATTACTCCACTTTTGATACTACTAAAGATGTATGGGATGCTTTACAGAAAAAATATGACACTTAAGAAGCCGGATCGAAGAAATATGCTGTAAGCCGATACTTGAAATATCAAATGGTGGATGATAGATCAGTTGTTGCACATGCTCATGAACTTCAGAAAATTGCCCATGAAATTCTGACTGAAGGTATGAAAATTTGTGAACAATATCAAGTTGTTGTTATGATTGACAAGTTACCACCTAACTGGAAAGGTTTTCGTAATTCTTTGCGTCACAAGTCTAAAGAATTTTCTCTTGAAAGTTTGATTGTTAAGCTCAGGGTTGAGGAAGAAGCACGGAAACAAGATAAGAAGGAAGATATTCTCATTGTTTCTAACAATAAAACTCATCCCAGTTTGAAACCTAAGAAAAAGGATATGAAACCTAACCCGAACCAGAAGAAAGGAGGAAGGCCTAATCAAAACAAGAACCAACACCCATCAAAAAATGGACAGAATTCCAATTCTGAGTTTCTTTGTTATACATGTAATAAACCTAACCACATGGCTAGGAATTGCAGGTTTAACAAGGAAAAGAATAACGCACAAGCTAATGTTGTGGGTGACGTTATAATTGCCATGGTCTCTGATCCATAGTTCTACATGGTTGGTGGATCTGATGGGTGGTGGATAGACAGTGGTGCTTCGCGTCATTGTTGTTCTGATAGGTCCATGTTTAAGACTTATCAAACTCCTACCGACGGATGATGATAAGACCATTCAAACAAAGAATAAGGAAGATATCACAAAATTATCATGTACAGATAGAAGAAGAAGATATTGGATGCAGGGATCATAAGGGAAGCAAAATATCCAGAATGGATTACGAATATGGTCATTGTTCCGAAAAAGAATAAAGGAATAAGAATTTGCATAGATTTCACTGACATGACACTGATGGATCAATTCCTGGTATCTCATCTATACTTCCTGCGAAGATATCTTTATATTCTCGCAAAAGAACAATAGTTCTTTTTTCTTCTTCTTCATCCATCTTAGTTCCAATTCGCAAGAATAAAGGATCCCCTTTACTTCCAATATTTATTTCTTTAGTTGGTTCAGCTGCAACATAGCTTGGACTTTGCTCCCCCATAGGTGTTGGTTCTTTGATTATTTTTGCTGGTTCCCCTTCTTTTTCTGGAATCTCATTTGGTATACATCTCCCTTCCTTTGCTCTTATTGTATACACTCGGAATTCTTCTTCCTTTTTTGTTTCCTTTGCAAGTTTCCTACGAAGATGTTTCTTTCTTGCTCTTCCTCCACATTGCGTTACTTCTATTTGATAACAAAATTTTGCACTATCAAGATCTCCTTTTATTTCTTGTATTCCATTTGGTGTAGGAAATTTTATTTTCTGATGTAATGTTGAAGCAACAGCTTTGATCGCGTGAATCCACGGCCTTCCTATCAGCATGTTATATGGAGATTCCATATCTAACACACACAAGATTACATGTGTTTCGATTTCTCCTAGTAATATTCGTAGCGCGATTTCCCCTTTAGATTTTGTTGTAGATTTTCCTAATCCATGAATAAGACATTTTGAATTTGTGATTTATTCATCTTTAATTCCCATCCCCTTAAGTGCATGATAGAATATGATATTAACAGAACTCCCTGTATCAACCAAAATTAGGTTTAATTTCCACTTTTCTACAGCTTTCTTATCTTCTAGCATGATCGGACATGTGATCACCAATGGTGAAGTATGGTTCAAGTCTTCATTTGGAATTTCTGCTGCTGAAAATGTGATTTTCCGCTTTTCCCATTCTTCTAAAGTTGTTATCTTTTCTTCCTCCATGATCTTTCTTCCTCTATAATCTTGCTTGTATATTTTTCCCTTCATATTACTATGAAATTCATCAATCATTGTCTTTGTGATCATATTACATTCTTCTTTTTTGCAATCTCCATCTACTGACTTCATTTAATCTTCAAATTTTCCACAATTCCTTCAAATTTTGGCTACCACAATTCTTAAGTTCCCTGTTTCTAGCGCCAATTATGTAGTTGCAGAATAATCTACAACTACACCCTCAATAGAATTAGTAAAAACTCAAGAATTTCTTAGTAATGAATGATAACTTTCTTATTAATTCTCTTAGTTGATTACATAGAGTTATCAAAGTGGAACTAGAATAGTTACAACTTTTTCTATCCTCTTTCCTAAGATAATTTCTTACACTTACTAAAAGAACCTCCCGAATTTTACATTTGAACTCATATTTATAGTAAAACTTATGCAGCTGTATATGAATTGCGAAGTATCGCAATTCATCCTCGCAAAATTATTTCATCCTCGCAAAACTTCATATTTCCCCGCGCTATTTCTATTATCGTATCATTTTATAACTCTCTCCTCCTTTATTTATTACGATACTCGTGAACTATTATCTTGCGATATTCAGTACCTACACCAACTCCATATACTGCCCTTCTTTGTTTAGAGGGTTTAACTTCTTTCTGCCGATCTTTTCTCTTCCTCTTCCTAGAGAGTTCACCCACATCACCACTCACTTTCTCCACTTGGACTATCTTTTCCTCCTCAGAAACTGGTTCTACGGTTCTTGACCCCTTGAAGCCATGATTCTTAGGGCGCTTCCCATGTTTGGGTAAAACTTCTTGTTCCAGTAACTTATTTTTAATTTTCAGTTGGTTCCTCAATTTCTTTGGTACCTTCCATTCAACTTCAGTATAAGGTGCAATATTTTTCATAGGTACATACTGATTCAACTCTTTGTCGTCCATATTAATGACCTCCTTAGCACTCAATCCGAATCTTAGAGGTAGAACTTGTGCATACTTGAATCGTGTCTTAAGGTCTCCAATTGTACCTTCATAATCCAACTTATGGTACTCATCAAATTCCTTTAAAAGAGCAACCCTCTCCCGTAAAGAAAGTTTACGTTTCCTCTTTCTTTTACCTTCTTCTGGCTTCTGTTCCTATTCCTGATCACTCTCATTGTCGCCATCACCATGCTCCTCACCCTCACCATCCTCATCATGCTCCTCATCCTCATCATCTTCTGTACCTGCCTTAGATTTTAAAACTCTTTCCCTGACTGCTGCAAAACCATCACCAGTTCCACATACATCCCAATCTTTCGGTAGCCAAAGCAATTCATCTTCTTTATCAAAATCAGGCTTCTCAATATCGCCATCTTCATCATCCTTTTCGCTCCCAAAATCCGCATCTTCCGCATTATAGTAATCATCATTAAAGGTTTTCTTCATCTTCTTATCATATTCCTCTGGATCGAAATCATCTTCTAAATCATCCAAATCAAGTGCACAAGCTTCACCCTCAGTCAAACCACCAATAGCCCGTATCTTGTCAAGTTTCTCCATAATCTCTTTCTTCTTTAAATTCTTTAAGTGCTTCAATTCCTATCTATTCCTTTTCTCAGCTTCAGCCATTCTAATTTGTTCGAAGAAATTACTGATTATTAAACTAGCTTTCAATCATTTGAAAATTCTGTTGTGTCCATTTTCCAGCTTTTTTCAGTAAAAGTCTTGATAATGCAGTTGCTTCTTACAAGTCTCCCATTATATATGTTCCTCATTTTGTTAAATGAATTTGATTGATAGGAGGCCTGCTAGGAGTTTGAAACATGGACCTATCAAAACAACAATGACGCGAAGCACCACTGTCTATCCACCACCCATCAGATCCACCAACCATGTAGAACTCTGGATCAGATACCATGGCAATTATAACGTCACCCACAAAATTAGCTTGTGCGTTATTATTTTCCTTGTTAAACCTGCAATCCTAGCCATGTGGTTAGGTTTATTACAGGTATAACAAAGAAACTCAGAATTGGAATTCTGTCCATTTTTTGATGGTTGTTGGTTCTTGTTTTGATTAGGCCTTCCTCCTTTCTTCTGGTTCGGGTTAGGTTTCATATCCTTTTTCTTAGGTTTCAAACTGGGATGAGTCTTATTGTTAGAAACAATGAGAATCTCTTCCTTATTATCTTGTTTCCGTGCTTCTTCCTCAACCCTGAGCTTAACAATCAAACTTTCAAGAGAAAATTCTTTAGACTTGTGACGCAAAGAATTACGAAAACCTTTCCAGTTAGGTGGTAACTTGTCAATCATAACAGCAACTTGATATTGTTCACAAATTTTCATACCTTCAGTCAGAATTTCATGGGCAATTTTTTGAAGTTCATGAGCCTGTGCAACAACTGATCTATCATCCACCATTTGATATTTCAAGTATCGGCTTACAGCATATTTCTTCGATCCGGCTTCTTCAGTGTCATATTTTTTCTGTAAAGCATCACATACATCTTTAGCAATATCAAAAGTGGAGTAATATTCATATAAATCGTCAGACAAAGCATTGAGAATATAGTTTTTGCAATCAAAATCATCATCGACCCATTTGTCAATGATTTTCTGTTTCTCCTCAGGAGTTTGAGAAACTTCTTTGGCACCGCCGGTAGGAGGAGGATCAGCAGCACCAGCATCAGCAGCAGCACCAGCACTAGCAGAGGTACTTGTCTTATCATCATCAGGCTCCAGGGTTCCAGGATGAACAGTCGACACAATCAAAATGTAAGACCATTCAAACAAAGAATAAGGAAGATATCACAAAATTATCATGTACAGATAGAAGAAGAATTACAAAACATGTTGGATGCAGGGATCATAAGGGAAGCAAAATATCCAGAATGGATTGCGAATATGGTCATTGTTCCGAAAAAGAATAAAGGAATAAGAATTTGCATAGATTTCACTGATCTAAACAAGGCATGTCCCAAAGACAGTTTTCCATTACCAGATATACCACAAATGGTAGAATCAGCTGTAGGTCATGATAGAGTCACTTCACTTGATGGATATAAAGGGTATTATCAAATATCACTCGCAGAAGAAGATCAAGAACATACTGCCTTTTTTGCTCCAAGGGGTTTGTATTGTTATGTGAAGATGCCATTTGGTTTGCGGAATGCGGGTGCCACATATCAACGTATGGTTGAAAAAGTATTCGCGAAGTGGATACATAAAACTTTGGAGGTATATGTAGATGATATGTTGATAAAAAGAAAGGAAGCTAAAGATCATGTGCACGATTTGAAGGAAATATTTGAGCAAATGAGAAAGTTCAACATCAAATTAAATCCTGAGAAATGTATAATTGGGGTTGCGTCTGGAAAGTTCTTGGGATACATAGTATCAAAGGAGGGAATACAAGTTGATCCAGAAAAGGTCCAAGCAGTTCGTGACATGCCAACACCTGCAACGGTAAAAGAAGTACAAAAGCTAAATGGACTCTTGGCTTCACTTGGAAGATTTATTTCGCGAATGTCAGATAAGTGCAAGCATTTTTTCAACATACTTAAGAAGGGAGCAAAATTCAAGTGGACTGATGAATGTGAAAAATCTTTTCAAGGAATCAAAGAATACCTCGCAAATACATCTATACTACAGAAACCAGAGAAAGACGAAGAATTATTGGTATACCTCGCAACAACTCCATATGCTCTAAGTGCAGTTCTGTTGCGAGCAAACGCAGGAGTAGAAAGGCCCATTTACTACATTAGTAAAACCTTTAATGCAGCAGAGAAGAATTATTCTAAAATGGAGAAGTTAATCTTAGCCCTGGTTTATGCATCATTCAAGTTAAGAATATACTTCCAAGCACATGTGATAAAAGTGGTAACCAAAGTTCCAATTGAGTCAATCATGAAGAACACAAAAAGGTCAGGAAGAATATAAAGGTGGAATGCACAAGTAAATCATTACAAAATAAAATACGAAGTATTATCTTCGCAAAAATCACAAGTCGTTGCAGATTTTTTGGCAGAATTTCCGTTGGAAGAAGATGAAGCAGTAGAAGAAATGATGTATGTTGAAGAAGAATTTGGGAATCCAAAAGACTTGTTAACAGAACCAAATAGATGGGAAATTTTAGTAGATGGATCATCCAATAGCGAGGGGAATGGAATTGGAGTTGTGTTGATTTCACCAGAAGGAGAAAGAACAACATTCTCATTCAGACTAGAATTTTCTTCCACAAACAATGAAACAGAGTACGAAGCTGTAGTGCATGCATTAAAGATCGCAGCAGAAAAGAAGCTCGAAAGTATAAGGATAACAAGTGATTCACAGCTGGTGATTTGTCAAATTAAAGGAGAATATACCACAAATGAATCTTCTTTGAAGAAATACAAGAAACTCGTTGATGAATTATCTGCGAAGATACCAAAATTGAAATGGAGACATATATCAAGAAAACATAACCGTCTCGCAGATGCATTTGCATTCATTCCAAGCATGATGACAAATCCAAATACAAGAAATATCCAAATCCAGACAATTCAACAACCATCAGTGGACAAAGAAAAAGAAATTGAGGAAGCTGTTGCGATGGAAGTAGAAAGAGAGTTATCAAGCAACATCGCAGATTGGAGAAAATAAATTCATGCATATCTCGCAACAAGAGAAATATCCAGGAACAGACTAGAAGCACATAAATTAAAGAGTCGTGCAACAAACTATGAACTGCGAGAATGAATTTTATACATAAAATATTTCAATGGACCACCTCTCAGGTGCTTAACTCGTGAAGAAGGAGAAAAAATATTGAAGATGTTACATGGTGGAGAAGCTGGCAATCATAGTGGGGGAAGATCTCTAGCGTACAGAGTAAAGATACAAGGATATTACTGGCCATATATGCATACAGACGCAAAATTGTTCGTACGAAGATGCAAGGAATGTCAACGACATGGTAAAAGAATTCATGCACCAGGGGCAACATTAAATTCTTCAACAAGATGCTAGCCTTTTGGGAAATGGGGGTTGGATATTGTTGGACCATTTCTGCCTGGATCCGGACAAAGGCGATACTTGATAGTCGCAACAGATTATTTCACGAAGCTCGCAGAAGTAAAAGCAGTACAGCATATTCGTGATAAAGATCTTTTTACGTTCATATTTGAGAACATCATTTGCAGATACGGAGTTCCAGCACAGTTAGTATCTGATAATGGAAAACAATTTGAAGGGCAGAATATAGAGATGTTACTAAGTGCTTTTAGGATAAAATGTGGGAAATCAACTCCGTTATATCCACAAGCTAATGGACAGGCAGAGGAAACAAATAAAACAATTGCAGATACAATCAAAAAGAAATTAGAAGGACATCTCAAAGGGTGGTGCGAGCAAGTACCTAGTGCAGTCTGGGCATACAATACAACTAGAAGGGAGGCAACTGGAATGTCTCCTTATTGCTTAACATATGGAGTAGAATCAGTATTACCAACAGAGGTTGTAATTCCGACAACAAAGAAAGAAGCTTGGGAAAGAAATTTAAGTGCAGGGGTAATATTAAGTGAACTGGATGATTTGGAAGAAAAAAGAGAAAAGGTGTTGCACCATATGAAGATTTATCAGGAACGATTAGCTCGAGAATACAACAAGAGAGTCATTGAACGTGAATATCAACCAGGTGATTTAGTCATGCGAGAAACACCTCCATATCAGAAAGAAAATGGAGGAATATTAGCACCAAAATGGGATGGACCATATGTTATTAAAGAAGTTGTAGGAAGCGGAGCTTATCGGCTGATGGATCCAGAAGGGAGAGACATGGGTTTGAGGCTTGGTAGACCTTGGAATAGACTGTATTTGAAAAGGTATTATCCATAAAACTCATGAAATTTTTTATGAATAATGTTTGCTCGCAGGAAATTGGGAAAAGTTACGAGTTTAAAATTTTTATATTGCGATTAAACTTTCATTAATTTGCGAATAAAAGACCGCAATCTGTGATCAGCCTCCAAAAAATAAAGAGAGCCGCAGAAAATTTTATACAGGCAAACCTTTGTGGCGTACACCCTAGTTCGCGAAGTTATATTTCGTAAGAGGCAAAGTCCTAAAGTACGTCATTTAAGGGGGTACCTATAACGTGGCTAAGGGTAACCGGAACACCACCAAGGGACCTTAGTACATGGTAAAAATTTAGGGGTACAACCCAATAATAGGGTACCTATCCGGGTTAGACACCTTGGATTCTCACCTAATCTAGCGACATTACGCAATATAAAATGCGATGTAAGAGGATTTAGGTTGGGAGACTAAGGCATACTGTCTTTCCCAAGAAGTGCAGAAAACGATCAAGGCACCGAGGTACACGGTTGAGTCAAGAGTGCCGGGTGAGGTTGAACCACATCTGCCATTTTTGACAAGTCTTGGCAAATGATGCACTTGGCCCAAAGATACCCCATAGGGTGCAACCTCGTAACTATAATCCCTATAGGCAAAAAGGATAAGAGGTTGCGATCAAAAGCTGGTTGTTGGCAGAACCGGATGGGAAGAGCTAACCTTGTATGGTCGATGTAAGCTTCCTTGAAGGGGCAACCAGGGGGAAGATAAAGGGAAGCACCCTCCATTAGGGAGCTGATACGTGCTATAAGACGCAAATGTCACGAGGCTTCTTGTTTGCGAAAACATAAAGGCTTGTCATATTTGTGCAACAAATGAAGTTTTGCGAGCATTCTAAAAAAAAAAAAGAGAGAGAAGGAAAACATACAAAAAGAACTCGCAGAATGAAACAAAGAAGTTAAGATGAGATCAATGGTTTATTACATGAAAGTGTAAAAACATCCTGCGATTTCATCGCAAGACGATAATGTCACGAGGTTGTATGTTCGCAAGAATGTTCAGACTTGTCATATTATCGCAAAAATTATTACAAAAGAGGTGGCAAAATAAGACCTTTACTTAGGAAGGCATGATAAGACCACGACAATTAATGAAATTCATTACATCAAAATCATTGAAGAAATTATACAAGAATATACATTATGAAGATCTGAAAAGAAGACAGCTTCGTCGATATCATTGAAGAAATTTTACAAGAATATACATCATGAAGTTTTGAAGAGAAGACAACTTCGTCAATATCATTGAAGAATTTTTACAAGAAGTCCTATCAAAGAAGACAACCCAATTGAAGAATTTTCACGAAGACTTAACAAAAGATGCGATTTTGATAGCAATCAAATACAGATAAGTTAATATTCGTAAAATTTTACGAGAATTACATACTTCTTATACTTCTCCATATATTGAATATTTCTCCAAAAGTTGAATTCTTCTTATAATTCTTCAAGAATATCTCATATTTATTATACTTCTTCAACGGATATTTCATTTGGTGAAGGTTAAGTAATCATTATACTTCTTCATATGTTACGTAATTATTCACAGATTGAATTCTTCTTATATCTCTTCATTTGGTGGATTGAGTACTTCTAATACTTCTTATATCTCTTAATTTGACGGATTGAGTACTTCTAATAATTCTTCAAAGGTATTGTATATGTAGTATACCTCTTAAGAATATTTCATATATTTTATTTCTTATACTTCAAAGGGAGGATTTCTTATTTACAATCGTAACAAGATGAAACTTCGTAAGATAAATTGAGGCAGATATTCTAATACTTCCAACAATGTTTAATCATTTAAAGAGAAATAATAGGGGGAAAAGGAGATACTAGGCTTTACCTGTGAGTTATATATTATTTCTCTTCATATGATCAAATGGGGGGGAAATAAGGAAAACGTTTAATTAAAGAAAGGTTAAATCATCTTTGCAAAATATCAGATATACTTCTTAAGAAAGGTTAAATCATCTTCGCAAAATATCAGATGTAATTTTTAAAAGACAGAATTGTTCGCAAAAAGGAAACCAACAGTAACTAAGGGAAGGAATTCAAAAGAAAGGAGAACGGGAGAGTCAATGATAAATTGAAACAAAAAAGAATATTATCATGCTTCATCAACACTCTGTGCTGGATCTTTAAGATGAGTAGGGTCATTAGCAGCTTTCGACTTTTGCGAGATATCATCCTTTGAAGAATGTGTGCACAGAACATCTCCTTGAGGAATAGATTCTTTCTCGTTATCAAGATCTTCATCATCACTCTCATAATCGAAATCACTATCGTGCTCACGAGCAACTTCATCGTCGAGATATTTTCGTGAGGAGTAATTTTCACAGGAGGCAAGGCTTTTGATAAGAGAATGTTATTCGTAAAGACTTGAGCTTTCAGATGACTTTCACGAAGTATAGCTTTTTGATGGTTGGTATCTTCGATATCTTTGGAATAAGCAAGATAGTTGAATCTCCGAGTAGCACGGTCACGAGAGTTGATTAAGCGGGTAGAAAGCAAAGCATTTTTCTTACGAAGATCGGAACAGGAGACTTCTAATCCAGCTTTCGCATTACGAAGGTTTTTTTCAGATTCTGCGAATAAAACAAAATTCAAAGGGTAAAATTTGCGAGTATAACGAAATTTAAAGATATACCAGAGGAAGTCAAATTTTAATGACTACCTTCTCTTTGCAAAGCAAGTGATTGAGCTAAAGATAAACAACAATTTTTCATCTGATTCATCGCATTATCAAAACCATCACCAACTAATCCTTTAAGTCTAGATTGAATCTTTTGATCTTTAGAAAGAAGAAAATTTTTATCCTTCGTAAGTTTGGCATTAAGACTCTTTAATGATGAATAATCTTCTTCAAGCTGATTCTTCTTAGTACTCAAGACTATATTCTTATTAATAAGGGAATTCTTCTCAATAACAAAAGAATTTCTTTCAGCATCTGAAGACTTCTTTAATTCCTCAAGTTCACCTTTTAACAAAGAAAGAAGATTTTCTTGATCGCAACATTTATTATGAAGAGTTTTTAATTCTTGCGAAGAAACAATCATTTTATTCAAATACGAACATTTCTCTTATGATAAGGTTTTATTCTCTTCTAATAAGGTTTCTATTCTCAAATCAGCTTTAGTTAAGGAAGAAGAAAGTTGAGATATGTCATCATTCAAAAAAATTCGATCATATATTAGTTGAGTATTCTCTTGAAAAAGAGCATTAGAGTTGTCAAGAGCACACGAGTAAAGATTAGATAAATGGGAGAATTGGTTTGAGAGGCTTTCATGCTTGGTTCGATATTCATTGCATCGATTCATGGTGAAGTACCAATCTTCTACATTTCTGGATGGATTCTATAAAGGGGAATGGGTTTTAATGGATGTTTCAAGCATATGAAGAATATAAGTAAATAAAAGGGAAAATATGAAGATAGTAATCATACCTTTCAATTCATCATTTATTTTGCGAAGAATCGCGCAATCGAGAGAATCATTTTGAAGACGATAATTTTCTTTACGAAGATCCTCACATTCTGCTTGAGAAGATTTCAAAGATTGACGAAGCAATTCAATTTCTTTTTCCAAGGATTGATGCGAAGAAGAAATGTCTGGATTGACGAAACTATTTAGCACTTCGCAAAACTCATATTTCGAACGAACATTAGTAGACTTCACATTATTGGTCAAAACCTCAGATAACATTCGGAAAGTTGAACAAATTCCATCTCGAATTTCCTGAGGAAGAGGAGAAGAATTTGAAGGAATAAGAGCAAGATGCAAATTGTTTGGAGAAATAGCACTCAAAGGATTTGGGGACAAGATAGGTTTTTCAAAAGAAGAAGTTGAAGAAATGTTTTGCGAGGGTTGATCTTGAAGAAGTGTTGATAAATTGACATTGATGGGAGATTGAAGGGTAGGTAATGGAGTAGAGGCAGGAGTGTGTGAAGAAGCATTTTCACGAGGAGGAGAGGAAAATTCCTCAACTTCAGGAAGGAAATCATCAATCGGAATTAATGGAGTGGGTTTAATTACTCGAGATCTCTTACCGGGGTTTGGTTTTTCGCCAACCTGCGAATAAAAATGTAGATTAAAAACTGAGGCAACAATATATTGTTCAAGAAAGAAGACAAAGTATTTTAACTACCTTTTGATTCTCAGATTTTCTTCTTCGTGGATTAGGGCTTGAATTTTTTAGTTGAGGTTTCATCTGAGGAGTTATTTTGCTGAAATAAACCAAAATCAGATAACAAATTATACAGAAATTAAAGAGGAGAACAAATGAAATGCGCGAAGATAGAAGGAAATTACCTTGGAGAACTCATGAAGATATAATAGAAGAAAAAATTGCAGAGAAAACAGTGATGGAGAGTATGAATAGAAGATAAAATTACAGAAGTAAAAGGAGAAAGTAAGAAGAAGAAAATGAAGAGAATATAAAGGAGTTATATAAGGGAATAACTAGAAAAGGACGGTTACAAAAGACGTGTCCAAATTCTAAAAGACTAAGTAACGGTTATGTTCTCACGATCATTTCTTCTTCGTAGAATTGACATGAGAAGAGGCAAGATGTAGGTACTGAATATCGCAAGATAATAGTTCACGAGTATCGTAATAAATAAAGGAGGAGAGAGTTATAAAATGATACGATGATAGAAATAGCGCGGGGAAATATGAAGTTTTGCGAGGATGAATTGCGATACTTCGCAATTCATATACAGCTGCATAAGTTTTACTATAAATAGGAGTTCAAATGTAAAATTCGGGAGGTTCTTTTAGTAAGTGTAAGAAATTATCTTAGGAAAGAGGATAGAAAAAGTTGTAACTATTCTAGTTCCACTTTGATAACTCTATGTAATCAACTAAGAGAATTAATAAGAAAGTTATCATTCATTACCAAGAAATTCTTGAGTTTTTACTAATTCTATTGAGGGTGTAGTTGTAGATTATTCTGCAACTACAGTTGGCGATCCTAAACCTAAGAAGAAAAAGAACTGATTTAGTGATGTTTGAAGGGGACAACGAGGAGATGAGGTAATTAAACACACCCACATTCTTTTCACTATGATTGCTTTTGTGCTTATTGTAGGTCCTTCTATTCTCTTATTTGAGAAGCACTCCTTTCTCTGATTATGCTTCTAGGCTTGCAGCTAGAAAAACATATAAATGTTCAATATTATAATCTTGATTAGTTTTTTTCGTTTCTGCCTTTTCCCTCAAGTATTCTTGATTGCAAAGAGAGCTATTCAGGTATTGATATTCATTATATCCAATAGAAAATTAAATGAACTTGGGGCAAGATTATCAACTTCTGTTCTTTGATTTGAAAACCACATCTCTTTCTCTGGTCATGTTAATTTGTAGGTTTGCAGTTAGAAAACACATGAATGTTTTTTCCCCTCTTAGTCAAGTATACATGAATGCATAGAGAGTTAACTTAGATATTTATCATCAGTATCATTTGTTTCTCATGGCCAGTGTACCCGGATGTGGGGTTGTTATTGGTTTCAGCGTGTATTTATGCTTCTCATGCAGAGTAGGGTTTAGTGATAACTTAATGAAGGAGGTGAATAGAAAGTTGGAGAATGATAGTCTTTCATAGAAAACTCGTTTTAGATTAGTTAGCATTTGCTTATTAGTTGTGAACGTTGGAATTGCTCGTATGCACATTGAACTGTAATTCTGACTAATTTTGGTCGTAAAACACTCCGTACATTCTAGCAAGTCATGATTGTAGTCCTCAATTTCTAGAAATTTGATTGATGAGTATGATGTTGACTCAGCAATAATGGGGCAAGCCAATTGTTTAAGTAAATCTCCCACTAAATAGTGTGATGCATTAAGATAGGAAATTTCTGTTCTCTGTCTCCCTGTTCCAGAATCAGCTACTTGCAGTTTCTTCCCAATAGACATGGTTATATTGTGCAAAATATTGTTGCCGAGATATACATATATAAAGGATCTTAAGGATTGGTCTGAATTTGGTAGAATTCATTGGCCGGAACACTTGTTTGCTCGCAAATGGTAGGTTCTGCTGTCTGGTTCAGGCAGTGTCAACATATTTTCTTCAATTTCAGTTAGATGTCCTCGTGTTTGGTGCTAAAATATGAACAATTGAGCAGAAACTAGGGAAGTCGATTTCATTCACTGTTAATGGATGTGCCCGCTGTTTATATAACCCTATAGACGGGGCTTGTATAATGTGACTGATTCCGTAGCCAAGTATATTCATTATAATGAAATGAAGAATGGACAAACCACATTCCTCCCTAGTTACGCCAGGATTTAGCTTTGCAGTCTTTTACCGATAGAATTCGATTTTCGTATTAAAAAACAAAACAAAAAATGAACAGGAGGAAGATATGTTTGTCACACACTTCAGACTTGTTTCACAACTTCTTACATGGTTCTAATATTTGTCTCATTTACTAGCTACAATATTTGTTTTCTATTTCTTAATTTTCTGACAATTTCTACTTGTACAGCAAGTATATAAACATCAGTTCTTTAATTTTCACCACCTAAATGTTCTATCATTTCACTAAAGAGGCATCTACCCTTTACTAATGCATTCCATTGTTATATTTGGTAGCTGAATTTCTTGTTCGACTATCCCATGCAACAAAATCAAGTATATGCAGAAATATTGGCTGTAGTTGCTGAAGCTTTGAGGTAACATTGAGGATAGGTTCATCGTATATTTGTTAAGCTGGGCTCATGATAGTTTCTTTGTTCTTCCCAAACTGATTATTGGCTGTTTGTCATCTATCTTTGTGGGTTACAAGTACGAACTGGCCGGCACACTGGCTTTGTCTTTTTTCTACTGCGTTCAATTCATGTATTACAAAACTCAAACTTACCTAAACTGCTGAGGAAAACAATTTCGTTTGCTAGGCCTAGTACTCTTTTTGTCCCGCAGATTTTTTCTTTCATCTCTGGAGATTTTATTCTCAGTTTTCTTTATACCAAGTTGCACTCATTATTCTTTATAGCTGAGACAAATAATTCATTACCTGGGGAGCTCTAGTTTTGGTTGTAGTCTTCAATTTTATTTTATTTGCAACCGTCCCAGCAGTGTTAAAGCATTCATATACCGGTTTGTGACATGAATGTTTGGTTTGGGCAGACTAATTGTTCAGCAAAGCATTTGTAGACACTAACTTTTTAGCTGTGATGCCTAGTTGTATTCAAAGAAAACTGATTATGAAGTTGGCTAGTTCTCATTTTTCAATCCATCCGTTTTCATCTGAACAAACGCTTGAAAGCTTCGAGATGTATTGGAAGATATTACTTCACCTGAGAAAGTTGATGTTATTATCTCTGAGTGGATGTACATTTTCTTTTGCGCGAGTCCATGTTATTAAAACCTTATAGGCTTATACAGTAGTCACAGCACATTAAGTACCAACAACTCGACCCATTTATAAGAACGACTTTTTTTGTTTTCTTTGAAAAGGATTTGTGTACAACAAATACTAATAAACACCATTACATGACAATATCAAACACACAATAAAATCGACTAAACAGACCGTCACTTGAAAATATTACAAGCAAATTGAATTGAATGAAGCAATGTATTTCGTATAGGTGCAAGTGAAAGAATATGAATTGAATGAAGCAAACCCCAGAAAGTAGTGTATTTCGTTTAGGTGTAAGTGAAAGAACAATTAGTATTTTTTGATGATTAGATTTGTATTAGCACCTGCGCGACACCTCCGGATTCCTGGACATACGATGCTGTGACCTTTTCTTCAAATCGTAAAGCTGTTCCATCCACTTCTTTCTTGAAATTCCATTACTATCATATCCATCTTCGTCACTATTGTATGTCATTATTTGATCGTATTTGTTCAAACCCAACTCAAGATCATATTTCCTGCGTGAAATAGGATCTGAAAGAATCTTATAAGCCTTGTGCTCAACGAAAACCCGAGGAGACTCATCTTTTTTTGAAGGTGGACAAACATCTGTGTGGTATTGAAGTGCCATAGTCCTGTAAGATTTCTCTATAGCAGCATCACTTACGCTCTCATTACTTAGAGAAAGAACCTTGTACATATTTTTACTGCTACTGCCATTCTTGCAAGCAACTCTACATGAAATCATGTTGAAGGACTTTTGACGCTTAAAGGAATTACTTCTTAATGCTAGTTTAGAACCTATAAGACTGCTAGAACCTAATGAGAAAGCCATGATCAATATAATGGAGTCTGACAACTTGTTTGGATGAGCAAAGAAATGGTAATGAGTTTATAAATAAGCGTACTATCTATACGGCCATACATATATACTTATAGGATTTTAGCTTCTGACAGCAAAAGAACGCGGAATGAGGTTCGAAGGTTGACAAATTAAACTCGAATTCATCGGTACGAAGGCTGAAAGAAAAATGCACAACACACGTTTTGCCGTCTTAATGAGGAAAAATGCATGTTTTGTGTATTTTCACCAGCCATTGACTAGAAAACGATTAGAAATGAAGAAAATTCTCTGAAATACCTTTGTTTTGTTTTGGTTAGATGATTACAATGTGATTAGAACATAAAAAAACACAAGTTGCTTAAGCCGGATATAAATTTATGTTATTTAGTCAAGCAACTAGTCAAATGTATTGAGATTTTTGGCATTATTATGTAAAATAAACATGCACTGAATTTGGATTAGCGACCAAACCCACAGGCCAATTCTTTACTAAATATGTTGCCGTAATAAATTAGAGGATTATATGTATGAGAATATCTGTTCGAAGGTTCATTCCTTGACATGTAATCCTGCTATCAGGACTTCATTTAATACTGCTAACAGCATGCAAAAGGGTGGCTGAAAATTCGGTTAGATACCGTATTAGATTTTAATTCTATCATGATCAGCTAATGCTTCTGGAATGTTTGGAACAAAACTATATGCACCCGTTTATTGCACATACCGACGCACCGTATCAAAACTCTATCTCACAGATCAAGTTCTTTTTCCGACAGTCCATGATTTTCATTACGAAGCTCACTCACCGTTCCCCAAAAGGATTCTCATTAATCAAAATTCAGGATAAACGGCTTTGGACACTCACTCAAATGAACGATCCGTTAAAAATGATTGAAATGATATTAGGCCAGTAAAATATATATCAAGAAGACGTTGCCGATTATAAGATTCCATTTTTCATGTATATAACTTACCAAGTATGGGATCACAACGAAGCTAAATCAGTGGTCAGGATCACAACGAATAATAGCATTCATGCAAGTCCACTAACTAGCTTAAGCTTAAGTTGCCCGACAGACGGCCAAGGGTCGTTTAGCCGGTTAGATAATCCCGAGGCTCGCAGCAAGATGGACAACCAAAAACAACAAAACTACAAGCAACATGATATATATAGCTAGAGAAATATTGATCCACTTACTACTACTTGTCATTGTTTTCACTTTTGACTCTCACTCGGTCACATTAGTTTCATACTCCAATTGTTACCTAGAGCTATAGAAATTAATTGAGGTTGAAATAATCATGTGTTTCAAAATAAAGAGAGTGTACACTAGTGCTGAAATAAAAGAGAAGAAGAAGGAAAAGAAAAGGAAAGGAAAGACAAGCAAAGAAAGAAAGAAAGAAGAGCAAAAGGAAAGGGAGATAAGGAAGAGAGAAGAGAAAGAAGAGAAAATAATGAAAGCAGAAATGGAGAAAGCAAGGAAGAAGAAAGAACAAGAAAGGATTAAGAAGAAAAAAGAGGAAGAGAAGAAGAAAAATGATGAGAGGAAATTGAATGAGAAGAAGAAGAGAGAAAAAGAAAAACTGAGGAAATTGAGAAATGAATATTGACTGGAACTTATTAGTGATGGGGTACATGGAGTTGAGCCGATCCACTAGTCTTTGATCCTCGGAATGGTTATATTCGTCCGGGTGAATGTCATTATAGTTTATCATGTTAAGAATAAAATGGCGTGACATGATTTTTCTGTCATTTTCCTTGTAATTTAAGAGTGTGTATGTAGGCAGATTTTTTAAAGACTTCACGTCGCATGTATAATGTATTTGATATTTGGTGAACAAAAGTCCTCCTCCTTATTTTTTGTTTTGTATGGCAGAAAAGTCCTCTGCAAATGGTTTCTGCTTTTTGAATTCTTTCAATTGTAATGGAGTAGTTTACGTACGTGTTGGGATATATATTTAAAAACATAGTTTTGTAATATTATATCAAACTTAGAGAAATAGTGTGGTGGTATAATTTTGGGCTCCCACACTATAGACTTGGGTTCAAGTCTCACCCCATGCATTTGACTAGGTATATTTATATATCTATATTATTTAATAAAAATCCGGGAGAGCGGGACCTTGGGGGCCTTGGGGGTCTTGGGAGGTCTGCTGATCCGTTTTTAACTTAGACTTTCAAAACTTATTTTAAGTAATTATTATTGTCAATTAATTTCATTAATTCAGATTTATTCTCGATTTTCTTTGTAACTGGTGATAGGATTTTATGTGTGCATTAAAGCCTGATTTATTCTCATTAAAAACGTATTGATTATTTTCTGAGTTATAAAAAGACAGTTTTTGGAGAAGATGAAAAACAATTGTTTTTCATCTATTTTCGTATTCTGAGCAAGTGTTAGAAAGAGTATTGTGATTTGATTTCTCATAGTGAAGAGAAATCGAACAAGAGAGTTATCAGCTGTTTTATCCCATAGGGTTTTCGACAAGAATTGACTGCTAGCACACAATCAAGAGGCAGAGTCACGAAACACCTTAAAGATAGCGACCTAGTCCGCGACTCAGCTGTTTGAGATTTATTTTTTGTTCGAATCTTTCTTTTGTTTCCAACAATTTTAAGGTGAGTCATTTCTGCTATGGAGAATGAAAGAAAGCGCGTCGATGATACCAACAAGCCATTCAAGTTTGAAGGGCTTCATTTCAGAAGATGGAAGCAAAAGATGTTATTTTATCTCAAACTCATGAAGCTGCATATGATTGTGTCGACTGTTCATCCTAGGACCCTGGAGCCTGATGCTGATAAGACAAGTACCTCTGCTAGTGCTGGTGCTGCTGATCCTCCTCCTACCGGCGGTGCCAAAGAAGTTTCTCAAACTCCTGAGGAGAAACAGAAAATCATTGACAAATGGGTCGATGATGATTTTGATTGCAAAAACTATATTCTCAATGCTTTGTCTGACGATTTATATGAATATTACTCCACTTTTGATACTACTAAAGATGTATGGGATGCTTTACAGAAAAAATATGACACTTAAGAAGCCGGATCGAAGAAATATGCTGTAAGCCGATACTTGAAATATCAAATGGTGGATGATAGATCAGTTGTTGCACAGGCTCATGAACTTCAGAAAATTGCCCATGAAATTCTGACTGAAGGTATGAAAATTTGTGAACAATATCAAGTTGCTGTTATGATTGACAAGTTACCACCTAACTGGAAAGTTTTTCGTAATTCTTTGCGTCACAAGTCTAAAGAATTTTCTCTTGAAAGTTTGATTGTTAAGCTCAGGGTTGAGGAAGAAGCACGGAAACAAGATAAGAAGGAAGATATTCTCATTGTTTCTAACAATAAGACTCATCCCAGTTTGAAACCTAAGAAAAAGGATATGAAACCTAACAAGAACCAGAAGAAAGGAGGAAGGCCTAATCAAAACAAGAACCAACACCCATCAAAAAATGGACAAAATTCCAATTCTGAGTTTCTTTGTTATACCTGTAATAAACCCAACCACATGGCTAGGAATTGCAGGTTTAACAAGGAAAACAATAATGCACAAGCTAATGTTGTGGGTGACGTTATAATTGCCATGGTATCTGATCCAGAGTTCTACATGGTTGGTGGATCTGATGGGTGGTGGATAGACAGTGGTACTTCGCGTCATTGTTGTTTTGATAGGTCCATGTTTAAGACTTATGCTGAAACCAAGGATAAGAAAGTGTTGTTGGGAGACTCTCACAGCACTGTGGTGAAAGGTTCTGGTACGGTTGAGTTGAAGTTTACTTCTGGGAAGACACTCATGCTGAAAGATGTCCTTCACACTCCAGAAATGAGAAAGAACCTTGTTTCCGGCTATATTCTCAACAAGGCTGAGTTGTATCAAACTATTGGGTCTGATATTTACACTATAACTAAGAATAAGAGTTTTGTAGGAAAGGGTTATGCTACTGATGGAATGTTTAAGCTTAATGTTGATGCTATGAATAAAATTGAATCTTCTGCTTATGTGGTTTGCAATTTTAATGTTTGGCATGGTAGACTTTGTCATGTGGGTAAAAAATTAGTAGATAACATGAGCAAGGAGGGGTCTATAACTCCAACACCTAATACTATCTGGCAGACGATTTGGAAATTAGAAGTCCTCCCCAGAATCCAAGTTTTCATATGGAAATGCTATAACGACATTCTACCAGTAATGGCAAAGCTGAGCACAAGGATGACCAACATATCCCCTATCTGCCAACTGTGTGGCACACATGATGAAACAATCTCCCACTTATTCCTGCATTTCCATTATAGTAAAGCATGCAGTAAGATTCGGGTTGGGATGTAGGGAACCAAGTAGCAGTGATGCAATAATGACTGAGTGGATAGAAAACTGGTTGCTGATATTGGACTTTCTCTTTCAGATATACAGTAAGGAGAAGATGAATTGAAGCCATCACATGCTGACACATATGTGTGATAAACATTTTAGAGCAGTACAGATCAAAACTGAGATGACAATCTATCAAGTGATCAATCACCATATCAACCACTCTTACAACAACAACTCTCAGTATGCCTTAAACAGAAATCCAACAACGCACAACTGCAGACTTAACAACTCAGATGCCCCAAATTAACCAAAACTGCTATAACTCAATGTTAAACTATTCCATGGCTATTTTTATTTTTGCAGATGAAGAACAAGGAATTGAAGATAACAAGGTCTTCTCTTGCAGAGTAGACTCTCAGGAAGAAGGATGAGCACTTGGTGTTCTAGCAGCATCAAAGTAGCTACAAAAACAAAAATAAAGAATATGTACATGTAATATCCAGGTGGGAAACAAAAAGCTGGTAAATGAACTGAAGAAGAAGTGGCACAACAACCAAACAGTGTGCAACAACGAACTCATCAATGATTATGTAGATTATATTTCCTATTTTCGTATGTTTGATTGTAATTCCCTAAGGCAGAAGTGGTTGCCAAAACTGCAGGAAATAGTCTCAAACTTTAACTCAAATTCCATAGAGGTTGAGTGGAGAGAACTATTCCCTGAAACAGATGCGTTTATAAAACTCTATGCTCGTTAGGTCAACGGTCTAACTGAGTAATTTCTATATATTTTTGTCTTTTCAAAAAAAGAAAATAATTCATGGTGGGTTTGGATGTAGAATTTTAAAGGTGGAATTTATGGGTCCAGAGGATTTAGTAGAATTATGTTTCCCTTTGTACGTTTGGTTGCCCAGATTCTTGGAAACACGTTTCCTACAAGAATCAGTTTTCCAGCAAATCCTACACATGGAGTCCGGCCCCTCCCCTAAGATTTGCTGGGAAATTTATCAAGGAATTAATGGACCCATTTTATTTAACTCTAAATCTCATATCTATGCAATTTTAAGATTTGAGGGCCAAACCGTACAAAGACTTTTAAACAAGAAAATAAATCTTAGGAATTTTAAATGAATTACCAAACAAACAAGGGATTTATATGAATCCTAAAATTTGTAATCCCACAGGATTATAAATGCCTGGAAACCGTAAATTCTGCGAACAAATCCACCATCAATATAAACCAAATTCTCGAGCCCCTAAAACTAAGCCCGAACCAGGCCCTTATCGAAAAAGTACGAAATTATCCTTCATATTTTGCTGTCTAATTTCATTTTTCCTTGTAAAGGACACAAATGCCCTTATTTGTAGAATAGAAGACTACGAAATCACAAGCACACAACCCTAAAAGGATAAACCCTTCCTCATCTTCTTCGCCTCCCCCCTTTCACTGTGACCCCCCACCTCTCTCTCGCAATCAGAAGCTCCTGGAATCACCAGAACTTCCCACCTTCGTATTTCCTCCACCTCTCTCTCTCTCAACGCAGCACTCAATAGGTACTTAATTTCTGCATTTTTGTTTGATTAATTTTTTGATTTTTTATATTTTAGGTTTAGGGATTTGTTTTACTGAAATTTCGCTGAATGAAAATAGATTTCTGAAATTAGTTTGTTAAGTACTTTAGGGAACTTTTGATTTAGGTATGGTTAAGTTATGGAAGAAGAATCAAACGCAGTTGCCGACCATGGTATGGAAGGAGAAGTGAGGACAAATTATAAGGGAAAACACGATAAACCAAAGCCATGGGATCATGATGGTATTGATCATTGGAAGATTGATAAGTTCGATCCTACTTGGAACGAAGGAGGAATGCTTGAAGTTAGTTCCTTCTCCACTTTGTTCCCTATTTACAGAGGTCAGTATCAAATCATTTGTTCACCGCTATCAGGACTTTTTGTTTCCTTGTTGTTGTTGTGGTGTTATTCTTATTTAATTGTATTTGTTTGTTTATTTTGTTTCAGAAAAGTATTTTCAAGATGCTTGGCCTTCAGTGAAAGGTGCATTGAAACCGTTTGATATATCTTGCGACCTCAATTTGGTGAGTGCTGTTGAACACTCTAATAGAACATCTAAATGTATGGCTAGCTTTGTTTATAAGCATGCATATTATGTCAAAGCTGATTTGTCTTCACAAAGCACGTGTCAGTGGATAGGGTAGATGTTGTGTACAGAAAGCATGCTCTCTCTTTTTCTCTCTTTAGTGAATTACAGATTGTGCAGCTAAAGTTGTTTGGCAGTAATACTTTGAAATGATGCAAAAAAAGGATCTAACTAGTTTATTCAGAAGTCTGGAAATTTTCATGTTTTTCTGTTTCTGATGTTCTGTAACAAATAAAAAAAAAAATGAAATCTGGGAAGGTTTTATTTCTGCATCTGGGAAGGTTTTCTGGTTGCAAGAAATAAGAGGATTTTTCCTTTACATGAGTTTTGGTTTTGTTTTATTGATACCTTGTAATACAAATCCAACATTTGTGGTGGTACTGTATTGGGTCTTTCCTGTTCAGAGTAATAACAAATTTATTTCCAAATTTCTTTATGTTTTCTGTTTTTATCTTTCCCTTTCACAAAAAGACTACAAACAATTATAAAGTTCAGTTTCTGTTACAATGGAAGACCGATTACCGTACGTATCTTTATATGCCTAAGATCATCCTTATCAGATCAGGTGGATAACCTTTTAATGCTTTTGGGTCTGGATACCCATTATTTTTTCGAAGAAATTACTGATTATTAAACTAGCTTTCAATCATTTGAAAATTCGGTTGTGTCCATTTTCCAGCTTTTTTCAGTAAAAGTCTTGATAATGCAGTTGCTTCTTACAAGTATCCCATTATATATGTTCCTAATTTTGTTAAATGAATTTGATTGATAGGAGGCCTGCTAGGAGTTTGAAGCTACCTGTGGGCGTGCGAAGCCTGTCGCAGGCCAAACAGGTTTAACAAGATCATTTTATCCATCTTTTTGTTCATATCGAATGGACAGTTTTTGATTTGTTGGCAAGAAGATTCCATTTAAGAACAAACTAAGTGAGCCTAAGGTCCTTGCAAGATGGTGAAAGGCACTCCAAAGGAACGCCAACCCAAACGTCACTCAATCATAAGATGCTTTTTGACACAACCTGAGCAAAATGCAAGGACATTTCTCTATACAATATCCCTTAAAAAATTTATACACAACCTGTTTCTAACAGTATAAGGCTTACACACCCACATCAAAATAATGGTAATGCCCAACTGCGAAACGACCGTTTTTGATGGCCCAAAGCTCAACCACACGTAGAACGCTGCCAACTGCCAAGGGCCAACTCCAGAATGACCTGCTGCACCACTCGCAGCCCTATCCACGGACCACGATTCCACGTTAAGTTTACCTTGCCACACTTATTTATTCTGGTACCTAATCAAGCCTGAAACTTTTCACGGAATCAACCTGGTGGCCATGCCCTGTCCCGTTTGAACCCTAGAAACACACAACCCTAAAAGGGCTTAAACCTTTCCTCATCTTCGTCTTTTCCCTGTAAATCCCTACCTTCTCTCTCTCAATCAGAAGCCGCAGTTCTCTCTCTCAATCAGAAGCCGCAGAAGCACCACTATTTGCCCATCAACCTTCACCGTCTCTCTCTGAACGCCACATTCGACAGGTATTTAATTTTCTGCTCTTTTTTTTTCCTTTTCTGATGATTTTCGTTAATTGAGCAAGTATTTTGTTTTTTTTTTTCTTCTTAAATTTTCCCCCGCCGAATGGATAAGTTCATGTAATTAGCTTTAGTCTAGTTTTGTTATTGATTCAATTCTGCTTTTGATGTCTATTTATTTGTACAAATTTAGAGATTCTGTTCACTAATTTTAGGGTTTTTTCTTAAGGAAAATGGTAGCGTTGGGTTTGTTCGAGAGTGACGATGATACAGAAGATTTTTCTAAATTGAAAATCGATGAAGCATATAAAAAGAAACACGAATATAATGAAAAAAAAAAAGATTTACACAGACTACAAGAGTTAGAGAATAGAGGAATAGTAGATCCTCAGAGTGAATCTTCAGAAAGTGAAGCTGAAGAGTTTGAGGATGATGATGAGATAAAGAAGTTAATGGACGTTCTTGTCAAAGTTAAGAATCAAGATCCAATTATTAAACAGAAAGATGCCAAACTCTTTGATTCCGAAGATGAGGAGAGTGAGGAAGAGGATGGTGATATAAAGGAGAAGAAATCCAAGCCCAAGTATTTGAAAGATGTGATTGCTGAGAAATTGTTGGAAGATGGAGGTGAGGATGAGGATGAGGATGATGATATTAGAGTGAGGCTAGGTGGGAAGACTTATAATCAGGAGCAGGAGGAGCGTATGAAGAAATTTCTGGATGTTGCAGAACGGGAGTTTGAGGATGATAATGATGAGGATTTACTTAAGGTGAAGAAGAGGAGGATGATGGAGAGAATGAGGAGATTAAGAAGAAATGTGATGATTATTTTGGGAATGATGAGGGTTTGGATGAGAATGAGAAGTTCTTGAAGAATTTTATTGTGAAGAAAATGTGGGTGGATAAAGATAAGGATAAGGGAAAGAGACCACAAATTGATGATTTGGAAGTTCTTTCGGAAGATGATGAGGAGGTGTGGGATCAACTGGATTTTGAGAGGAGCTTCAATTTCCGGTATGAAGAAGGTACCGGGGATAGGATTTTGGGTCATTCGAGGGTTATTGACGGCGCAATTAGGAAGAAGGTGAATCTCAGAGAAGAGCAAAGGAAGCGTAGGGAGGAAAGAATGGCTGAAGCTGAGAAAAGGAATAGAGAGGAATTGAAGCACTTGAAGAATTTAAAGAAGAAAGAGATTATGGAGAAACTTGACAAGATACGGGCTATTGGTGGTTTGACTAAGGGTGAAGCTTGTGCACTTGATTTGGATGATTTAGAAGATGATTTCGATCCAGAGGAATATGATAAGAAGATTAAGAAAACCTTTAATGATGATTACTATAATGCGGAAGATGCGGATTTTGGGAGCGAAGAGGATGATGAAGATGGCGATATTGAGAAACCTGATTTTGATAAAGAAGATGAATTGCTTGGGCTACCGAAAGATTGGGATGTATGTGGAACTGGTGATGGTTTTGTATCAGTCAGGGAAAGAGTTTTAAAATCTAAGGCAGGTACAAAAGATGATGAGGATGAGGAGCATGATGATGATGATGAGGATGACGATGGTGAGGAGCATGGTGATGATGATGGCGACAATGAGAGTGATCAGGAAGAGGAAGAGAAGCCAGAAGAAGGTAAAATAAAGAGGAAAAGTAAACTTTCTTTATGGGAGAGGGTTGCTCTTTTAAAGGAATTTGATGAGTGTCATATAAGTTGGATTATGAAGGTACAATTGGAGACCTTAAGACACGATTCAAGTATGCACAAGTTCCACCTCTAAGATTCGGATTGAGTGCTAAGGAGGTCATTAATATGGACGACAAAGAGTTGAATCAGTATGTACCTCTGAAAAAGATTGCACCTTATACTGAAGTTGAATGGAAGGTACCAAAGAAATTGAGGAACCAACTGAAAATTAAAAATAAGTTACTGGAACAAGAAGCTTTATCCAAACATGGGAAGCGTCCTAAGAATCATGGCTTCAACCAGTTGCTGAGGAGGAAAAGATAGTCCAAGTGGAGAAAGTGAGTGGTGATGTGGGTGAACTCTCTAGGAAGAGGAAGAGAAAATATCTGCAGAAAGAAGTTAAACCCTCTAAACAAAGAAAGGCATTATATGGAGTTGGTGATCCTAAACCTAAGAAGAAAAATAACTGATTTAGTGATGTTTTAAGGGGACAGCGAGGAGATGAGGTAATTAAACACACCCACATTCTTTTCACTGTGATTGCTTTTGTGCTTATTGTAGGTCCTTCTATTCTATTATTTGATAAGAACTCCTTTCTATGATTATGCTTCTAGGCTTGCAGCTAGAAAAACATATAAATGTTCAATATTATAATCTTGATTAGTTTTTTTTTGTTTCTGCCTTTTCCCTCAAGTATTCTTGACTGCAAAGAGAGCTATTCAGGTATTGATATTCATTATATCCAATAGAAAATTAAATGAACTTGGGGCAAGATTATCAATCTTCTGTTCTTTGATTTGAAAACCACATCTCTTTCTCTGGTCATGTTTGTAGGTTTGCAGTTAGAAAACACATGAATGTTTTCCCCTCCTAGTCAAGTATACATGACCGTAGAGAGAGTTAACTTAGATATTTATCATCAGTATCATTTGTTTCTCATGGCCAGTGTACCCGGATGTAGGGTTGTTATTGGTTTCAACGTGTATTTATTCTTCTCATGCAAAGTAGGGTTTAGTGATAACTTAATGATGGAGGTGAATAGAAAGTTGGAGAATGATAGTCTTTCATAGAAAACTCGTTTTAGATTAGTTAGCATTTGCTTATTAGTTGTGAACGTTGGAATTGCTCGTATGCACATTGAACTGTAATTCTGACTAATTTTGGTCGTAAAACACTCCGTACATTCTGGCAAGTCATGATTGTAGTCCTCAATTTCTAGAAATTGGATTGATGAGTATGATGTTGACTCAGCAATAATGGGGCAAGCCAGTTGTTTAAGTAAATCTCCCACTAAATAGTGTGATGCATTAAGATAGGAAATTTCTGTTCTCTGTCTCCCTGTGCCAGAATCATCTACTTGCAGTTTCTGCCCAATAGACATGGTTATATTGTGCAAAATATTGTTGCCGAGATATACATATATAAAGGATCTTAAGGATTGGTCTGAATTTGGTAGAATTCATTGGCCGGAACACTTGTTTGCTCGCAAATGGTAGGTTCTGATGTCTGGTTCAGGCAGTGTCAACATATTTGCTTCAATTTCAGTTAGATGTCCTCGTGTTTAGTGCTAAAATATGAACAGCTGAGCAGAAACTAGGGAAGTCGATTTCATTCACTGTTAATGGATGTGCCCGCTGTTTATATAACCCTATAAACGGGGCTTGTATAATGTGACTGATTCCGTAGCCAAGTATATTCATTATAATGAAATGAAGAATGGACAAACCACATTCCTCCCTAGTTACGCCAGGATTTAGCTTTGCAGTCTTTTACCGATAGAATTCGATTTTCGTATTAAAAAACAAAACAAAAAATGAACAGGAGGAAGATATGTTTGTCACACACTTCAGACTTGTTTCACAACTTCTTACATGGTTCTAATATTTGTCTCATTTACTAGCTACACTATTTGTTTTCTATTTCTTAATTTTCTGACAATTTCTACTTGTACAACAAGTATAAACATCAGTTCTTTAATTTTCACCACCTAAATGTTCTATCATTTCACTAAAGAGGCATCTACCCTTTACTAATGCATTCCATTGTTATATTTGGTAGATGAAGTTCTTGTTCTACTGTCCCATGCAACAAAATCAAGTATATGAAGAAATATTGGTTGTAGTTGCTGAAGCTTTGAGGTAACATTGAGGATAGGTTCATCGTATATTTGTTAAGCTGGGCTCATGATAGTTTCTTTGTTCTTCCCAAACTGATTATTAGTTGTTTGTCATCTATCTTTGTGGGTTACAAGTACGAACTGGCCGGCACACTGGCTTTGTCTTTTTTCTACTGCGTTCAATTCAAGTATTACAAAACTCAAACTTACCTAAACTGCTGAGGAAAACAATTTCGTTTGCTAGGCCTAGTACTCTTTTTGTCCCGCAGATTTTTTCTTTCATCTCTGGAGATTTTATTCTTAGTTTTCTTTATACCAAGTTGTACTCATTATTCTTTATAGCTGAGAAAATAATTCATTACCTGGGGAGCTCTAGTTTTGGTTGTAGTCTTAAATTTTATTTTATTTGCAACCGTCCCAGCAGTGTTAAAGCATTCATATACCGGTTTGTGACATGAATGTTTGGTTTGGGAAGACTAATTGTTCAGCAAAGCATTTGTAGACACTAACCTTTTAGCTGTGACGCCTAGTTGTATTAAAAAAAACTGATTATGAAGTTGGCTAGTTCTCATTTTTCAATCCATCCGTTTTCATCTGAACAAACGCTTGAAAGCTTCGAGATGTATTGGAAGATATTACTTCACCTGAGAAAGTTGATGTTATTATCTCTGAGTGGATGTACATTTTCTTTTGCGCGAGTCCATGTTATTAAAACCTTATAGGCTTATACAGTAGTCACAGCACGTTAAGTACCAACAACTCGACCCATTTATAAGAACGACTTTTTTTGTTTTCTTTGAAAAGGATTTGTGTACAACAAATACTAATAAAAACCATTACATGACAATATCAAACACACAATAGAATCGACTAAACAGACCGTCACTTGAAAATATTACCAGCAAATTGAATTGAATGAAGCAATGTATTTCGTTTAGGTGCAAGTGAAAGAATATGAATTGAATGAAGCAAACCACAGAAAGTAGTGTATTTCGTTTAGGTGTAAGTGAAAGAACAATTAGTATTTTTTGATGATTAGCTTTGTATTAGCACCTGCGCGACACCTCCGGATTCCTGGACATACGATGCTGTGACCTTTTCTTCAAATCGTAAAGCTGTTCCATCCACTTCTTCCTTGAAATTCCATTATTATCATATCCATCTTCGTCGCTATTGTATGTCATTCTTTGATCGTATTTGTTCAAACCCAACTCAAGATCATATTTCCTGCGTGAAATAGGATCTGAAAGAATCTTATAAGCCTTGTGCTCAACGAAAACCCGAGGAGACTCATCTTTTTTTGAAGGTGGACAAACATCTGGGTGGTATTGAAGTTCCATAGTCATGTAAGCTTTCTTTATAGAAGCATCACTTACGTTCTCATTACTTAGAGAAAGAACCTTGTACATATTTTTACTGCTACTGCCATTCTTGCAAGCAAATCTACATGAAATCATGTTGAAGGACTTTTGACGCTTATAGGAATTACTTCTTAATGCTAGTTTAGAACCTATAAGACTGCTAGAACCTAATGATAAATCCATGATCAATATAATGGAGTCTGACAACTTGTTTGGATGAGCAGAGAAATGGTAATGAGTTTATAAATAAGCGTACTATCTATACGGCCATACATATATACTTATAGGATTTTAGCTTCTGACAGCAAAAGAACGCGGAATGAGGTTCTAAGGTTGACAAATTAAACTCGAATTCATCGGTACGAAGGCTGACAAAAAAATGCACAACACACGTTTTGTCGTCTTAATGTGGAAAAATGCATGTTTTGTGTATTTTCACCAGCCATTGACTAGAAAACGATTAGAAATGAAGAAAATTCTCTGAAATACCTTTGTTTTGTTTTGGTTAGATGATTACAATGTGATTAGAACATAAAAAACACAAGTTGCTTAAGCCGGCTATAAATTTATGTTATTTAGTCAAGAAACTAGTCAAATGTTATTGAGATTTTTGTCATTATTATGTAAAATAAACATGCACTGAATTTGGATTAGCGACCAAACCCACATGCCAATTATGTACTAAATATGTTGCCGTAATAAATTAGAGGATTATATGTATGAGAATATCCGTTCGAAGGTTCATTCCTTGACATGTAATCCTGCTATCAGGACGTCATTTAATACTGCTAACAGCCTGCAAAAGGGTGGCTGAAAATTCGGTTAGATACCGTATTAACAAAACTATATGCACCCGTTTATTGCACATACCGATGCACCGTCTCAAAACACTATCTCACAGATCAAGTTTTTTTTCCGGCAGTCCATGATTTTCATTACGAAGCTCACTCACCGTTCCCCAAAAGGATTCTCATTAATCAAAATTCAGGATAAACGGCTTTGGAGACTCACTCAAATGAACGATCCGTTAAAAATGATTGAAATGATATTAGGCCAGCAAAATATATATCAAGAAGACGTTTCCGATTATATGATTCCATTTTTCATATATATAACTTACCAAGTATGGGATCACAACGAAGCTAAATCAGTGGTCAGGATCACAATGAATAATAGCATTCATGCAAGTCCACTAACTAGCTTAAGCTTAAGTTGCCCGACAGACGGCCAAGGGTCGTTTAGCCGGCTTAGATAATCCCGAGGCTCGCAGCAAGATGGACGGCCAAAAACAACAAAACTACAAGCAACATGATATATATAGCTAGAGAAATATTGATCCACTTACTACTACTTGTCATTGTTTTCACTTTTGACTCTCACTCGGTCACATTAGTTTCATACTCCAATTGTTACCTAGAGCTATAGAAATTAATTAAGGTTGAAATAATCATGTGTTTCAAAATAAATAGAGTGTACACTAGTGCTGAAATAAAAGACAAGAAGAAGGAAAAGAAAAGGAAAGACAAGCAAAGGAAGAAAGAAGAGCAAAAGGAAAGGGAGATAAGGAAGAGAGAAGAGAAAGAAGAGAAAATAATGAAAGAAGAAATGGAGAAAGCAAGGAAGAAGAAAGAACAAGAAAGGATTAAGAAGAAAAAAGAGGAAGAGAAGAAGAAAAATGATGAGAGGAAATTGAATGAGAAGAAGAAGAGAGAAAAAGAAAAACTGAGGAAATTGAGAAATGAATATTGACTGGAACTTATTAGTGATGGGGTACATGGAGTTGAGCCGATCCACTAGTCTTTGATCCTCGGAATGGTTATATTCGTCCGGGTGAATGTCATTATAGTTTATCATGTTAAGAATAAAATGGCGTGACATGATTTTTCTGTCATTTTCCTTGTAATTTAAGAGTGTGTATGTAGGCAGATTTTTTAAAGACTTCACATCGCATGTATAATGTATTTGATATTTGGTGAACAAAAGTAATTGTATTTGATATTTGGTGAACAAAAGTAATTGTGAACAAAAGTATTTGATTTTTTAAGTAATTGTTATTGTCAATTAATTTCATTAATTCAGTAATTATATTCTGACCGTTTCTTTTTAACTGGTGAGAGGATTTTATGTGTGCATTAAAGCCTGATTTATTCTCATTAAAAACGTATTGATTATTTTCTGAGTTATAAAAAGACAGTTTTTGGAGAAGATGAAAAACAATTGTTTTTCATCTATTTTCGTATTCTTAGCAAGTGTTAGAAAGAGTATTGTGATTCGATTTCTCATAGTGCAGAGAAATCGAACAAGAGAGTTATCAGCTGTTTTATCCCATAGGGTTTTGGACAAGAATTGACTGCTAGCACACAATCAAGAGTCAGAGTCGCGAAACACCTTAAAGATGGCGACCTAGTCCGCGACTCAGCTGTTTGAGATTTATTTTTTGTTCGAATCTTTGTTTTGTTTCCAACAATTTTAAGGTGAGTCGTTTCTGCTATGGAGAATGAAAGAAAGCGCGTCGATGATACCAACAAGCCATTCAAGTTTGAAGGGCTTCATTTCAGAAGATGGAAGCAAAAGATGTTCTTTTATCTCAAACTCATGAAGCTGCATATGATTGTGTCGACTATTCATCCTGGAACCCTGGAGCCTGATGCTGATAAGACAAGTACCTCTGCTGGTGATGGTGCTGATGCCGGTACTGCTGATCCTCCTCCTACCGGCGGTGCCAAAGAAGTTTCTCAAACTCTTGAGGAGAAACAGAAAATTATTGACAAATGGGTCGATGATGATTTTGATTGCAAAAACTATATTCTCAATGCTTTGTCTGACGATTTATATGAATATTACTCCACTTTTGATACTGCTAAATATGTATGGGATACTTTACAGAAAAAATATGACACTGAAGAAGCCGGATCGAAGAAATATGTTGTAAGCCGATACTTGAAATATCAAATGGTGGATGATAGATCAGTTCTTGCACAGGCTCATGAACTTCAGAAAATTTCCCATGAAATTCTGACTGAAGGTATGAAAATTTGTGAACAATATCAAGTTGTTGTTATGATTGACAAGTTACCACCTAACTAGAAAGGTTTTCGTGATTCTTTGCGTCACAAGTCTAAAGAATTTTCTCTTGAAAGTTTGATTGTTAAGCTCAGGGTTGAGGAAGAAGCACGGAAACAAGATAAGAAGGAAAAGATTCTCATTGTTTCTAACAATAAGACTCATCCCAGTTTGAAACCTAAGAAAAAGGATATGAAACCTAACCCGAACCAGAAGAAAGGAGGAAGGCCTAATCAAAACAAGAACCAACACCCATCAAAAAATGGACATAATTCCAATTATGAGTTTCTTTGTTATACCTGTAATAAACCTAACCACATGGCTAGAAATTGCAGGTTTAACAAGGAAAAGAATAACGCACAAGCTAATGCTATGGGTGACGTTATAATTTCCATGGTCTCTGATCCAGAGTTCTACATGGTTGGTGGATCTGATGGGTGGTGGATAGACAGTGGTGCTTCGCGTTATTGTTGTTTTGATAGGTCCATGTTTAAGACTTATGCTGAAACCAAGGATAAGAAAGTGTTGTTGGGAGACTCTCACAGCACTGTGGTGAAAGGTTCTGGTACGGTTGAGTTGAAGTTTACTTCTGGGAAGACACTCATGCTGAAAGATTTCCTTCACACTCCAGAAATGAGAAAGAACCTTGTTTCCGGCTATCTTCTCAACAAGGCTGGGTTGTATCAAACTATTGGGTCTGATATTTACACTATAACTAAGAATAAGAGTTTTGTAGGAAAGGGTTATGCTACTGATGGAATGTTTAAGCTTAATGTTGATTCTATGAATAAAATTGAATCTTCTGCTTATATGGTTTGCAATTTTAATGTTTGGCATGGTAGACTTTGTCATGTGGGTAAAAAATTAGTAGATAACATGAGGAAGGAGGGGTCTATAACTCCAACACCTAATACTATCTGGAAGACGATTTGGAAATTATAAGTCCTCCCCAGAATCCAAGTTTTCATATGGAAATGCTATAACGACATTCTACCAGTAATGGCAAAGCTGAGCACAAGGATGACCAACATATCCCCTATCTGCCAACTGTGTGGCACACATGATGAAACAATCTCCCACTTATTCCTGCATTGCCATTATAGTAAAGCACGCAGTAAGATTCGGGTTGGGATGTAGGAAACCAAGTAGCAGTGATGCAACAATGACTGAGTGGATATAAAACTGGTTGCTGATACTGGACTTTCTCTGTCAGATACATTAATGAGAAGATGAATTGAAGCCAGCACATGCTGGCACATATGGAAGCATATGTGTGATAAATTTTTTAGAGCATTACAGATCAAAATTGAGATGACAATCTATCAAGTGATCAATCACCATATCAACCACTCTTACAACAACAACTCTCAGTATGCCTTAAACAGAAATCCAACAACAGCACAACTGCAGACTTAACAACTCAGATGCCCCAAATTAACCAAAACTGCTATAACTCAATGTTAAACTATTCCCTGGCTATTTTTATTTTTGCAGATGAAGAACAAGGAATTGAAGATAACGGGGTCTTCTCTTGCAGAGTGGACTCTCAGGAAGAAGGATGAACACTTGGTGTTCTAGTAGCATCAAAGTAGCTACAAAAACAAAAATAAAGAATATGTACATGTAATATCCAGGTGGGAAATAAAAAGCTGGTAAATGAACTGAAGAAGAAGTGGCACAACAACCAAACAGTGTGCAACAACGAACTCATCAATGATTATGTAGATTATATTTCCTATTTTCGTATGTTTGATTGTAATTCCCTAAGGCAGAAGTGGTTGCCAAAACTGCAAGAAATAGTCTCAAACTTTAACTCAAATTCCATAGAGGTTGAGTGGAGAGAACTATTCCCTGACACAGATGCGTTTATCAAACGCTATGTTCGTCATGTCAACGGTTTAACTGAGTAATTTCTATATATTTTTGTCTTTTCAAAAAAAGAAAATAATTCATGGTGGGTTTGGATGTAGAATTTTAAAGGTGGAATTTATGGGTCCAGAGGATTTAGTAGAATTATGTTTCCCTTTGTACGTTTGGTTTCCCAGATTCTTGGAAACACGTTTCCTACAAGAATCAGTTTTCCAGCAAATCCTACACATGGAGTCCGACCCCTCCCCTAAGATTTTCTGGGAAATTTATCAAGGAATTAATGGACCCATTTTATTTAATTCTAAATCTCATATCTATGCAATTTTAAGATTTGAGGGCCAAACCGTACAAATATTTTTAAACAAGAAAATAAATCTTAGGAATTTTAAATGAATTACCAAACAAACAAGGGATTTATATGAATCCTAAAATTTGTAATCCCACAGGATTATAAATTCCTGGAAACCGTAAATTCTGCGAACAAATCCACCATCAATATAAACCAAATTCCCGAGCCCCTAAAACTAAGCCCGAACCAGGCCCTTAGCGAAAAAGTACAAAATTATCCTTCATATTTTGTTGTCTAATTTCATTTTTCCTTGTAAAGGACACAAATTCCCTTATTTGTAGAATAGAAGACTACAAAATCACAAGCACACAACCCTAAAAGGCTAAACCCTTCCTCATCTTCTTCGCCTCCCCCTTTCACTGTGACCCCCCCCCCCCCCCACCTCTCTCTCGCAATCAAAAGCTCCTGGAAGCACCAGAACTTCCCACCTTCGTATCTCCTCCACCTCTCTCTCTCTCAACGCAACACTCAATAGGTACTTAATTTCTGCATTTTTGTTTGATTAATTTTTTGATTTTTTATATTTTAGGTTTAGGGATTTGTTTTACTGAAATTTCGCTGAATGAAAATAGATTTCTGAAATTAGTTTGTTAAGTACTTTAGGGAACTTTTGATTTAGGTGTGGTTAAGTTATGGAAGAAGAATCAAACGCAGTTGCCGACCATGGTATGGAAGGAGAAGTGAGGAAAAAGTATAAGGGAAAACACGATAAACCAAAGCCATGGGATCATGATGGTATTGATCATTGGAAGATTGATAAGTTCGATCCTACTTGGAACGAAGGAGGAATGCTTGAAGTTAGTTCCTTCTCCAATTTGTTCCCTGTTTACAGAGGTCAGTATCAAATCATTTGTTCGCCGCTATCAGGAATTTTTGTTTCCTTGTTGTTGTGTTATTCTTATTCAGTTGTATTTGTTTGTTTATTTTGTTTCAGAAAAGTATTTGCAAGATGCTTGGCCTTCAGTGAAAGGTGCATTGAAACAGTTTGATATATCTTGCGATCTCAATTTGGTGAGTGTTGTTGAACCCTCTAATAGAACATCTAAATGTATGGCTAGATTTGTTTATAAGCATGCATATTCTGTCAAAGCTGATTTGTCTTCACAAAGCATGTGTCAGTGGATAGGGTAGATGTTGTGTACAGAAAGCATGCTCTCTCTTTTTCTCTCTTTAGTGAATTACAGATTGTGCAGCTAAAGTTGTTTTGCAGTAATACTTTGAAATGATGCAAAAAAAACTGGATCTAACTAGTTTATTCAGAAGTCTGGAGATTTTCATTTTTTTCTGTTTCTGATGTTCTGTAACAAATAAAAAAAAACGAAATCTGGGAAGGTTTTATTTCTGCATCTGGGAAGGTTTTCTGGTTGCAAGAAATAAGAGGATTTTTCCTTTACATGAGTTTTGGTTTTGTTTTTGTGATACCTTGTAATACAAATCCAACATTGTTGTGGTACTGTATTGGGTCTTTACTGTTCAGAGTAATAACAAATTTATTTCCAAATTTCTTTATGTTTTCTGTTTTTATCTTTCCCTTTCACAAAGAGACTACAAACAATTAAAAAGTTCAGTTTCTGTTACAATGGAAGAACGATTACCGTACGTATCTTTAGATGCCTAAGATCATCCTTATCAGATCAGGTGGATAACTTGTCAATGCTTTTGGGTCTGGATACCCATTATTTGTTCGAAGAAATTACTGATTATTAAACTAACTTTCAATCATTTGAAAATTCTGTTGTGTCCATTTTCTAGCTTTTTTCAGTAAAAGTCTTGATAATGCAGTTGCTTCTTACAAGTCTCCCATTATATATGTTCCTCATTTTGTTAAATGAATTTGATTGATAGGAGGCCTGCTAGGAGTTTGAAACTACATGTGGGCGCGCGAAGCCTGTCGCAGGCCAAACAGGTTTAACAAGATCATTTTATCCATCTTTTTGTTCATATCGAATGGACAGTTTTTGATTTGTTGGCAAGAAGATTCCATTTAAGAACAAACCAAGTGAACCTAAGGTCCTTGCAAGCTGGTGAAAGGCTCTCCAAAGGAATGCCAACCCAAACGTCACTCAATCATAAGCTGCTTTTTGACACAACCTGAGCAAAATGCAAGGACAGTTCTCTATACAATATCCCTTAAAAAAATTATACACAACCTGTTTCTAACAGTAGAAGGCTTACACAACCACAGCAAAATAATGGTAATGCCCAACTTCGAAACGACCGTTTTTGATGGCCCAAAGCTCAAACACACGTAGAACGCTGCCAACTGCCAAGGGCCAACTCCAGAATGACCTGCTGCACCACTCGCAACCCCATCCACGGACCACGATTCCACGTTAAGTTTACCTTGCCACACTTATTTATTCTGGTACCTAATCAAGCCTGAAACTTTTCACGGACTCAACTTGGTGGCCAGGCCCTGGCCCGTTTGAACCCTAGAAACACACAACCCTAAAAGGGCTTAAACCCTTCCTCATCTTCGTCTTTTCCCTGTAAATCCCCTACCTTCTCTCTCTCAATCAGAAGCCGCAGTTCTCTCTCTCAATCAGAAGCCGCAGAAGCACCACTATTTTCCCATCAACCTTCACCGTCTCTCTCTGAACGCTACACTCGACAGGTATTTAATTTTCTGCTCTTTTTTTTTTCCTTTTCTGATGATTTTCGTTAATTGATCAAGTATTTTGTTTTTTTTTTCTTCTTAAATTTTCCCCCGCCGAATGGATAAGTTCCTGTAATTAGCTTTAATCTAGTTTTGTTTTTGATTCAATTCTGCTTTTGATGTCTATTTATTTGTACAAATTCAGAGATTCTGTTCACTGATTTTAGGGTTTTTTCTTTAGGAAAATGGCAGCGTTGGGTTTGTTCGAGAGTGACGATGATACATAAGATTTTTCTAAATTGAAAATCGATGAAGCATATAAAAAGAAACACGAATATAATGAAAAAAGAAAAGATTTACACAGACTACAAGAGTTAGAGAATAGAGGAATAGTAGATCCTGAGAGTGAATCTTCAGAAAGTGAAGCTGAAGAGTTTGATGATGATGATGAGATAAAGAAGTTAATGGACGTTCTTGTCAAAGTTAAGAATCAAGATCCAATTATTAAACAGAAATATGCCAAACTCTTTGATTCTGAAGATGAGGAGAGTGAGGAAAAGGAGGGTGATATAAAGGAGAAGAAATCTAATCCCAAGTATTTGAAAGATGTGATTGCTAAGAAATTGTTGGAAGATGGGGGTGAGGATGAGGATGATGATATTAGAGTGAGGCCAGGTGGGAAGACTTATAATCATGAGCAGGAGGAGCGTAGGAAGAAATTTATGGATGTTGCAGAACGGGAGTTTGAGGATGATGATGATGAGGATTTACTTAAGGTGAAGAAGAGGGGGGAAGAGGAGGATGATGGAGAGAATGAGGAGATTAAGAAGAAATGTGATGATTATTTTGGGAACGATGAGGGTTTGGATGAGAATGAGAAGTTCTTGAAGAATTTTATTGTGAAGAAAATGTGGGTGGATAAAGATAAGGATAAGGGAAAGAGACCACAAATTGATGATTTGGAAGTTCTTTCGGAAGGTGATGAGGATGTGTGGGATCAACTGGATTTTGAGAGGAGCTTCAATTTCCGGATGAAGTAGGTACCGAGGATAGGATTTTGGGTCATTCGAGGGTTATTGACGGCGCAGTTAGGAAGAAGGTGAATCGCAGAGAAGAGCAAAGGAAGCGTAGGGAGGAAAGAATGGCTGAAGCTGAGAAAAAGAATAGAGAGGAATTGAAGCACTTGAAGAATTTAAAGAAGAAAGAGATTATGGAGAAACTTGACAAGATAAGGGCTATTGGTGGTTTGACTGAGGGTGAAGCTTGTGCACTTGATTTGGATGATTTAGAAGATGATTTCGATCTAGAGGAATATGATAAGAAGATGAAGAAAACCTTTAATGATGATTACTATAATGCGGAAGATGCGGATTTTGGGAGCGAAGAGGATGATGAAGATGGCGATATTGAGAAGCCTGATTTTGATAAAGAAGATGAATTGCTTGGGCTACCGAAAGATTGGGATGTATGTGGAACTAGTGATGGTTTTGCAGCAGTCAGGGAAAGAGTTTTAAAATCTAAGGTAGGTACAGAAGATGATGAGGATGAGGAGCATGATGATGATGATGATGAGGATGACGAGGGTGAGGAGCATGGTGATGATGATGGCGACAATGAGAGTGATCAGGAAGAGGAAGAGAAGCCAGAAGAAGGTAAAAGAAAGAGGAAACGTAAACTTTCTTTACGGGAGAGGGTTGCTCTTTTAAAGGAATTTGATGAGTACCATAAGTTGGATTATGAAGGTACAATTGGAGACCTTAAGACACGATTCAAGTATGCACAAGTTCCACTTCTAAGATTCGGATTGAGTGCTAAGGAGGTCATTAATATGGACGACAAAGAGTTGAATCAGTATGTACCTCTGAAAAAGATTGCACCTTATACTGAAGTTGAATGGAAGGTACCAAAGAAATTGAGGAACCAACTGAAAATTAAAAATAAGTTACTGGAACAAGAAGCTTTATCCAAACATGGGAAGCGTCCTAAGAATCATGGCTTCAAGGGGTCAAGAACCGTAGAACTAGTTGCTGAGGAGGAAAAGATAGTCCAAGTGGAGAAAGTGAGTGGTGATGTGGGTGAACTCTCTAGGAAGAGGAAGAGAAAAGATCGGCAGAAAGAAGTTAAACCCTCTAAACAAAGAAAGGCAGTATATGGAGTTGGCGATCCTAAACCTAAGAAGAAAAATAACTGATTTAGTGATGTTTTAAGGGGACAACGAGGAGATGAGGTAATTAAACACACCCACATTCTTTTCACTGTGATTTCTTTTGTGCTTATTATAGGTCCTTCTATTCTCTTATTTGAGAAGCACTCGTTTCTCTGATTATGCTTCTAGGCTTGCAGCTAGAAAAACATATAAATGTTCAATATTATAATCTTGATTAGTTTTTTTCGTTTTTGCATTTTCCCTCAAGTATTATTGACTGCAAAGAGATCTATTCAGGTATTGATATTCATTATATCCAATAGAAAATTAAATGAACTTGGGGCAAGATTTTCAATCTTCTGTTCTTTGATTTGAGAACCATATCTCTTTCTCTGGTCATGTTTGTAGGTTTGCAGTTAGAAAACACATGAATGTTTTTTCCCCTCCTAGTCAAGTATACATGACCGCAGAGAGAGTTAACTTAGATATTTATCATCAGTATCATTTGTTTCTCATGGCCAGTGTACCCGGATGTGGGGTTGTTATTGGTTTCAACGTGTATTTATGCTTCTCATGCAGAGTAGGGTTTAGTGATAACTTAATGATGGAGGTGAATAGAAAGTTGGAGAATGATAGTCTTTCATAGAAAACTCGTTTTAGATTAGTTAGCATTTGCTTATTAGTTGTGAACGTTGGAATTGCTCGTATGCACATTGAACTGTAATTCTGACTAATTTTGGTCGTAAAACACTCCGTACATTCTGGCAAATCATGATTGTAGTCCTCAATTTCTAGAAATTGGATTGATGAGTATGATGTTGACTCAGCAATAATGGGGCAAGCCATTTGTTTAAGTAGACATGGTTATATTGTGCAAAATATTGTTGCCGAGATATACATATATAAAGGATCTTAAGGATTGGTCTGAATTTGGTATAATTCATTGGCCGGAACATTTGTTTGCTCGCAAATGGTAGATTCTGCTGTCTGGTTCAGGCAGTGTCAACATATTTGCTTCAATTTCAGTTAGATGTCCTCGTGTTTGGTGCTAAAATATGAACAGCTGAGCAGAAACTAGGGAAGTCGATTTCATTCACTGTTAATGGCTGTGCCCGCTGTTTATATAACCCTATAGACGGGGCTTGTATAATGTGACTGATTCCGTAGCCAAGTATATCTTACTATAATAAAGGAAACTCCTCCTTTTGGTACGACCCATGAATGTGGTCCGGACACCCTTAATTTACCAAGTTATCCTACCTTTAAAATCAGCCCCACTTGGTACATCACGTAAATATCAAAGTACTGGAGGGTACAATCGTCAGTCGTCTTTTGATTCTCTTTTCTTCTTCGTACAGACGAAACCAAATCACTTGATTTTGATTTCATCCCATCGAAAACTCAAGCCACCAAATCTGTTATCACTCTCCATCTTCAGAAGAAGTTTACAGTTGAAGTGCTGCTGACGAGATGGTAATAGTACCTGAGTTGAAGACGACGTTTGTAACGGAGGTGGTGGCGATGAGTCGGTGAGATGCCCTGTTACTTAAGGGGAAGAAGAAGAAGAGAGAGCAGAGAAGCAAAATAATAAGAAGAAAGACACAAAAAGGAATTAACTTTAAGTATGGATAAAACCCTAATTGCTATTTACTTTATAGATCCCTGATTTGTTAAATTGCTATTTACTTTATGCGCAGAAGATGATAGAACCCTAATTTTTCCTGTGAGCACATCCCAAATTCGTTCAATTGATCCTTAAATTTCTGAAATAAGGAATTGGTTTCTCAATTGCAATTTAGTATATGGATAGAACCTTAATTTGTTAAATTGCTAGGTGAAATTTCTTAACATTTGTCTCTATCATGTGAAAGCTATTGCCATTGTATCTTCACTCAGACCCAACCTAAAGTAAACAAACATTTTCATTTGCTTCTCAGTAATTCGTAGGAACTATCTTTTGACCTCAAGGATTGAATTATTTTCAGTGGTTTTGAGTTAAGCTATTTGACCAATGTATAAACTTCTGTGTGTTTATGTGACCATAAAATGTGCCCCTGTGTGTTTTTGAGTTAAGCTATTTTACTTTTTTTTTTTGAATGATTTCCAATAGGAAGCAAATAATGAGCAAGTTCTGTTAATAATTTGATTGTTTGCTTGATTATGAGTAAGCTATTTTACTTTCTTCTAATGTTTACCCATCAATAGCTGGGCATTGTATGTTTTTACTCATTTGTGGATTTCTTTGCCATTTTTTGTTGAAATTTCTGATAATGTCTGGGGAATTTGGGAAGTATGTAGATTATTAGGCTAATAGTTGTTGTTCAATTGGAATTGCCGTCAACATTCAAGTTTATTATTGGAGTGACTGGTGAAGATAGAGGTCAAATCAATGTTAGAAAATCAGATTAAAAATTTGCTGTAATAAATTTGATAATCAAATCACTGTAGCTAGCTAGCGTCTTTCATTTACTTTGAATCACAGTTGAATACTTGATCTGGAATTTCCTCCTCACTTGCTATCTAATAAATTGCCGTAACAATTCAAGATTTTTCTTTATGCACATTTCAGTTGCCCATGTCAATTAAGTTTAGGCATGGATGTTTTCATTGTGTATGGTTCCTTTTTCAGATGATTCTTTGAGGGTTTGCACAAGTTGTGTAACATAATGGTTGATGTGGTCTAGAATGGGCTACTGCAAATGCGTGGCGAGATGTTTGGTCGCTTAGATCCATCATTGCCATCAAGTTTTATGAAACTAGATCTACGTATTTGTGGGATTACAGTATATAATTGTAGGTAACTTTTATTTATGTTTGAGATGGGAAGCACATACTATAGGCATGCCATCATAAAACAGTTGTAATACGGTGATAGAAAGAACTGATTCACTTAAATAAGGGCTGGGCAAGATGGTGTTCAATTTCCATGCACCTCTAATGAGCTTGCTTTTATTGTTAGTCAAAGTGCAACAGAAACTGTAGTAGGATTAGAATAGATACACTGTATAATAAAAGGTGTAAATAACTCTTATTTCATTGATACTTCATCCATTCCGTCATTTTTATTGTGATATTCTTTAGCTCAACCATTAAATATATATCATTCTGAATTCATTTTAATACAATCCATTATCTTAAAAAACTGGTGTGTATTAGATTTCATCAAAACAGCCAAATCTCTTTAACCTTTTTGGTAGTTTGTGTGACAATTGAACTTAAGCACGTAAGTAGTGAACTGATTGGAACTTTGATGTTACAGGTGATGAGGTACTTTTTCAATGCAGAAACAAAATTACATTTATGGAAGTTGGTGGTCTTTTAGTGCATGGATACAATTAATGTACTGCTTTCAAAGGGGAACTTCTGCAGAAGAAAATTGTTAGTTTGTACCATGAATCAAGATGCTAGCGACAATCCAAAACTATGTTTTACAGGTCTTAGAATGGAGGGGCATCTTGGCAGGTCCGCAATTGCATCAAGCGTGCGTCTTTGATTAAAATCAAAAAGTCATATGGGAACTAAAGAAAATGAAAGGATGTTGATGTCAAATGGTCCCACGTCGAAGAGATATTGAATTATAGGGATCTGTATGCATCCGAAATGGATGTCCAATCTTCGGTTCAAACTGCAGGCGCATCGCGCGTGCGAATTCACTAGTTCATTATAATGAAATGAAGAATGGACAAACCACATTCCTCCCTAGTTACACCAGGATTTAGCTTTGTAGTCTGTTGGTGCAAAAATAAATCGCCCCAACGATCTTCAAACTCAAGATGGTTGACCGATCCTCCGCCGTTGGTATTGATTCTCCAGAAGTTGATCAGAATAGGAGGGATACCTGCAAAAACACTCCGATGCTAAAATCAGTGGATGTTGTGAGCAAGTAGTTATTGTGAAGGGGAAAGTGTGTACCCTCTTTGTGTTGGGTTTTTGCCTCTATTTATAGGCAAAAATCAGATGTATCTTTAGGGTTTCATTAGTTATCCTAATAACTACCCACATCTGAATAAACCCCAAATACTGTCTAGATTCATGATAAACCCTAATGTTTATCATAATCTTATTTTTCATGTATAATGCTTACTACTTAGGATAATTATCCCTTAATTAATCAGGATTTATCCTAAATAATATCTATCATTATCCCATGAACCCTAATTACCCATGGACCTTGGGCTTCACCAATAAGCCAGGTGGTTCCTTAATCAAACCGATCCGGGCTTCTAAATTAAGCCACATGGGTCTCACAATAACACTCTGGTTTCCGTAATAAACCAAGTCCAGGCCTCTATGATAAGCCATTCTGGTTCCACAATAACCCTCTGGTTTCCATAATAAACCAAGTCCAGGCCTCTACGATAAGCCATTCTGGTTCCACAATAACCCTCTGGTTTCCATAATAAACCAACCGATTCCTACGATAATCGGATTTTCACTTCACTTACGCACGATGTGTAACCCACACAAACACCATTTGGGTATGGTATAAACATCGCCCCCTTCTTAGCCATCGACTTGTTCGAATGGTTAAGAACAACTGAAGCCGCATGCAAAGCTTGAAGCTCCTTAACCCAAACCCAATCGTATGTGGGCCCTCAACGTCTTCCTGATGCTTGGTATTATTGTCCAGCCCAATTTCTCAAGAACATTTCACCCGTAAGTCTTTCCTTGACGAATTTTCGTTTGTGTGAAACTGACACTACTCTGATAAGTATCAAATTTCACGATGACTATCTTTATCTTTAGCCGCGCGAGATCTATATCCAAGACCTTCACCTGTCCGTAGATCAAATCTCACCGCATTATCAACGGACGCTGCTAGCACAAGGTGCCCCAGCTCACACAGGACTAAATGAATTCGAACACTTCCAGGACTTTGATGAGAGTACGCTTCCGGATATTCTCCAGCTAAATCTCAGCTCCGTATAAACAAAGAATTCATCCAGAACCGCCTTATACCTTCATCACTCAATATAAATAGGACAAGAAAAATTCATGAACAACCATCACAGCTATTCTTGATTCTCTTCCTGCTTGTGATGGTAAGCACATCTCCTCCTTCTCCTTCCATTCCCATTATACGTTGTTGCCTTGTTCAACTCAACACGATGTCCCGATGTCACAATCTGACTGTTTGTTTCTTTGTTCCCAGGTTTTAGCAGCTCACGCTCAGCTCCTTGAATCTTCTTGGAATGTCTTCCTCGAAGAGATCCATCAACCATGAGGACCAAACAGTAGTCAGTCCCTCTCCAAAGAAGGCCAACAATCAACGAAGCACCTCTAAGCATCCATCTGCAGTCAGGGACTGGCCACTTAACTTTTGCAGGGCTACCAAGAAAGATGTTACTTCAACTCCACATGCTGGAGTTAAGTCTGGCAACGTGAAGGATAAAAAATCTCCCTATGTAATCTTGAGCGATGACGAGATTAAGAGCGCCAACCGTGATATCGATCCACGTTTATCGCCGGAGTATAACCCTTCCACTCCTTCATCCACAGCTCCAGCAAAAGCGCGCTTACCACATGAAGACGATGCTTTCAGCCCGGGTTTGTACCGGTCATCCGGTTCGGCGGTGACTATTGGTGACTCTGCCATTCAAAACCCTTCTGTTGCACGCGGAATAATTCTCACCGGAATGCTGCCTCGAGATCGCCTCTGCTACGATCATAGGAATGATATCGACCAAGCTCTTGATCGTGCATCCCAACTCCACTTTGCGGTAACATCATACCACCAGACCAGTCTAGTTTGATTTTTTAACAAAATCCATCTTCTTGTAATGACTCTTCATTCTCGTGCAGGGCCTTTCACTTGTTCGCAAAGCCGGCGAGCTCCACTATAATGTCGTGGTGAAGCTGCAAAAGAACCATGCTGCTGCCTCGTACCATCTTGAACGTGAAAAAGAATCTCTGAAGCGTCAAGTCGAAAACCTTCAAGCTAAGAAACGCGAAACCGACAATGCCCGAGAACTGATGCGCATGCGACTCGACCGTGCTTACTTCAAGGCCAAAGGATTTGGAAGCTATGTTGCTGTCTCTCCCGACGCTGAAGAGGCTGCTATCACCAAAGGTCTTGATGATTATCCTGTTGTTCCACCCGATGCAGTCGACGGCGCCGGTGATGAGCTCTACGATCCAGAAGAAGAGTGATAATAGGCTGAAAACGTACTCCATAAAAAAAAATTCTTTTGCAAATTCCAATAGTCTAGCGTAGGATTTAAAGACGATGCTACCATTCGCACTTCTTCCTTTTCTTTTTTAGTTTAAATTCTTGCTTACTTCCTTCAGGAAAATGTGCAACAACAATTGATTCCCTTAATCGTATATTTACTTCTTTTACTTTGAATGGAGAACTCCACTTCGACTCTTGCTCCTTTTTCACTGTTTGGTTTTGAAAATTCCTGAAGTTTGACTGGGGATGTCCCAGCAATACTACTCATGCACAAGCTTGAGTAACAAACTAGTGCTGTGATCATTATCACATTAACACTTGGAACGTAACTTCTTGGAAACATAACTTTCTTGGAACCGTAACCTCCCACTGCTGGGAAGAGTTTATTAATGAAATGCAAGCTACATTAACACGAAAGCAAATCTACGTTAATGGAAATACTTTTTGAGATTGAATGAATTCCATGGCTTGGGTTCCTCCCTCCCATTCATGCTCCTTAGCCAATAAGCTCCTCCACTGGCTGGTCTATCAATTAAGAAAGGACCTTCCCAATTTTCCCCAAGCTTTCCGCTGCCACCGTCTAACGTTTTAGGTCTGGTTCTTCTCAAAACTTGCTCTCCAGGAAGAAAAGTCTGTTCTCGTACCTTTTTGTTGTATTGCTGCTTCATCGATTGCTGGTAGACCACTAGCCTACTTGCAGCTTCATTTCTAAGCTCTTACAAAAGTTCTTTATCTCTTGAAAAAATTTATGTGTTCTAGCCCGATCGTTCTGCTAGCGTCTTAGTCGTTGGAACTAACAACTCGATTGGTAATACTGCTTCCGTTCCATATGCCAGTGTGAACGGCGAGAAACCTGTCGACCGCCTGGGTGTGGTTCTGTAAGCCCACAAGACCCCGGGTAAAAATTCCGTCCATCTTCCTTTGGATTTGTCCAAGGTCTTCTTCAAGTTATCCAAGATAACTCTATTCGTCGCTTCGGCCTGTCCGTTGCTCTGTGCGTAATAAGGAGTTAAAAAATTGTGTTTGATGTGTAAGCCATCACACAATGACTTTATCGCCTCGCAGTCAAATTGTTTCCCATTATCGGAAATGATCATTGCCGGTACACCAAACCTGCAAATTATATTTTCCCAAATGAATCTGCGGACATGTATCGCTTTCGTCCTTACTAGAGCCACAACTTCTACCCATTTTGTGAAATAGTCAGTAGCTACCAACAAATACTTGACGCCCCCGGGTGCCATGGGGAATGGACCTACGATATCCAAACCCCATTTATCAAATGGCCACGGGCTCAAGACTGGGTGCAATTCATTTGCTGGTCTTTTCATTATTGGTCCATGCAATTGACAAGAAACGCACCTCTGGGCGAACTGCTTTGCGTCATTCTGTATGTAAGGCCAAAAATACCCATGAGACAGCAACCGATGCGCCAAACTTCTTCCCCCAGAATGGTTTCCACAACACCCCTCATGCGCCTCTGCTAACAATTGCTTTCCCATCTCCCTAGTAACACACCGGAGGTAAGGCTCCATCGATATCTGATTCTTATACAGCTCTCCTTCAGTAAGAGCATATCTCCAAGCTATTTTCGATATCCTTCCAGCCAAACCCTTATCACGTGGAAGTTCTTGCGATTGCAGATATCGAATATAAGGCATCCTCCAATCCTCAAGTTGGTCATTACTACCCTCATTAGTCTCCATAGGATCATCCTGAATCCCGAATGAAGAGTCATTTATCTCACTGCACCGCGGCTTGAGTGTATTGTTTATAGAGCTGTGAATGCTGGGAAATTCCTGGAAATCAACCACGATGTACCGTGATGTCTCCGACTCCACTGCTGCGGAAACGTAAGCAAGTGCATCCGCATGTCTGTTTTCTACTCTTGGCTTTTGTTCAATATCGAACACCTCGAACTCCTTTGCCAGCTCATGAATGTACTCCAAATAACAAGCTAACCTCTCATTCTTAGCTCTATATGCACCACTGAAGTGATTGGCAACCAGCTTTGAGTCCGTCGTCAACTTAACCTTTCTCTCCCCCAGGCTGAGAGCCGTCTTCAATCCTGAAATTACAGCCTCGTACTCAGCCTGGTTGTTTGAAGCTGTAAACCCGAGCCGAACATCCTTCTCAATTCTTAATCCCTCGGGGGAAATTAGTACACACCCAACACCTGCCCAATCAGTATTTGCGGATCTATCTGTGTAAACCTGCCACATCCCATCTTCTTTTTCCTGAATCATCTCCAAGCCTTCATTACTCATTCGCTCCTTTGCTGTATCTGAAGATTTCTTGATAAAGTTTATGATCTCCCACGGCAACGGGATTGGCTGTATACCACTGTTATCAAGCAAGTTCTCTTCTTCTAGCACGGATCCTGAAACTGTAATGTCGTCTACAGGAAAATCCGCCATTAGCGATGCAATCGAATGCCCCTTCTCGGCAGTTCTCGGCTCATAGTCAATAGTATATGCACCAAGATAAATGGCCCACGTAGCAAGCCTACTGGAATCATCAGTTCTTCCCAGCACCTTCTTCAGTGGGTATTCAGTATAGACTACCAGTCGGCGTCCCTCAAAATATGGCTTCAGACGTCTAGCTGCATGTAGGAGAGCTAACACCATCTTCTCTATCTTCGAATACCTTGTCTCGGCGTCTGTTAGGAATTTACTAACGAAATAAACCGGCTTCTCTTCTTGTTCTTTAACAAACAAAACTGCGCTAACTGCACATTCACTTGCCGCTAGGTAGATATAGACCGTTTGGCCCGTCTTAGGACTTGTAAGAACCGGTGGTGAAGTCAAATACTGTTTTATGGCATCAAACGCTTGTTCACATTCCTGGCTCCAGCCAAACTTTTCGGCCTTCTTCAGGATCTGGAAAAACAGCTTGTATTTGTCCGAAGCCCGCGAGATGAACCTGTTCAGCGCAGCCAATCTCCCATTTAGCCTTTGCACCTCCTTTTTGTTTCTCGGTGATGGCATTTCCAATATTGCCCTAATCTGCTCCGGATTTGCCTCGATCCCCTTCCGTGTCATCATATACCCAAGAAATTTCCCAGAAGTAAGCCCGAAGGAACACTTCGCAGGATTTAATTTTATTCCATATCGTCGTAACTGATCATAGGTTCTTTTCAAGTCCATAAGGTGGGAATCCTTCTTTTTGGACTTGACTACCATATCATCAATGTAGACCTCCATGGTATCTCCGATCATATCTTTGAACATTTCATCAACAAGACGTTGATAAGTTACTCCTGCATTTTTTAAGCCAAACGGCAAGACCAGATAACAATATATCCTTTTGTCTGTTATGAACGATGTGTGCTCTTGATCATCCTCAAGCAACGGAATTTGATTGTAACCGCATAAACCATCCATAAATGACAATATATCGAAACCGGAAGTAGCGTCCACTAACTCTACTATCCTGGGTATTGGATAAGGATCACTTGGGCATGATCTATTTAGATTGGTGAAATCAATACATACCCGGATTTTCCCGTTTTTCTTCGGAACTGCTACAATATTTGCCAACCACTTCGGATACTGGACAAGCCTTATTATTCTTGCCTCTAACATCCTGTCTATCTCCTCTTCGACTTTCATCTTCCGTTCCGGTGCCATCTTCCTTGGTTTCTGCCTTACTGGACTGAATGCTTCATTGATATTCAACCGATGACAAGCAATAGCGGGATCAATGCCTGGCATATCCTTGAGACTCCAAGCAAAAACATCTTTATTATTCCTTAACAAAGCGACCAAGCTTTCACTCTCGCCTAACGGCAGCTCTGCCCTGACAAACGTTGTTTGCTCTTTCAGATCTCCAACTTGTACTTCTACCAACTCCTCAATAGTTGGGGGCCCTTCCTTCCCTATTCCATGATAAGAGGTCGGGAAGCAATGTAATTGCTACAATTTCTTCTCAGCTTGGAGTATCTATGAACCTTTTAGTTCTGATTTCCTTTATTCTTCCATCGCGCTCTCGTGACATTTATAGGATGCCACCTGATCGTTTCTAACTTTCATTACACCAGCTGGAACAATGAACTTCAAACATTGGTGAATAGTAGAAGTTACCGCGTCCATCGCGTAAATCCAATCACGCCCAAGAATAACATTGTAAGGTGGACGACAATCGAGCAACGAGAAATATTGCATAACTGTCTTCCCTCCTACAATAGTAGGTAGCACAATTCTTCCCATTTCCGTCATCGTCTCCCCACTAAAACCAATGATAGGGCTATCATCCGCCTCAACTTGACTTTCACACAAACTCATCGAAGAGTATGCACCTGAAAATATGACGCTAATTGAACTCCCAGTATCGACCAAAACTCGGCGTACCTTGAACATGCCTATGAGAGATAGAATCACAATCGCATCATTATGAGGTTGATAAACTCCGGCGAGATCAGCATTCGAAAAGGTTATTTCAGTTCTCCCCTCTTCTAAGATCTCCGTTCTAATATGACTGGCGTAGTCGACCTTGTTGGAAATTCTCCATTCACTAATATGACGCAACTTCAGCCGCGTCGCATTCTCTTGAGCTTTTCTCGAGGTTATATTTACCCTTGCATGGCTTACTCTGATTTCACGTAAATCTAGAGTGTTGACAAGTGTATTAACTCGTGCTTGATTTTCCTTCAAATATTGTTGCATCTTTCCCTCTTCCACCATTTTCCGGACCTCTGCAGCGAGAGCACGACAAGTAACCGTATTGTGCCTGTGATCCCTGTGATAATCACAGTACTTATTCTTGTTCCTCTTCCCCCTTGTCTCCACCGGCAGCGGCTCAGGAACATGAAACGTATTTTTAATCTTCTTATAAAGTTCTCCAAGTCCAATATTCAACTTGGGAAACTTTACCCTTTGCTTTCCTTGCGGCTTATGAAATTCCTCTTCATTATTCAGATCCCTTGGTGGTCTTCAATACTTTTACCCCTCGAATTATTATCAAACTACTGCTTTGGCCTTGCTGTTGCATCTGGCATTGACCTCTTCGATTCTCGTGTCAATTTCGCCTTCTTTTCACTCTCCGCCTTTGCGTATCTATCGGCCCGATCATACAGTTCCCTGAGGCTTCCCACCGGTTCCACGGCTAATGAGTTATAAATTCCAAACTCATCATAGTCCATAGCATTTTTATATGCTTCTATTATGAACCTTTCGTCCACCTTTCCAATTTCACTGACTTCTTGACGGAATCTCATATTGAAATCAAAGAGGTCTTCACCAATATCTCTATGTAAGAGAAAGAGGTGACTACTTTCCTTTTTGATTCTGAGATTAATCTTGTATTTCTCGAAAAAGGAATCAGACAACATCCCAAAATCCTTGATTGAATCTGGTTCTAGTTGAGAAAACCAAGTCAGAGCCTTACCCGTTAAGGTCATTGGAAAGGTTCTGCAAAGTAACTCGTCACTGTTCCCCCACAAGCTCATTAAAGCTTGAAAGCGCTGGACGTGCTCCACCGGGTTCCCATTCCTGCCGTCAAAGAAATCCTTGAACTAAGGTTGGCTGAAATTCAACGGTGGGCGATACCTCCTAATCCTTGCGATGAACGGAGAGTCCATCGTCTTTTTCATAGACAAAACCTGTTGTTCTTCATCTCTAGATTGCCTCTGTGATAATAATTCATCAATCATGGCACTAAGCTTCCTTTTGCTGACCATTTCATCCTCTTCGGAATCACCTTCCAACTCTCTTTGGTTTCGCTCATCTCTGTTAGAGTCCAACCCTCTCCTGGAACGCTTCTCTCGCCTAGATTTCTTTATATGTCCATCAGCAGCACGGTCTTCTCTCCGTTTACTTCTAGTTCCACTTGTCCCAGCCTCTTCATTTCTCCTAACGTTCAAAGTACTCTGGTCATAACGGTCGTACTCATGATATCCACGGCTTCGACTACGTCCACCCATTTCTACCTCAGCTCTTCTTCTATCGTCATGAGTCCGCTGATAGCCGTGACTACGGCTATATCCCCTCTCTTCTCCATTCCTTCCACCATAGTCACGACCTCTCCATCGATCACCAGCAGCTGAGTTTCCTCTTCGTAAGTTATCAAATTCATGACGATTCTCCCTTACACTACCTGATCGAGAAGTAGCCGGTACCTCAAGCTCTCTCCTCTTTTCCAGCGCTATATTTAAACGAGCATTCTCTCCTTCCAGCTGCTGCAGCCGTTCTCGAACCATTAGATATATTGGCATAACTTGTGGGTCGTTCTCTTGCACCATCTGTTGGTTATATTGAGCTGCAGTAGCCTGTAGGTTATTTACCTGAGTGATAGACTGGAGGTTAGTCTGAACTGCAGGTGCAGTACCGGACTGGAAATCAGGTGGCTCATTAATACGGCGAGCTGGTACTGCGTTTCCCTGACCAGTAGGATGGTTCGTAACTCGAGCTCTTACTCCCCTGCTTGCAGCGTCCTCCTCACGTTGAGCCTGGATGCTGGGAAACAGGCTAGAAGGCCTACCCTGAAACTGATCTCTCCTGTTAATGGCTGGAGGGGATGATCTCGTTAGAAGCATATGGTCCACTCTTGGAACCGCTCCTTCAGAACGCGATCGAGATGCTGATGCAGATTCATACGATAGTGATGCTGATCTTCCATCTCTCTCGTCCTCTCCTTGAACAACATCGCTCCTCATGATTCGCGGGTTGGCGTGCTGGTTTCGTACCCCTTGAACGCTGATCTACTGGACTTGGAATGTTTCGACCTGGTTTGGTACACCTTCTCCGGGTACGGTAGTGTCTGCTACTGGATGATTCACAATTGATGCCTCCATTAGTTTCCTGTGTCTTTTGAAACTTCCTTTCAATCTGCTTGGTACAGTTGATGTACGTGAAAATGGATTATTTAATTTGCTTTTGGATTTTACGTTTCCTCCAAACAAAGAAAATTGATTCTTTACGAAAAACTTTCCCACGAAATACGAAGCCTGGCAACTCCTTAATGTTGCGTACGTGACTTCCAGATGCACTAAACTTGCGAAAAGATTAGAAAAGTTTTTCCAAACTCTTTAGGAGCACGAACTTCTTTCGTCCCCTTAGTCGGCGCCAAAAGATGTTGGTGCAAAAATAAATCGCCCCAACGATCTTCAAACTCAAGATGGTTGACCGATCCTCCGTCGTTGGTATTGATTCTCCAGAAGTTGATCAGAATAGGGGGGGATACCTGCAAAAACACTCCGATGCTAAAATCAGCGGATGTTGTGAGCAAGTAGTTATTGTGAAGGGGAAAGTGTGTACCCTTTGTGTTGGGTTTTTTCCTCTATTTATAGGAAAAAATCAGATGTATCTTTAGGGTTTCATTAGTTATCCTAATAACTACCCACATCTGAATAAACCCCAAATACTGTCTAGATTCATGATAAACCCTAATGTTTATCATAATCTTATTTTTCATGGATAATGCTTACTACTTAGGATAATTATCCCTTAATTAATCAGGATTTATCCTAAATAATATCTATCATTATCCCATGAACCCTAATTACCCATGGACCTTGGGCTTCACCAATAAGCCAGGTGGTTCCTTAATCAAACCGATCCGGGCTTCTAAATTAAGCCACATGGGTCTCACAATAACACTCTGGTTTCCATAATAAACCAAGTCCAGGCCTCTATGATAAGCCATTCTAGTTCCACAATAACCCTCTGGTTTCCATAATAAACCAAGTCCATGCCTCTACGATAAGCCATTCTGGTTCCACAATAACCCTCTGGTTTCCATAATAAACCAACCGATTCCTACGATAATAGGATTTTCACTTCACTTACGCACGATGTGTAACCCACACATACACCATTTGGGTATGGTACAAACATAGTCTTTTACCGATAGAATTCGATTTCCGTATTAAAAAACAAAACAAAAAATGAAAATGAGGAAGATATGTTTGTCACACACTTCAGACTTGTTTCACAATTTCTTACATGGTTCTAATATTTGTCTCATTTACTAGCTACACTATTTGTTTTCTATTTCTTAATTTTCTGACAATTTCTACTTGTACATCAAGTATATAAACATCAGTTCTTTAATTTTCACCACCTAAATGTTCTATCATTTCACTAAAGATGCATCTACCCTTTACTAATGCATTCCATTGTTATATTTGGTAGCTGAAGTTCTTGTTCGACTGTCCCATGAAACAAAATCAAGTATATACAGAAATATTGGTTGTAGTTGCTGAAGCTTTGAGGTAACATTGAGGATAGGTTCATCGTATATTTGTTAAGATGGGCTCATGATAGTTTCTTTGTTCTTCCCAAACTGATTATTGGCTGTTTGTCATCTATCTTTGTGGGTTACAAGTACGAACTGGCCGGCACACTGGCTTTGTCTTTTTTCTACTGCGTTCAATTCATGTATTACAAAACTCAAACTTACCTAAACTTCTGAGGAAAACAATTTCGTTTGCTAGGCCTAGTACTCTTTTTGTCCCGCAGATTTTTTCTTTCATCTCTGGAGATTTTATTCTCAGTTTTCTTTATACCAAGTTGTACTCATTATTCTTTATAGCTGAGACAAATAATTCATTACCTCGGGAGCTCTAGTTTTGGTTGTAGTCTTCAATTTTATTTTATTTGCAACCGTCCCAGCAGTGTTAAAGCATTCATATACCGGTTTGTGACATGAATGTTTGGTTTGGGCAGACTAATTGTTCAGCAAAGAATTTGTAGACACTAACTTTTTAGATGTGACGCCTAGTTGTATTCAAAGAAAACTGATTATGAAGTTGGCTAGTTCTCATTTTTCAATCCATCTGTTTTCATCTGAACAAACGCTTGAAAGATTCGAGATGTATTGGAAGATATTACTTCACCTGAGAAAGTTGATGTTATTATCTCTGAGTGGATGTACATTTTCTTTTACGCGAGTCCATGTTGTTAAAACCTTATAGGCTTATACAGTAGTCACATCACGTTAAGTACCAACAACTCGACCCATTTATAAGAACGACTTTTTTTGTTTTCTTTGAAAAGGATCTGTGTACAACAAATACTAATAAACACCATTACATGACAATATCAAACACACAATAGAATCGACTAAACAGACCGTCACTTGAAAATATTACCAGCAAATTGAATTGAATGAAGCAATGTATTTCGTTTAGGTGCAAGTGAAAGAATATGAATTGAATGAAGCAAACCACAGAAATTAGTGTATTTCGTTTAGGTGTAAGTGAAAGAACAATTAGTATTTTTTGATGATTAGCTTTGTATTAGCACCTGCGCGACACCTCCGGATTCCTGGACATACGATGCTGTGACCATTTCTTCAAATCGTAAAGCTGTTCCATCCACTTCTTTCTTGAAATTACATTACTATCATATCCATCTTCGTTGCTATTGTATGTCATTCTTTGATCGTATTTGTTCAAACCCAACTCAAGATCATATTTTCTGCGTGAAATAGGATATGAAAGAATCTTATAAGCCTTGTGCTCAACAAAAACCCGAGGAGACTCATCTTTTTTTGAAGGTGGACAAACATCTGGGTGGTATTGAAGTGCCATAGTCCTATAAGCTTTCTTTATAGCATCATCACTTACGCTCTCATTACTTAGAGAAAGAACCTTGTACATATTTTTACTGCTAGTGCCATTCTTGCAAGCAACTCTACATGAAATCATGTTGAAGGACTTTTGACGCTTAAAGGAATTACTTCTTAATGCTAGTTTAGAACCTATAAGACTGCTAGAACCTAATGATAAAGCCATGATCAATATAATGGAGTCTGACAACTTGTTTGGATGAGCAGAGAAATGGTAATGAGTTTATAAATAAGCGTACTATCTATACGGCCATACATATATACTTATAGGATTTTAGATTCTGACATCAAAAGAACGCGAAATGAGGTTCGAAGGTTGACAAATTAAACTCGAATTTATCGGTACGAAGGCTGACAGAAAAATGCACAACACACGTTTTGCCGTCTTAATGAGGAAAAATGCATGTTTTGTGTATTTTCACCAGCCATTGACTAGAAAACGATTAGAAATGAAGAAAATTCTCTGAAATACCTTTGTTTTGTTTTGGTTAGATGATTACAATGTGATTAGAACATAAAAAAACACAAGTTGCTTAAGCCGGCTATAAATTTATGTTATTTAGTCAAGCAACTAGTCAAATGTTATTGAGATTTTTGGCATTATTATGTAAAATAAACATGCACTGAATTTGGATTAGCGACCAAACCCACAGGCCAATTCTGTACTAAATATGTTGCCGTAATAAATCAACAACTTTTGGATTTCACTTTCATTATCATTCCTTTTAATGTATTTGCAGGGATAAGGCAAACTCATGTCAATGACTACTTTTAAGTATATAATTACATTCATTATACCATTCCAACGACGTTGCGTTGGAGTTGAGCTATGTCTAGTTAACAAGTTCCTTGAGGATGCAAAATTTTATCGAGTACATTATTATACTAAGTACAACAATACGTCTATTGTACTTAGATATGGGAATTTTATATCCCAACACATCTTCGTCATATTCCTTTGGACGAAATGGTTACTTACTTACATTTGAACCTCGACTAATCATGGGAGTGCTATCAGGATGCATGTCTTTGTTAAATTACCTGACAACTTTAGACATATGAAAACTGGTGGAATAATATACCACAAGATCAGTATTCGATCGAGCTTTCCCTAGATTTTTCATCTCAAATTCGGATTTTAAATTACTTTTAAGGTCTCTTATCACGTCAAGAGTACACATCATGTCTGTACCATCAACATAAATAGCCATAATTCCAAATCATGAACTTTCTTATGAACACGCAAGGAAAAATAACTTACTTGCACTACAAAAACAGGTCTCAATCGTGAGGTTTTTTTTAGGGGGGGCGTCACAAATATGAGCTATTTGTGAGGGTTTTTGTCAAACCGCCACAAATACTCTAACTAGTCAAAGTCAGCTAAAGCTCGGTCGGTTTCAAGGGTCCGACACAAATTATTGTGAGGGTTAGCTGGACCAAGCGACACAAATGCAGGTTAGTCAAAGTCTAACCTACTTTCTCGTCAATTTTGAGTCTCCGACACAAAGAAATTTCATAAGTTTTAGTTTCTATACAGAAGAAACTTTCTTCAATTGCTGCGGTTCTTAAATCCGTCAAGAAATTTTCAGAAAAGGCGGTGATTTTTGGTGGATTTCAATCTCTCCCGCTGAAATTTTCGCCAAATTTTTCAGTCTTTATATTCTTTATTTCTCTCTCTTATCTTCTTTACAAAATTTAGATCTATTTTTATCTTCTCTTTCCTTCTGTTCTTCTTCACTGAAGAAGATTGCTTAGAGGTTTGCTTCTCTTAATTTCTCTTCATCTCATCTATCTCATCTGTAACCATTACTACTCTTGATTTTACTCTTATCTATTAATGGGTTTTTTTTCTTTTTCTTTGCAGGATCTACTGAAGTCCATCGGAGGTGATTTTACCTTTTTTTTTTGGTTCGTATCCTTGATTAAGGACTGGAAGTTTTTTAGATCTAGTTAATTTGCTTAATATTACTTTTAATTCCTATTTCTTTGTTCTGCAGGATTTGAAGGAGTAAACTTGAAGGTAAAATTTCCCCTTTTAATCTCTTTTTTTTTCTTTGTTTCTTTGATTAAGGACTGATTTTGCTTTTAATTGATTGATTTTATTGTTTTGCAGGATCTAAAGGAGTAAACTTTCAGGTGAAATTTCCCCTCTTTTTCTTTGTATTCACTAGGGATTAAACAAATTTAATTTATTTTTCTTTAGTTTCGATTTGTTAGGGTTTACTGGAATTGTTTTTTCTTTAATTTCTAAGGGTCTGTGTTGGATTTCATTTGTTTAATTTTTAAGGTTTGTGTTATGGATTTTCTTTGGTGCTCAAATAAAGGGTCTGGGTCATTTTCTAAGGGGTGATAGTTGATGCTCCTGCGATAAATGGCAGTGAAGATCAAATATGGGTTGAAGAAGAAGAAGAAGAAGTAGAGGAAGACGCCGACAAAGAAGTAGAGTCATAAGAAGAGGAATTTGTGGATGGGTTTTCAGAAGATGAGAATGATGACTCTGATGTTGAATTTGATAGTGGATCAGATGATTCTTAAACATATTATAATTTTTCATTCCCACAGTGCTTGTTCTCTTTATAATGTGTTCTTAATATAACATTTGAATAAATAGTTCTGTTGAAATTGTGTCTTTATAGAAGTTATGCTTATTTCAGTTCTCTAATTGTTAGATTATCAGTTAAGAATACTTACATTGTAACTTTGATATTTTTTGTAGGATGCCTCGAGGTGGAGCGGCTATGAGGTTCTTGCATGACCTATTACCAAATCAGAGGCTTGCAGTTGAAGTGGACATGGAACACCTTTGCCCTATGGGGGATAATGGTACGTATATAACCAAATATATCAGTCATCTAGCGAATGATGGACACAAACTACCATTGACAATAGATGACTGGAAACGCATGCCTTCACAGTTAATTGAGAATGTGGTGCTTGAAATAAAGGTACAATAACACATGCATGTATTTTCATATAACCATGAAATCCATATATTTTCAGAATCTGAAATATGTTTGTCTTTTGTGGTTGTATATTTGATGTCAGCAAATATTTGAGTACCCAGAAGTGTTGGATGGCTGGATCTACACCAAGATAAATGATAGGTGGAAGGATCATAAATTTCATGTTAAAAAGGATGCTTATACAAAATGGAAGACGGTGGAAGAACGTCTTGCTAATCCACCACACGATGTTGTTGAGAGCCAGTGGAGGGTACTCGTTGAGGTTTGGAATACTAATTTGAAGAAACAAGTAAGCATTAGTACTCTTGTTTTTCATGCGAAGTCTCATAATTAAGCAGGAATGACATTATAAGATCTTATATTTGGTGCATGCAATAAGCCAAATAAACAAAGAAAACAGGAAGAAACAAAAATTTCACCATACTACTGGATCAAAACCACATGCTAAGTGTGCAGCAGATGTAATTTTTTATACCACTGATAAGTCTTAAATACTCTTTCCTATTCTACAAGTTTTAACATCTTTCTAACATATTTCAACTGCACAATGCTAACCTACCTTTAAATATAGAGAATCTGCATTTATTATAGCAAAGAGAAGTTAGTATACTTTATATTTATGTCTCCCCTCTTTTGGAATTTACTGGAACTTTACATTGAATGAAACCATGTTATTTATGTATCTAAATAGTGATGGATCTTCCTAGCTGTTAAAAAGTAGAACTTGAATAGTAGAACTTAGAATTGAACTTAATCACTGCGGCCCTACCTTCCTTAGTTACTTTTTTCCCACTAATGTTTGTTATGTGTGATTCTTAAGATGGAAATTTATCCGTTGTATCTAAATATCTGAGTATGTTATGCTAGGTGCTATCTAGATCTGCAACATGTTGTGTATGTTATTTCAAAAACTAGCTCTTGATTCCCATAAGCATGATCCTGCAATATTTTCGATGTGCTAATCTTTTATGGTTGTGAATCTTTGAACCTGTATGTCTTCCCTTTAAGCTACATCTGTGGCCTGACTTGGGCAATTGTTGCTGATTTTGGGTGTTATAACCTAGTATTTGGGATTTCCCCTAGGCTATGATAGTAGTTTCATGACTGAACTAATTGCTTGCATATGATTTATTCAAACTTTCTACTTGAAATCCCATTCCCAGTTGTTGACATGACTGTCCAAGATGAGACAATGGGTGAAGCTATGAATCTGCACCATACCCTCCAGGATTACATGTATCTTGCGAGATTAAGTTTGTCCTCATGAATGTTTTACCTCAAACTGATAGTCCATTTGAATTGAATGCAAACATGTTATAACTGCTTCCGATTAAGTATTCAATGAGTTTATATGTATGTTTTTGTTTTTATATGTATGTTGATTTTCTTATCGAATTCTCTTTATATAACTGGGGAAGAAACTAGGACGGCGTCCTAAACGTCACGAGATCTTTGGTGTTACCCATATCAAAAAGAAGAAAACTGAAGACCCAGAAGAAGTTTTGATGGATCCAGATGTGGCTGCAGAGCTTGTATGTATTTTTGATTTATTATTAATCAATTTTGAATTTGTTTATGTATGATTACTTACGTATTTGATCTTGAAAATGATATTTATGTAGAAGGAAATGGAGGAAGTAGAGATTCAAGCTAGCTTACCAGGTTCTGATATTGTGCTCCAAGGACGACATGATGATTTTGCCCAAGTGCGAGGAAGAGATAGAGGGGGTCATGTTCGTTTTCTAGGCAATGGTATAAAGCCAAAGAACTATTCGGGTGAAGAATCATCCACCAACCCTACCACTAACCCAAATGCTGAAATTGTGAACCTTAGACAACAACTGGAGAATACTGTTGCACAACTTCAAGTAGCAATGCAACGGATAGCTGATTTGGAGGCACTACTTGTTGCACGTGATGAACTGGGAATTGTTAACACTGTTACTCCATCGAATGACGAAGAGATTATGAGCAGTCCATGAATGGAAGATCTTGGTGCACAAATGCTTCACCGATATACTACTTATATAACTTAGGTGACTCAGGTGCTTGTTTTTTTGAGTATAAGGGAGTGGGATCTATTTTATTTTTTGTTTTCATGCCATCAGGTGTGTTCTTATCATGTCCCAAACTTTCCACAGGCATTTGGATGTTGATAATCTTAGTTACCAGCTTGCTAAATATCTGGGTGTTCTCTTGTTGCCCAGATTTATATTTTTTGATCAGTTAAACATCTGTCGGATATGTAGGTTTCTATATATATGGTGCATCAATGTAAAACTTTGTTATGAATGGTATAAATATCGTTTTTTGAAAAGCTTTTTAATTTGTGTTAATGACTTGAGATTTATGAGAAATTATGTGAATGTAAATCCCAAGACCGAGAAGAGTAACCGTGTCGACGACCGTATCGATGTCCGGCAAACGTTGGATAAATCCGGCATCAATAATACATATACTAGTGAGGGTTTTTAAACCGTCACAATAGAAATATCCGGCAACGGAAGCGGCGTCGGAATATTTCTAACGTCGGGAAGAAAACTATTTATGACGGTTTGACTTCACGCCACAAATAGAATACATAATCGTGACGGTTGACCAACCGTCACAAATAACACTCAACCGTCACAAAAACATTTGTGACCCCCGTATTAACGACGGATTTTGGCCCGTCACAAATGTGTTTTTGTGACAGTGTTTTGGCTATTTGTGACGGTGTTTTGATATTTGTGACGGTTTAAAAACCGTCACAATAGGTCATCTGTTTTGTAGTGTTGTCTATCGCCTCCAAATCAAATAGCCACTTAGACTGGTATACCACTTCCACCTGATTGCTTCAATCTATAAGTGAATGTTCTATCTAATTGTAAACACACTCTGTTTACAGTTACTTGATTTGGGAAACAAAAGTCTATCAAGCACTTTTTTAAATATCTTCTATCTCGTGATTCTTTCAGAGATATGTAACAACCACATGTATATGCTGCATTTCAAGTTCTTTTGAAAATTAAAAAGCTGACTAAGTAGCGGAACTGTATAACATTCATTACAAGAGAACAATTCCAGGGCTTTATGAGAAACCTCGCGCCACAAGGCGAGTCTTTGTACTTTAAGACTACTTTCTTCTCACTATGCTTTATGAAAAATTAATTATGTATGTCCAATAGGCTTTACACTTGGTTGGTTAGCACTACGTACCACACCAAATACCCGTTGATAGGTGTCCAAAACACCTTATTATTTATCTATTGTTTATGCTTTCTCTGCTAGTTTTCTTGTAAATTATGTATCTTATGTTTTGTTTTTGAGTATTTAGGTACTTTGGAGTCTTTTGGAACAAAAGAGGAAGAAATGGCGCAAAAGTATCATCTCATGTGCAACTGTTGTTGGAGACTAACTATTTCTCATTATTTGCTTTTATTTCTTCATCTCTGTCTGAAAAGTATGTCGGCTTTAGTGATGCAAATTTTCTGTCTGAAAAGCACGACAACTTTAGTGATGACTCTGACTGAAGATAAGAAGTGAATATGAAAAGTTAAAGATGGTTGCGGCTGGTGGAAAAGCATTCATTTGGAGCGAAAAGGAGCAAAAAAGACCAATTCACAGGCGAGCGAAGTTAGCTACGGATAAGCAAGGAAGTGAATAGGCAGTCGGTTCTGCGAAACTGATAGCCACTTGAGATCTGGTTGGACCTTATCCAGTACTACAGGGGTGGCTATATCACCCTCATCACTTTCCTACACAAGACCTGAAAATCAGAGAAATCATTTCTCTTATCATTAGTTGTATTTCTTACACCACCTGAAACCAAGATATGGCGGTTGTTGTAATTTCAGTGATGAAATCGATCAATTCAGGGAAATTGAAGAACCATGAGAATCAGAGATGGCATTTTGTTACTGAATTTCTGGTTGAGTTGTAGAATATGAATCTGGTGGTTGAATGAATAGGTTTTTGGCGATTTGCAGAGTCTGTTGCTGCTGTAATCGATCTGAAAAGGATTGAGGTTGAAGACGAGATGTAATTAAGGTGTGGGTATGGATTGGTAAGAGATGTGAAGTTCGATTTCATAATCGAAATTTAGCAGAAAATTGAAGCTAGGGTTCTGAATCTGTTTCTGAGATTCAGATGGGCTTGGTGATGAATTTGAGTTCAAAGCTGCGATTTGATAAACAGTTGAGTAATAGGAAGATGGTGATTGATGAATTTCAAGGGTTAGAAGATAATCTGTTGCTACTGTGAATTAGGGGTTTTAAGTGAAGAAATAGTGTTTGAGCAGTTGAATCTGTAGCTGAGAACTGGATTTGGTGTGAGTTACAGCTGCATTTACAAGGAGAAGCATCAGCTAGTTGTGCTGTAATGATGATGAATTCAGGGAGGTGGCCTAAAGAAGATACAGCAAAGGATGTGTTTGATTTGATATTGATCTTGGTTAATGGCAGATAGGAGCTACTGGTGCCATAAAGAACAACACTAGTAAGAGGATTGCTGCTGTGAGATTTAATGGGTACTGAGCTGGTGAGTTGAGGCCTGGATTTACAGTGCAATGAGTGATGGTGGAATTGCAGTGCAGGTGTACATATGTCCTGGTTTGATGAATGGCAAATGGAAATGAGAGTCTATGTTGCTGCAAACTGGGGTGTTGTAGCTGCAAGGTGTGAACTGAAGCTGTGATTGCTTGGCTGTGAAATGAATCTGTTGCAACAGGATAGTGGTTGCAGGTTATTGAACTGATATAAATATTGACATGGAAGTTGTAGAGATTGCAGGTTATGGAACTGTGGTGACTGAACTGGTTAAGAGTAATCATTGTGCTTCATTAACTCAGGCCAATGCAAGTGAGTTAGATTTCAGGTGACTTGGTTTGTTGTTGCAGCCATAGTAGTTGCAGTTGGAAAATGGTTGTTAGCATGATTGAGTGAGATGGGTTTGCTAGTGGTGTTGCCTGTGATTTTGAGTAGAGATGGTGTTAGTGGAACAGATGAGAGTTGTAAGCTGATGAAAGTATGGCCTGAGGTAGTTTTGAAACTGCAGAGCGGTGCGAGAATGATGTGACTGGTATGAGCTGGAACTGGAGGAGTTATAATAAATGCTAGGTTAAATATGGTGCTGTCAAGTAGGGTTTGTAGCTGCCATCCATAATCTACGGGTCTGTTGATTGTTTGCAAACGATTTGAATATTTCAGAAGTACATGGAGCTTTGGCTGTGGTTGTATTTTGGTGAGAAGTTAGCTCTGAAAGCTTGCTGCCGTTAAACTATTAGATTGAACTGAGAATAGAAGTTGCAGTTGGGAGTGAGATTAAGAAGTTGCAGTTTGATTCTGGAGCTCGAGGCATTGCAGGCAAGAGTAGCATCTGCAGTTGATGTGCTTCTGTTGTACAAGTGATAGATGTTGAGCTAACGGGTTTGCTGAATTGGTCACAGATTGGTGGTTTGGGTTTGATGCAGCTGCTGGTACTGGTGTGAAATGGCTCAAGATTGAGTTGCAGTTGTTGCAGGATAATATGCAGACGTAGGAAGTGAAATGAGTCAGCGCAAAGCTACAGATGAGAAGGGGTTCCTGATGTAGATTTTAGGGGTTGAACTGGGTACTTATTGACATCATTATGGCTTGAGTTTGTGAAGTTTTGGCTAAGTTTTGTCAGGGAAAAGAGCTAAAGTTATTGCATGGTTCAAGGAACTGTTTTGAGATCAGTTGGAATGAGTAGTTGCAGCTGTCAGGAATGCAATGCCATCTAGGCGCATCACAGATTTTGCAAAGTGCAATGGCAAAGGCTAAGGCCATTCTGCCGAGTTAGCACTGATTCAGATTTGAACGAGCTGATTCGGTGACTGACTCGTTTTGATTCAATGAACTTGACTCTTCTTTGGCTCAGTTGACTCGACTGAGTTGAGTACTTTGACCGGTCACCTGAGCTCCGGTCCGGTGCCGGATTCCGGCGAACTTCCGGCCGGTGACACCAGTTTTCCTGCGATAATTTTTGGGACATATTTCCTACATGGGTTTCTCTTACACATGGGTTTGGTGGATTTATGTCTAATGGACTTTGAAGACTTGGACCTAAATTTTGGGAGAAAAGCTACAAAAGGGAAGACTTCTACAACTTTTGGGAGAACGTATTATTTTTGGAGTTCTGGAGATAGCCGCTGAAACTTACACTACTAGGGTTTGCTTTTGTTTCATCTTCTTTATTCAATTATTGATTATGATGAACTCCATAGCTATGAGTAGCTAAATATAATATTATTGGTTAAGGATGTAGTCATATTTCTAAAACTTGTGCTTGATTAATGCATTAGTTTTCTCTCTTAATTATCTTTCATATCTCTACTATTTTTAATATCACATGATTGATGTATTGTGATAGGGTTTTGATGTTTGTTTAGTTAAGTGGCCAATTAATTGAACTTGCATCTTGTCCATAGCTATTTTAGGGTTTTTCATCGAGCGATAACCCCAAATACAAGTAGCATGATATGATTATAGTTTGTAGTGATACACTCTTATAATCATATGTAGAGTTTGACCATTGTCCAAATTGTTATGCGCAATGTATGACAATTGCATTGATTAGCCTATTTCCAAAACTTAATGCTCCTAGGAATTGAACTTGATTAGCGCAAGGCGTTAGGTTATTCTTTAGGTAGAATTCACATATGCAGCTCTAATGTGTGTGTTGATTAACTTGGGAAATTTTCAGATTATCTTGCTCTCTTGATTTTCTAGGCTTCTGATAATAAAAGAGATTAAATTGTAATTCTAATCATATATGCAATCACATGTTTAAGATTGAAGATGAATTCCTTGACCAATATCTTTCTCTCATTGATTATTTTCTCCAATTTACTTTGCTTTTATTTTACTTTTATTTTGATAAAACAAAAATCCCCCCCTTTGGTTACTATGAAACTAGAATTTGATAACAACAATCGCCTCTCTGTGGATACGAACTCTTCCTTACTTTATACTTCATTTAAATTTTATTGAGTAAGAAAGTGAAATTATTTTTGACGCTTACGACAACGATCAAATTTTGGCGCCGTTGCCGGGGAGGCATTCGGCTAGTTATCTGGTTTTTAGTTTCTTTTTATTATTTTTCTGCTTGCATACTTTCTTTTCATTTCTTATCTTGTTTCTCACTTGTTTGCGAGAATTGTTTTCAGGTACCTAATCTCTGGCTTCTAAAGATTGGAATTATCGAAGGTGCGGGATAACTACTCGAAAAGGCACAATACTCCAATCGAGGCAAGGAACAACGGAAGGACAAAACGTGGAAGTAGAACACGAAGCTCTTCGGCAAGAAGGAGAAGTTCTAGAACACGATATTCCTTTTGAAGAAGAAGAAGAATCAATGGGTGACCCTGCAAATCGTACACTCAAGGACTTGGCTTCGCACAAGCTTGATACTCAACAGGGTTGTATTCAAACCGACACTACTTTTGAGATCAAGCCGGGATTGCTTAGAGAATTACCAAAATTCCATGGCATGGTGAATAAAGATCCAAACAAACATCTTATGGACTTCCACACTATTGTCACGGCTATGCTTCCAGCAAATTTGGAGGCCGATGGTGCAATGTTGAAAGTTTTCCGATTCTCTTTGGCGGATAGTGCTAAGGATTGGTTATACTATTTGCCTCCTGGAAGTGTCACAACTTGGAATGGGTTGAAGAAACTCTTCTTAGAGAGATATTTTCCTGCGTCTAAGGATACTCAAATTCGCAAGGAGATTTTTGGAATGAAACAAAATGTGGGAGAATCCTTATATGATTGTTGGGAACGATACAAGAGATTGGTGGAAAGCTTTCCTCATCACCAATTCAGTGACGCGATGATTATCCAATACTTCTATGAAGGACTCCAATCAAGTGATAGGAATCTTATTGATGCCGCGGGTGGTAGTGCACTAGTGAGCAAGACGGTGGCACAAGTTAGAGAGTTGATTGAGAACATGGCAGCAAACTCTCAACAATTCTTGAGTCGTGGTTCGGATGTGCTTCTTAGGAGAGTGAATGAAGTAAGCGAGGTGGAGGAACTTCGTCAACAAATGGGTAACATGTCAGCAATGATGCAACAAGTTGAAGCCGCGGTGATACCAAGTCATCATGGGTATGAAGACGTCAATGAGCAAGCTAATGTGGTCCTTCCAAATCAACAAAGACGGTATGATCCCTATTCCAATACTTACAATCCGGGATGGAGAGATCACCCCAACTTTAGATATGCCAACAAGCAAGGAGTGGTTCAACAACCTAACTTCAACCATTCGAGTGGATTTCAATCTCAACAACAACAATTCCAGCCGCGACAACAATTTCAACAACCACAACAATCAATGAAAAATCAAGGTTCTGAAATCGATGCAAAGCTTCAAACAATGATGCAAGGCATTTCTACTATGTTTAAAGATAGCCAACAAGAGACTAAGAGTGCGATAAAGGATTTGCAGACACAAATGGGTACCATGGCTACTGAGTTGAACCAAGTGAAGGCACAAATGGATTGGAAACTCCCTTCTCAACCTATTAACCCAAGAGAGGGTGTCAATGCTATTACGTTGAGAAGTGGTACACAACTTGTGCAACCCGAAGTTACTGATTCGGTCAAGGTAGAAACACCAAAGGAACCTTTTTTGGAGGAGAAGAATGAGGATTCTCCCCAAACTTCTGAGGTACCTATTCCTAACTCTAAAACTCTGGTTTGTACTTATGTTCCTCCTTTACCTTTCCCTCGTAGATTTGCAAATTCCAAGAAGGAGGCACTAGAAAATGAGATTTTACACATTCTCAAGAAGATTCATGTGAACATACCACTCATAGATGCAATTAAGCAAGTTCCAAAGTATGCAAAGGTGTTGAAGGATTTGTCTACTAATAAGCAAAGGCTCAAAGGTAATGAAGTTCTAAGTGTGGGGGAGAATGCTTCGGCAATCTTATAACACAAACTCCCACTGAAATGCAAAGACCCGGGTAGCTTTGACATTCCCGTCACAATTGGTAACGCTACCTTTAATAAATCTATGTTGGATTTAGGTGCATCCATAAATGTTATGCCTGCATCTATGTATAACTCACTTGATCTTGGTCCTCTCAAAAAGGCTGAAATTGTATTGCAATTAGGCGATCGCTCTAATGTTTACCCGATGGGTATTGTTGAGGATGTTCTTGTGCAGGTTAATCAACTTGTATTTCCAGCTGACTTTTGTGTCTTAGAGATGGACGAAGGTTCGCCGGACTCGTCTCTTCCATTGCTACTTGGGCATCCCTTCATGAAAACGGCGAAAACCGTTATTGATGTTGACAAGGGATCGCTGACTATGGAGTTTGATGGAGAAATAATACGTTTCAACATTTTCGAGACGATGAGATATCTTAGTGATGTCCACTCTTGTTTCTCTATTGATGTGATGGACACATTGTCGCAACAAATGTTTGAGTTGAATGGCGCTGATTCTTTGGAAACCATGCTCACTACACACATTGATGATGGTTTGGAGTATGGTAATGAGATTAAGGAAACCATTGGTTCTCTTGACTCATTACCGTAAAAATATGCACTTAAGAATATTTCATATGTTTCTTTACCTCGCAATGACGAAAATCTTGTACCTTCAATTATTAAATCTCCAAAGTTAGAATTGAAACCTCTGTAGGTACCGAATATCAAAAGGCATTAGCTTATGAACATCAAGACAAATATAAGAGGAAAGAGTTACAAAACAATACGGAGATAGAGGAAGCATAGGGAAGTATGAAGATTTGCGAAGATAGAATAATCGTACGAAGATGTGTTGCGATACTTCGCAACACATATACAGCTGTACAAAGTTCATTATAAATAGGAGTTCAAATGTAAAATTGGAGAGGTTCTTTTAGTGAGTGTAAGAAATTATCTTAGGAAAGAGAATAGAAAAAGTTGTAACTATTCTAATTCCATTTTGATAATTCTATGTAATCAACTAAGAGAATTAATAAGAAAGTTATCATTCACCATCAAGAACTTCTTGAGTTTTTACTAATTCTATTGAGGGTGTAGTTGTAGGTTATTCTGCAACTACATAATTGGCGCTAGAAACAGGTATTAAAGAATTCCTGTACCAGAAAAATGACAAGAGGAAGAAACACATCAGAACCATTAACTGAAGTAAGAAGAAGTGTAAGACTCGCAGGAGGAGAAGCAAATATAACAGGAGAACCTAGTAGGAGAAGGAGTAATCGAAGAAGTCAAGCTCAACAAAAAATAGATCCTGATCGAGTAAGTATACACACTTGGAGAACTGAAGAAGAAGATAGAGAACCACAAGTCAGATAAAATGGGAGGTTGATGGGAGGAACAATTCTTGAAAGAGAAAGGGAAATGTTAGAAACATTGAGACAAGGAATTCAAGAAGAACGAATGATCGAAGCTGAAGAACGTGCCAATTTAACAAGACAAAATAAAGAATTGAGGATGGAAAATGAGATGTTACAAAGAAGGAAATCTCAAAGTGTTGCAAGATCAAATGTTAGAACAGAAAGAGAAGGACAAAATTCACCAATAATCAATAATGAAAATAATATGCAAGAACAAGCGCAGAATCAAGGTGAAATAAATCAATAGAATCGTTTCATTCTAATACAAAACCACGAACAAAACATGGAGAATTTACGAACAAGGCCAAATCCTAGAGAAAACAATCAGACTCGAGAGGAAGAACAACAACTTATGGAAGAAACTGAGAGACAACAAGCACTACATCAAAACAATCACGAGAATGGAGTAAGAAGATATGAAGAGGCTCGTAACAAACAAAATGTTGAGTATGAAAGAATTAAGAGAAGAATTGTAAATCAACAAACAGAAATGGAGAGGAATGAACCAAACTCTTGAATCAGAGTACAAGAAAATCAAGAAGAAATAAATCACAGAAGGAGGAGAAATGAAGAAGAAGAAATTCCCGATATTCGCATAAGAAGAATGAGAAGAATAGAAAGGGAAGAACAAGAATTCCAAGATGCTCTGCGACTAAACAATTATGATAATTTAGAAAGAAGATATTTGCAAAATTATGCAAATGAAAACATTAATGAAGAATATGATAGAATGCGAAGGATCGCAAGGGAGGAAGTGCAAGAACGTAGAAGAAAAGAAGCTGCATTAAAAAGACCAATGGATGAGAATTCTGAGGCAAATGCACGGATCTTTCGAGAATTAGCAGAAATGAGAGGGATGATAAACAATAAAAGAGGAGAAGATAGAAGGCAATTAGATGAAGCAATAGAAGAAGCTGTGAGGACTCCATTTGCTAGAGAAGTACAATTGGGAGGAATTCCACCAAAATGCAATTTACCCACACTTACCAGTATCTTTGATGGGACTTCATGTGCTATTCAGCACATTAAAGCATACATAAGATGCATGTTACAATGGGAGAATCATGATGTTGTGTTATGCAAGTACTTCGCATCGAGTTTATCATGGGAAGCTTTAAAGTGGTTCGAAGGACTCCCTAAGAACACTATTATGTCATTCAGTCATTTGCAAGCAACTTTCCTTGGAGCATATATCACGAATCACTCTTCACGGCTTGGTATTGAAGATGTATTTGGTTTAAAACAAAGAGTGGGTGAAAGTTTGAAGCATTTGGTAAGACGATGGAAGACTATGTGCAGTGATATGGCAGGGCGCGTGGATGAGAGATACTTGATTCTGTCCTTCATAAATGCGATGTTTGCAACTGAACAATTATATGTTCAAATCTTCAGAAGAAATAATTCCATAATGATGACAGAGTTACGAGAATTGCAAGAAGAATACATTACACTAGAGGAAAAGCAAAACAGTATGGAGTCATATCCAGTAGCAAACACTAGCAATCAAGATGGAAGAACAAATTTACTTCCCAAAATAATCAATGTAGTAGCAGGTACTTCGCAAACATCCTCACAAACTTCTTCACAAATTTCAGAAGAGAAGAAAATCAATGATAGCCAGCCAAAAATGGTAGCAATGGGTAGTAGAGATCAAGAAGAGTATGATAGAGAGAGGAATTTCTATAATCGAATAGGAAATAACCAGATTCCAAGATTAGATCAACAACAAGAAAATTATGGGGGACAAAGGCAAAATTATTTTGGACAAGGGAACCAGAGACAAAATTATAACAACGGTCAAGGAGGTCAAAGAATGGCGAGGGAAGAGATAAAATTGCCACCTTTGAATACAAGTGTAGAAAAGATATGGCAGGCAATTATCCTGGTAGAGCATATACCAACTCCATGGAACATGGGAAAGGAACCACCAATGGGTCCAAGAAGTCATGAATTTTGTTCATATCATCATTTTCATGGACATTCTACAAATAATTGCCATAATATCAAGAGGATAATTTTGCGAATGATTGATCAAGGAAAACTAAATCAATTTTTACTTAAGCGCATTCACAACGCAACAATTACCACAAGCTCCAGCCATAACTCGCAGGGAGAACACGACACAAGAAAAGGGAGAAGAAACCCTACATATAGAAGTGGGATCAAAAACAAGGAATGTTTTCTGGAATTCCATTGTTCATTCATATAAAACCATAGAGGATTTTCATGATAATGTGTTAAGCAGGGTATATGCGAGGGATGGTGAAGGAAAGGAAGTAATGAACATCGCAAAAATTTCACGACTTGAAGATTGGCAGAAGCGTGAAATTTCTTTTGAAGCCACTGAAATTCCAGAAGGTTGTGAAGCACATGATAATCCATTGGTAGTAAGATTAGCAATCTACATGAATATGGAAGAAAACGAAGATGATATGGAGGAAGAATCAATTGGTCTTAATAGGATTTTGATTGATACGGGAAGTTCTTTCAATATTCTCTTTTATTCTGCTTACAAAACTATGGGGGGGAAAAGATGCAGATTTAATACCTTCTACCTACAGAATTTATGGTTTTAATGGAACTGCTAACAAGCTCAAAGGAGAAGTGAGCATGTGAATTCCATTAAGTGGAATGCGAACTGAAATTCTGTTCTGCGTTGTTGATGTCGAATCACCGTATAATGCTTTGATAGGAAGACCATGGCTTCATGAAATTCTAGGCGTAGCTTCCACTCTACATCAGTGCATAAAGTTTCCTCATATGAAGGGTGTTGGAATTATCAAGGGTGATTGGGCTGAGGGAAAGAAATGTTACGATACAGAAGTAGAAGTTTGCGAAGGAAAAATTACTGAGAAGGAAAATTGGAGAAAAAAGCAAAGGCTGTGAAAAGAAGTGAAAATTTAATGGCGGAGGATTAAGGCAAAAGAGAATAAAATTACGATGATAATCATACAAGAAATTTACGATGATAATGAGGGGTTATGATTTGCGAAGAAAGAAGAAGGAAAGTAATAAAACAAGAAGGTAATCAGTATGTTTGCTCGTGGAAATGAGGTATGTTGCAAAACAAAAAAATTATTTCATGATAAATTTTACGAATATTGTTTGCTCGCAGGAAATTGGGAAAAATTACGAGTTTCAAAATTTATATTGCGATTAAATTTTCAGAATAAATGCGAATAAAAGACCGCAATCTGTGATCAGCCTCCAAAAAAGAAAGAGAGCCACAGAAAATTTTATACAGGAAAACCTTTGTGGCGTACACCCTAGTTCGCGAAGCTATATTTCATAAGAGGCAAAGTCCTAAAGTACATCATTTAAGGGGGTACCTATAAACGTGGCTAAGGGTAACTGGAACACCACCAAGGGCCCTTAGTACATGGTAAAAATTTAGGGGTACAACCCAATAATGGGGTACCTATCCGGGTTAGACACCTTGGATTCTCACCTAATCTAGCAACATTACGCAATATAAAATGCGATGTAAGAGGATTTAGGTTGGGCGACTAAGGCATACTGTCTTTCCCAAGAAGTGCAGAAAACGATCAAGGCGCCGAGGTACACGGTTGAGTCAAGAGTGCCGGGTGAGGTTGAACCACATCTGCCATTTTTGACAAGTCTTGGCAAATGATGCACTTGGCCCAAAGATACCCCATAGGGTGCAACCTCGTAACTATAAGCCCTATAGGCAAAAAGGATAAGAGGTTGCGATCAAAAGTTGGTTGTTGGCAGAACCGGATGGGAATAGCTAACCTTGTATGGTCGATGTACGCTTCCTTGAAGGGGAAACCAGGGGGAAGATAAAGGGCAGCACCCTCCATTAGGGAGATGATACGTGCTATAAAACGCAAATGTCACGAGGCTTCTTGTTTGCAAAAACATAAAGGCTTGTCATATTTGTGCAACAAATGAAGTTCTGCGAGCATTCTAAAAAAAAAAAAAAAAAAAAAAGAGAAGGAAAACATACAAAAAGAACTCGCAGAATGAAACAAAGAAGTTAAGATGAGATCAATGGGTTATTACATGAAAGTGTAAAAACGTCCTGCGATTTCATCGCAAGACGATAATGTCCCGAGGTTGTATGTTCGCAAGAATATTCAGACTTGTCATATTATCGCAAAAATTATTACAAAAGAGGTGGAAAAATAAGACCTTTACTTAGGAAGGCATGATAAGACCACAACAATTAATGAAATTCATTACATCAATATCATTGAAGAAATTTTACAAGAATATACATCATGAAGTCTTGAAGAGAAGACAACTTCGTCAATATCATTGAAGAATTTTTACAAGAAGTCCTATCAAAGAAGACAACCTCATTGAAGAATTTTCACGAAGAATAAACAAAAGATGCGATTTTGATAGCAATCAAATACAGATAAGTTCATATTCGTAAAATTTTACGAGAATTACATACTTCTTATACTTCTCCATATATTGAATATTTTTCCAAAAGTTGAATCCTTCTTATAATTCTTCAAGAATATCTCATATTTATTATACTTCTTCAACGGATATTTCATTTGGTGAAGGTTAAGTAATCATTATACTTCTTCATATGATACGTAATTATTCACAGATTTAATACTTCTTATATCTCTTCATTTGGTGGATTGAGTACTTCTAATACTTCTTATATATCTTCATTTGACGGATTGAGTACTTCTAATACTTTTTCAAAGGTATTGTATATGTAGTATACTTCTTAAGGATATTTCATATATTTTATTTCTTATACTTCAAAGGAAGGATTTATTATTTACAATCGTAACAAGTTGAAACTTCGTAAGATAAATAGAGGCAACAATGTTTAATCATTTGAAGAGAAATAATAGGGGGAAAAGAAGATACTAAGCTTTATCTGTGAGTTATATATCATTTCTCTCCACATGATCAAGTTATGCGAATAAGGGAAACAATCAATCAAAGAAAGTTTAATTCAAATTAAGCTTTGAAAAAGAAATTGTTGGATTGATTAAAAGTGCAATCAAGAAGAAAGTGTTGTACTGAAAAGAAATAGAACAGACATACAAAAAAGAGGGAAGTTACATAATAGATATACAAAAAAAGAGTGAAGTTATTTTTCAGGCGATTTATTCCCATCAAAATGATCTTCTTCTTCAACTTCACTATCATCTTCAACTTCACTATCAGAGATTTCCAAATATGGAGTATCTTCAGGAATTTCTTCGGAAAGGAGCGTATGGTACTTCTTGAGCGGAATTTCATTATCTTCGCAAATCTTGCGAGTCATCTTAGCTCGAAAACGCTTGACATATAAACTATGGTTATCTTTGGGAAATTAGAAGCTGAGATCTCAAATCAGAAATTTTCTTATTACGGTTAGCAAGGATAGTTTCCAGATTGTCATTCATCTTCGCATAATTTTCTGCAGCAAGGAGAGAAATTAAGGAATCGGTTATCAAATTACGAAGGAAAAGTAATCAAAAATAATTACCATCACAAAGAATTTACCTTCTAATTGCTTCTTATCATTACGAAGAGAAGAATTTTCAAGCTTTAATTGATTATTCTCTTCAAGAAGAGAAGAATTATCAATTGCGATACTCGCAGATTGTGAATTATCTTCGTGACGGGATGTTAATTCTGCATTATCAATACTTAAATCCTCTACTTTTTGACGGAGATTTGAATTTTCAACCTCTAACTTCTTACAACGATTCAAAGTTTTCTTCTCAGCAATAGAATGACATCTTTCCCAATCAGAAGCAGCTGCACAACTAACTCTTCCAACCTAAACAAGAAAAAAGGGGTTAGAAATCAACAAAATAAGGGAAATAAACAAGGAATAGAGAAGAAACTTACCATGCTACCTAAAGCATATAATGAAGCAGGAGAGACGAATCTTGAAATGCCTTTGAGGGAGTTATTATCAATTACAGTAGGAACTTTACAAGCCTTCGCAATAAGTTTGCGAGCATTCTCTGTAGGAGAATTTCCTAATCCACGAGAAGAATGGAGGAAAGCCTCAGATATGCTAACCATTGCTGAGGAAAAAGTCTCTGGGATACTGAAATCTTCATTTTCACCTTCATCAACATCATTATCATCATATCCTTCGTCAGAAAGGGTATCAGAATTAGAACCAAAGTCCTTCTCAGGAAATTTATCATCTTCATCACCAAGATTTTCCTCAATATTCTCATTAGAAGAGATTACATTGGAATGAGGCTTGGTTGATAGTTTCTTCTTTTTCTTCCTCTCGTAAAAAACATCTTGAAGTTTCCTTTTCCCTTTGCGAAGAGCATCATCTTGACTACAAGAAGCTTGAGTAACCTTCGCAGAACGGAGAGTTTGTTGTCTCATAGTCAACCTTTTAGAAGAAGTAGAATTCTTATTTTCACTCGCAGCAATCTCAGGAAGAAGTGGAATCTGCAAATTCAAATAAGGATAAGAAACAGAGGCAACAATATATTGTTTAGAAAAATACGAGAGTGTTTCTTACCTCATTTGAAATTAAAGGGTAACAAAAAGATAAGGAGATGGAAGTACATACATTTCTATAAACCCAAGGTTGATAATTGCGGTTACGAAGGTTCGTAGGAAGTTATATTATCCCAGAAATATAAGAACCCGATAACATTAAAGGGTACTTATACCAATCTTCATCATTAGAACGACGAGGTGTCTTATTATTTCCTGAGGCATAATCAATATCGTGCATGAGAAGATCATCTGCTGCGATATTAGCTTTACGATGAAGACGAACACCCCAACGATTATCTTTTTTCCTCGCAGGAATTAGTGTGTAATTTTTGAAGAAACCCTCCACTGTATAATTCGCAGCAACAATTTCCACATTTTCAAATCCAGGTTTCCTAAGATCAACTGAATACAAAGATTTCCCAAAAGCGGCACGATTTGCGAATTCAACTAAGAGGCGAATACAATCACCAGTCAATTGGTAAATGGCATAAGAAAAATTGGGGTGGGAAATAATTTCATAGAATAGAGGAAAGTTAACATCATAAAGAGGAAGAGGAAGACCTGCGAGGATTTGACCTCGTGAGATTAAAATTTTCTGATCATCCCAAACATAGTTGGTAAAAAGCTTCACACAGAGAGAAGATTTATTATCATAACCATCAATCTCAGAGATAATGAGGTCTCTATCAGCAAGTTCTGCATTAATCTGTTCAATAGTTTTCTTCTTTGGTGCCATTGAATATAAGATGGAAAATAGAAAGGGAAAAAGATAAAAGAGATTGCAGAGGCAGAAGTGATGAAGAAGACGAATAAGATAAGAGAATAAAAAGAAAAAACTAAGGATTATATTTATAAAGAAGAGAGAATTCGATGAAGATAGAAACTCATCAATGCGATTAAACGTGAACGGTTGAAAAGAACGGTTACGAAGAAACGTGTCAAAAAGGTAATGGAAAATAAAAAAGACGTGTTGCGAATTTAACAGGTGGTGATAACTATATTAAATTTACGAGAATAGAGGTTCTCATGACATTCCTTCTTCGTAGAATTGACATGATAAGAGGCAAGATGTAGGTACCGAATATCACAAGGCATTAGCTTATGAACATCAAGACAAATATAAGAGGAAAGAGTTACAAAACAATACGAAGATAGAGGAAGCATAGGGAAGTATGAAGATTTGCGAAGATAGAATAATCGTACGAAGATGTGTTGCGAAGTACAAAGTTCATTATAAATAGGAGTTCAAATGTAAAATTGGAGAGGTTCTTTTAGTGAGTGTAAGAAATTATCTTAGGAAAGAGAATAGAAAAAGTTGTAACTATTCTAATTCCATTTTGATAATTCTATGTAATCAACTAAGAGAATTAATAAGAAAGTTATCATTCACCATCAAGAACTTCTTGAGTTTTTACTAATTCTATTGAGGGTGTAGTTGTAGGTTATTCTGCAACGACAACCTCTTCCAAGTCACTTAAAGTACTTGTACTTGGGTGACCATGAAGAGTTGCATGTGATTGTTTCTAATGAGCTTAGTGAATTACAGGAGAAAAAACTTCTAAGGGTGCTAAGGAAATACAATACGGCCATAGGATGGACAATTGCCGATATCAAGGGTATAAGCCATGCCGTTTGTATGCACAAGATCCGTTTGGAGGACGATGCAAAGCCTACAAGGGAAGCGCAACGTCGTTTGAACCCCCCAATGATGGAAGTTGTGAAAAAGGAGATACTCAAGCTTTTGGAAGTAGGTGTTATCTACCCCATATCCGACAGCAAGTGGGTGAGCCCGGTACAAGTTGTACCAAAGAAATCAGGTGTGACGGTGGTGGAGAATGATAAGAATGAACTTGTCCCAACTCGTGTGAAAACCGGTTGGAGGGTTTGTATAGATTATAGAAAATTGAATGCCACTACTAGGAAGGATCATTTTCCATTTCCTTTTATTGATCAAATGCTTGAACGTTTAGCTGGACACTCTTATTATTGCTTTCTTAATGGCTATTCAGGTTATAATCAGATTGTGATAGCATCGGAGGATCAAGAGAAAACCACTTTCACTTGTCCTTTTGGTACTTTTGCTTATAGAAGGATGCCTTTTGGCTTATGTAATGCTCCAGCTACTTTTCAAAGGTGTATGGTGAGTATATTTTCAGAATATGTTGAAAACATAATTGAAGTGTTCATGGACGATTTTAGTGTCTTTGGTGATTCATTTGACCTTTGTTTGAACAATTTGTCACTAATCCTTGAACGATGTGTTGAAACAAATCTTATGCTGAATTGGGAGAAGTGCCATTTTATGGTAACTCATGGCATAATTTTAGGCCATATTATATCTTCTAAAGGATTGGAAGTTGATAAATCTAAGATAGACCTTATTCGTGCTCTAACCCCTCCCACTACGGTGAGGGAGATACATTCTTTCCTTGGTCATACAGGTTTCTATCGTATATTCATCAAGGACTTTTCCAAGATAGCATCACCACTTTGTAACTTATTGCAAAAAGATGTGGTTTTTAACTTTGATGAGAAGTGTGTGGCGGCATTCAATAGTTTGAAAGAACTTTTGATTTTATCCCCTATCATTAAACCACCGGATTGGAGCAAGCCTTTTGAGCTCATGTGTGATGCAAGTGACTATACAGTTGGTGCGGTGCTTGGGCAACGTGTGGGGAAGATACCTCATGCCATTTATTATGCTTATAGAACGTTAAATGATGCCCAGCAAAACTACACAACCACTGAAAAAAAGTTATTAGCTATTGTTTTTTCTTTGAAAAAGTTTTGCTCTTATCTAATTGGTACAAAAGTTGTTGTTTTTTCTGACCATGCAGCACTTAGGTACTTGCTTACAAAGAAAGAGGCGAAACCGAGGCTCATACAATGGATTCTACTCTTACAAGAGTTTGATATTGAAATTAAGGACAAGAAGGGAATTTAGAACACCGTTGCGGATCACTTGAGCCGTCTTGCTGTGGACAAGGAAGCTATCCCATTGCATGAAAGTTTCCCGGATGAGCAACTATTCTCAATTGCTTTTGGAGAACCATGGTACGATGATATTGTTAATTACTTAGTGTCTAAACAAATCCCAAAGAACTTGTCTCGTGCTGAGAAGGACAAACTTAAGAAGTTAGGAAACCAATACATATGGGATGATCCATACTTATGGAAACATTGTAGTGACCAAGTAATACGAAGGTGTGTTCCCGAATCTGAATTTCAATCTATCTTGTCTTTTTGCCACTCATATGCATGTGGAGGACACTTTGGGAGCAAGAGAACCGCTCTCAAGGTACTAGAATGTGGTTTCTATTGGCCGAATTTGTTTAAGGATGCACATGCATTTTGTATTACATGTGATAGGTGCCAAAGAACAGGCAATCTAGGTGCTCGAAATCAAATGCCACAAACTATTATTCAATTTGTTGAGGTCTTTGATGTATGGGGAATTGATTTTATGGGCCCTTTTGTCAATTCTAGTGGAAATTATTATATCTTGCTTGATGTTGATTATGTCTCGAAATGGGTGGAAGCTAAGGCCACCCCAATTAATGATTCTAAAGTTGTTTCAGATTTTGTGCAAGCAAATATTTTTGCAAGGTTTGGAATTCCAAAGGCTATAATTAGCGATGGAGGTTCACACTTAAAAAACAGGTTTTTGCAAGGCTTGTTAAGGAAGTACAATGTGTCGCATAGGATTGCAACACCCTACCATCCACAAATAAATGGACAAGCCTAGGTTTCCAACCGAGAGGTGAAATCCATTCTCGATAAGACGGTGAATCCAACAAGGAAAGATTGGAGTTTGAGACTCAATGATGCTTTGTGGGCGTATAGAACCGCATACAAGACACCTATTGGGATGTCTCCCTTCAGGCTTGTTTACGGTAAACCTTGTCACTTACCCGTTGAAGTTGAGCATAAGGCGTTTGGGTCTATTAAGCAATGCAACATGGAGTTGGATGGGGATGGAAAGCAAAGGAAGTTGCAACTTCAAGAGTTAGAAGAGATTCGCAATGATGCATTTGAAAGCTCAAGGATTTACAAGGAAAATACGAAGACATTTCATGATAATATGATTACAAAGAAACAATTTTGCATTGGGCAGAAAGTGCTTTTGTTTAATTCTCGTTTGCAATTATTTCCAGGTAAACTAAGGTCACGTTGGATTAGACCTTTTATTGTGACTAATGTGTTTTCTCATGGTGCAGTTGAAATTCGTAGTTTGGCTACATGAAATGAACTTAAAGTGAATGGGCACCGGTTGAAACCATATTATGAGAACTTCTCTTCGGATGTCGTGGAAGGAGTTAACCTTGTGGAAGTGCTCCCTCTGGAGGAGTCCTAGCAAACAAGGAGTACGTTGGGCTGACGACTTTAAACCAAGCGCTAAGTGGGAGGCAACCCACCGGTTTTGTATCTTTACCTTTATCTTTTTATTCTTTATGCTTTTTATCTTTATTTTCTTGTTTTTGAATATCATTTGCGGAATTTCCCACCTTGAACTTTCTTTGGACGATTCAATTTTACATTGAGGACAATGTAAAGTTTAAGTGTGGGGGAGCATTTATATGTTTGTATAGTTTGTTTTAGTTTATTTTATGTTTTTAGTAAAACAAAAATAAGAAAAATAGAAAAACCAAGAAAAAATTGTGTTTTTTGAACTCCGAAATCTAGAAACTTGTGCCTTTAGGATGACACCATTAGTGGATGGAACCATGTTGATTTCAGGAGTTGAGGAACCAATTAACTAAAAGGGATGAACATAGCTCAGAAATCACAATTAACATGATAGTTGTTACCATATCTCGGAATATCACCATATCACATTCTATTTTTATTTTTCCATATTTATCTATTGTTCTCTAAGTGCTTTGGTGGGTCACTAAAAATCGAGTTGTTATTTCTTCTAGGATGAAATAGAGTGATTGATTTGCTAAGAAAAAGAAAAAAGAAAAGAAAAAGAGACCGACCAATTAGACCAAACGGAATAAGAATGACACTTGGATAGCAGTATGTGCGAAACGTAGTCCCTGTCTCCGTCGCCTAAACAAGAGTGGAATGCAGGATCCAAGGCAACTATCATGTACTTGCTGACAAGAAGCATGCATTTTGATCCAAAAGATCTAATCATGATGTCTAAAAAAAAAAAGTGAAAAAAAGTGAGAAAAAAAAAGTATTATATTTGGTGAATAAAGTCACTCCTAGTTCCCTTGTATATGCCAACGAGTTGATGTAGAAATAATTTTGTTGACCACTGGTTCCCTTGTATATGCCAGTGTGTTAACACTAGAATTGACCTGTATCTCAATCCAATAGGTTGCATAGGTTCATCTTGGCGGTGACCTTCAGACAGATATGGGATACATCGATCACTTGTGAGCATTCGCCAACATCTACATCTATAACCATCTTCTTTATATTTTCATTGTGATTGTGATTTGTTAGTTTCCGAGTATTGTGGCTTGTTCGACTATCTAATTAAATCTTTATTTACTAATATATGAACTGAATTTGTGCAAGGTACCTCCTCTTGTAGTCATTTTGGATTCGTTCATTGATTTGTCACAAATAGACGGAGTTGGAAATATAGGTTTTATAGGAAGACCTCTTGTAAACCTTTACGAGACTAAAACTCGTCCACTAGGGACACCTAGGGGTTTAAAGGCTTGTTATTTATGCCTAGAGTAACCGTAGCCTCGACGAGACGGAGTTGTATGTATCTTTTAGAATTATTTTGTTTGATTTGCTCGAGGACTAGCAAAGTCTAAGTGTGGGGGAATTTGATAGGTATCCAAAACACCTTATTATTTATCTATTGTTTATGCTTTCTCTGCTAGTTTTCTTGTAAATTATGTATCTTATGTTTTGTTTTTGAGCATTTAGGTACTTTGGAGTCTTTTGGAACAAAAGAGGAAGAAACAGCGCAAAAGTCTCATCTCATGTGCAACTGCTGTTAGAGACTAACTATTTCTCATTATTTGCTTTTATTTCTTCATCTCTGTCTGAAAAGTATGTCGGCTTTAGTGATGCAAATTTTCTGTCTGAAAAGCACGACAACTTTAGTGATGACTCTCACTGAAGAGAAGAAGTGAATATGAGAAGTTAAAGATGGCTGCGGCTGGTGGAAAAGCATTCATTTGGAGCAAAAAAAAGCAAAAAAGACCAATTCACATGCGAGCGAAGTTAGATACGGATAAGCAATGAAGTGAATAGGAAGTCGGTTCCTCGAAAATGATAGCCACTTGAGAGTTGGTTGGCCCTTATCCAGTACTACAGGGGTGGCTATATCACCCTCATCACTTTCCTACACAAGAGCTGAAAATCAGAGAAATCATTTGTCTTATCACTAACTGTATTTCTTATACCACCTGAAACCAAGAGATGACGGTTGTTGTAATTTCAGTGATGAAATCGATCAATTCAGGGAAATTAAAGAACCATGAGAATCAGAGATGGCATTCTGTTACTGACTTTCTGGTTGAGTTGTAGAATATGAATCCGGTGGTTGAATGAATAGGTTTTTGGCGATTTGCAGAGTCCATTGCTGCTTTAATCGATCTGAGAAGGATTGAGGTTGAAGACGAGATGTAATTAAGGTGTGGGTATGGATTGGTAAGAGATGTGAAGTTCGATTTCATAATCGAATTTTAGCAGAAAATTGAAGCTAGGGTTCTAAATCTGTTTCTGAGATTCAGATGGGGATGGTGATGAATTTGATTTCAAAGCTGCGATTTGAGAAACAGTTGAGTAATAGGAAGATGGTGATTGATGAATTTCAAGGGTTAGAAGATAATCTGCTGCTACTGTGAATTGAGGGTTTTAAGTGAAGAAATAGTGTTTGAGCAGCTGAATCTGTAGCTGAAAACTGGCTTTGGTGTGAGTTACAGCTGCATTTACAAGCAGAAGCATTAGCTGGTTGTGTTGTAATGATGATGAATTCAGGGAAGTGGCCTAAGGAAGATGCATCAAAGGAGGTGTTTGAGTTGATATTGATCTTGGTTAATGGCAGATAGGAGCTGCTGGTGCCATAAAGAAAAACACTAGTAAGAGGATTGCTGCTGTGAGATTTAATGGGTACTGAGCTGGTGAGTTGAGGCCTGGATTTATAGTGCAATGAGTGATGGTGGAATTTCAGTGCAGGTGTACATATGGCCTGGTTTGATGAATGAAAATTGGAAAGGAGAGTCTGTGTTGCTGCAAACTGGGGTGTTGCAGCTATAAGGTGTGAACTGAAGTTGTGATTGCTTGGCTATGAAATGAATCTGAAGAAACATGATAGTGGTTGCAGGTTATTGAACTGATATAAATATTGACATGGAAGTTGTAAAGATTGCACGTTATGGCACTGTGGTGACTGAACTGGTGAAGAGTAATCATTGTGCTTCATTAACTCAGGCCAATGCAAGTGAGTTAGATTGCATGTGACTTGGTTTGTTGTTGCAGCAATAATAGTTGCAGTTGGAAAATGGTTGTTAGCAGGATTGAGTGATATGGGTTTGCTGATGGTGTTGCCTGTGATTTTGAGTAGATATGGTGTTAGTGGAGCAGATGAGAGTTGTAAGATGATGAAAGTATGGCCTGAGGTAGTTTCGAAACTGCAGAGCGGTGCGAGAATGATGTGACTGGTATGAGCTGGAACTGGAGGAGTTATAATGAATGCTAGGTTAAATCTGGTGCTGTCAAGTAGGGTTTGTAGATGCCATCCATAAGCTACGGGTCTGTTGATTGTTTGCGAACGATTTGAATATTTCAGAAGTACACGGAGCTTTGGCTGTGGTTGTATTTTGGTGAGAAGTTAGCTCTAAAAGCTTGCTTCCGTTAAACTATTAGATTGAAATGAGAATAAAAGTTGCAGTTGGGAGTGAGATTAAGAAGTTGCAGTTTGATTCTGGAGCTCGAGGCATTACAGGCAAGAGTAGCAGTTTCAGTTGTTGTGCTGCTGTTGTACAGGTGATAGATGCTGAGCTAATGGGTTCATTGAATTGGTCACAGATTGGTGGTTTGGGTTTGATGCATCTGCTGGTACTGGTGTGAAATGGCTCAAGCTTGAGTTGCAGTTGTTGCAGGATAGTGTGCATCCGTAGGAAGTGAAATGAGTCAGCGCAAGGCTACAGATGAGAAGGGGTTCCTGATGTAGATTGCAGGGGTTGAACTGGGTACTTATTGACATCAGTATGGCTTGAGTTTGTAAAGTTTTGGCTAAGTTTTATCAGGGAAAAGAGCTAGAGTTGTTGCAGGGTTCAAGGAACTGTTTTGAGCTTAGTTGGAATGAGTAGTTGCAGTTGTCAGGAATGCAGTGCCATCTTAGCGCATCACAGATTTTGCCAAGTGTAATGGCAAAGGCTAAGGCCATTCTGCTGAGTTAGCACTGATTCAGATTTGAACGATCTGATTCGGTGACTGACTCGTTTTGATTCAATGAACTTGACTCTTCTTTGGCTCAGTTGACTCGACTGAGTTGAGTACTTTGACTGGTCACCTGAGCTCCGTTACAGTGCCGGATTCCGGCGAACTTCCGGCCGGTGACACCAGTTTTCCATCGGCAATTTTTGGGACATATTTCCTACATGGGTTTCTCTCACACATGGGTTTGGTGGATTTATATCTAATGGACTTTGAAGACTTGGACCTAAATTTTGGGAGAAAAGCTACAAAAGGGAAGCCTTCTACAACTTTTGGGAGAACGTATTATTTTTGGAGTTCTGGAGATAGCCGCTGAAACTTACGCTACTAGGGTTTGCTTTTGTTTCATCTTCTTTATTCAATTATTTATTATGATGAACTCCATATCTATGAGTAGCCAAATATAATATTATTGGTTAAGGATGTAGTCCTATTTCTAAAACTTGTGCTTGATTAATGCATTAGTTCTCTCTTAATTATCGTTCATATCTCTACTGTTTTTAATATCACATGATTGATGTATTGTGATAGGGTTTTGATGTTTGTTTAGTTAAGTGGCCAATTAATTGAACTTGCATCTTGTCCATAGCTATTTTAGGGTTTTTCATCGAGCGATAACCCCAAATACAAGTAGCATGATATGATTATAGTTTGTAGTGATACACTATTATAATCATATGTAGAGTTTGACCATTGTCCGAATTGTTATGCGCAATGTATGACAATTGCATTGATTAGCCTATTTCCAAAACTTAATGCTCCTGGGAATTGAACTTGATTAGCGCAAGGCGTTAGGTTATTCTTTAGGTAGAATTCACATACGCATCTCTAATGTGTGTGTTGATTAACTTGGGAAATTTTCAGATTATCTTGCTCTCTTGATTTTCTAGGCTTTTGATAATAAAAGAGATTAAATTGTAATTATAATCATATATGCAAGCACATGTTTAAGATTGAAGATGAATTCCTTGACCAATATCTTTCTCTCATTGATTATTTTCTCCAATTTACTTTTCTTTTATTTTACTTTTATTTTGATAAAACAAAAATCCCCCCCTTTGGTTACTAAGAAACTAGAATTTGATAACAACAATCGCCTCTCTGTGGATACGAACTCTTCCTTACTTTATACTTCATTTAAATTTTATTGAGTAAGAAAGTGAAATTATTTTTGACGCTTACGACAGCGATCACCCGTATATTTTCCAAAGAACTAAGTTCTACCTGGATTGTGTAGGCCAAATATGCTATTTATTTGAAATTAATCAAAATAAAGCATGGTTCAATCACATTGTGCTCTACTTCTGGAGCAACTATGTATGGATTATATCATCATTGTGCACGCATTATCCTTCCATTGACTCATGTGCATTCTCATAATCCGTCAGTATTTCATTGTTCTCTAGAATCATTTAAAACTTCGGAGCGTCCTCTAGTATGGATTCATGGACATAGTCAGAGACAATAAATGAGATGATTTCATTGATGATACAAATTAGGTTGTGCCTTACTCATCTACTTCCTTTCTAGGTGCGCATTGATTGAACCTAGTGGCGTCTCCATCTTTCTTTATGGAGCCACGGCCTTAACTACACTTCCACCAAGTGTAGTTGCAACACCTTAGTCTATGGTGTACCCCATACTGAGGATTTCTAACCTTGCAGGAATATTTTCAGCTGGTATGTGTGATCTTGTCACTTTAGCGACATCAGTGTACATTCTGAAAATTGATTATTCTTTGTCACTTCATATTTACATTTGCGGAGTACAAGAATCAACATGAGACATAGTGGGAACACACCACGACAATTCCGGTTGTTCCCTTAGAAAATACTTTTTCTTATCTCCCTCTAACGAAGAGAAGACTGTCTCATTAAAGTGATAACCCGCAAATCTAGCGGTAAGAGATCTCCTGCCAAAAGTTTTAAAATGCGGATAATTGTTGGGAACTCATTTCCAATATAATTACTTAACAGTTTTGAACACCCATCATAGTACGATGTGGATTCGTACTGGCACATATATAGTGCAACCAAAAATGCGTAAGAACACGAATGTTAGGCTTAAATCCAGTTACCAACTGGTACGCAGAAAATGTTGACTAATATTGGGTTCTAAAAAGGAATTTAGTAAGATGCGTGTAATATTGCATATCCCCAAAGCAATAAAAGATAGGTTTGTACGCATAACCTATTCCTTAGTCACCATATGTAACCTTTGATGGTAGCCTCTGCGAGACCATTAGGTATAAGATGCTCTGCATTGATCCTATTAAACATGCAATATTCATCAAGTCCTTTTGATGTAAATTCTCTAGCATTAACAAGGGTGTTTAGCCTTTGCACTTTGCATTGTGTAATATGTTCTAGGAGTTTTCAAATGCAAATTTCTTGGGAACTATAACTAGTCTAAAATGTCAAAACATTCACCAGATCCATCATTTACTTTAATGTTCCGCATTCTGCATGAATATTTTTCTAAAGTTCACCTTGTTTTATTTGTAATATGTAATTTTTACCATTTGCATCTTAAGATGGTCTCGATCATGTTTTACTGAAGACTTTGTAAAAATGAGTGATATGATCTCTTACTTAAAAGCATAATGTGAGGGAGGAGGGCGTTGTGCATCTAGTACTTTAGAAAACACTTATTGAAAGATATGTCATTACTTCGCATTCTGTCAATATTGTTCCATTTTTGTTCACTCAAATAAAGTGATGTTCGCATGATTCCTTTCAAATCGATCATCATGTCACAACCAAAGTTGCTTTATGGTTATGTCCAAAGCCTGTGTGAGTCAATTTCCAAAATTTCATCGTTGGAATCAATATGGGTTCAATAATCCAAATTAATACTATAGTGATTTACATTTCACTGAATTGACTCATTAGTCTCTTTAAAGTATGTTTCCTTCCAAATACTTTAGTGACTATAAAAGATGCAATCAATTACATTCTCATCATTCTGATGTTCCACATGATATCCATTTACACGAGTTACTTGGGAATTTAACAAGGGGTGGTTATATCTTGGTACATCTAGAGATTTTGCTACGTCTTTGTTCTATCTTGAAAAAAAAATGAGCAGTTCTGCGCTCGATAAGATAGTCAATTGGCCAGGAAAAGTTCTTGTTGCCATTAAAATTGATGTGAAAATTGGTTGTTATTATGATACACATACACACTATATTGTATATACCAACACCTATGACCAGGTGCATTTTCAACTCTTTTATTTACGATGGGAGCTAGAATTACATTTTAGCTGATCCCATGTTCAATTGATACCTATACATTGGTGTCATTACTGTTGAAAAAAATTTTATATATATATATTTTTTTTTTCATGATATATATGTCCTTTTCCACACGCTTTATATGAGTCGGTACGTCTAACCCTCATTACTTTGGGGTTCTTTCCATTTTCAATTTTGCTACATTTAGCTTAATTTGAGAAATTTCTTTATCTCAATAGGCCAAGAGATTCTCACTACACATGTCAACCACTTACTTTAGGTTGAATATATTACTAAAGATAATTCTCTTGTTGTCATACTTCAACATATACCGATTCGTTAGTATTATGGATGAAGTAGAGAAATGAAAATTTTATGACTCATATCATCTTTTGTGAGTTCTTCCACAAAAATTGGAATACATGTGATTTTATTTGAACGTATGTTTTGAAACTGTTGACAAATTATTAGTCGAGCAAGTGGATACATTCCACGGAACATTCAAAAATTTTGGGAAAATATCAAGTATCCAATAATGGTGCTCAAGTACTTCTAAGCCCCAAATGAATACATTGGAATTGACTTGGTACAACCAATTAAACAAAATACACCATTCAACTATATCCAATATCATATTCAAGAGAACAAATATCATAAAGACCAAAATTCTTAATGATTGAGATCAATATAAATAATTTAAATTGACTGTTTATATGATATGGACTTATCTTAAGACAAATAGAACTCAACATGTTTTAAAAACAAATAAATAAGCCCGACGAATATTTAATGTAAACAGTTACATACCTCACATTTTGGTTCCTTTTGTATATATGCAGAACCGGAACAACCTTAAACGCGCACGGCCTAAACCAACGGGTTAGACCGGAATAGATAGGAACGAACCGGATTTTCTGGGCTGGACCTGACTGGCTGAAATTCTCCTCTTTCCCAGAAGATTTCCTCGGATCACATCACAAACCCACAGACGCATTATAAAATGTAATCATTCCCAAACACATATTATGGTACAATAGAGGAGCACGGAGAAGATGTCAAGTTAATTTTAAATCGCACATAACAGATGATGATCTCTCCAAAAGCAGGGAGAAAAAAAAACATTCCAGACAAAAATGCATATTTTTTATAAATCTCTCTATTGACAAACACTAATCAAATAAGCCAGTTATACAAAAGTAATTAATTTCCAAAAGTGAACGGTATCCAAAGAGAACAAAATGATTCATTTCTATTTCTATTGTATAAACCAAAAACTTCTCATCCATCCATTACAAAGGGGGTGATGCGTGTCGTATGCGTCAAAAAATAATTCACTTCCTCACTTTACTAATTATGAATATAGTATTCGATAAGAAAGAGTTCGTATCCACAGAGAGGCGATTGTTGTTATGCAATTTTCAGATTCTTAAGTAACCAAATAACCCAAGTTGTGTTTTTGTTTTTATCAAAGTAATAATACTAAATAAAGCAAAGTAAATAGTTGGAATAATCAATAAGGAGAAGATATTGGTTAAGGGATAGTATCATTCACAAACATGTATTTTTCATCTATGATTAGAATTGGTATTTAATCTCTCAATTATCAAAAGTCCTAGGATATCTTGATCACAAGAGTATCCCGTTTATTTCCTGATTTTATCACAAACAACATTAAAAGATGCTATCGTGAAATCTTCTTAAAAAGCAACCTAAAGTGTAAAAGCACAATTAGATTTAACTCCCTTAGAGCAATAGGTTCTATGAAATAAGACTAATCAATGCAAACAAACGTGTAAAAGCACTAATTCATTTTAACAAAGGTTATGATTCATATGCGATTAAAAAAATGTATCACTACAAGTATTAACCACAAGATGCTACTAAAAATCAGAGATAACAACTTTTACGTATTGAAAACCCTAATATAGCTATAGAGATGAAAACAAATCCAATTGATTCCGGACTCAACCAAACTAGCATTCAAATCATATGATAATATAAACGATGAATCATAAACGATAAAATTGAGACAAAACTAATTCATAGAATCAAATAACATGCTTGAAGAAATAGACTTTTATCCCATAACCAATTATTGTATTTAGCTACTCATATTCATGGAGTTCATCATCAAAATATTCAAAGGAAGACTATGAAACATAAAATAAAGCAAACCCTAGAAGTAGTTCTCTGCAAAAGCTCCAAAAATAGAATAAAACGTTATCCCAAATTGTGTAGAAAACTTCCTTTTTATAGATTTTTCTCCTTCCAAAAATAGGTTTTGTCTTCAAAGTCCATTAGTTGGAAATTCACCCGGCCCACGAGCAAGAGAAACCCATGTAGAAAATCTGTCCCAAAAGTGGTCGCCGGAAAACTGGGTTTTTGACCGGAACTTGGCCGGAATCCGGTACCGTAAAGTCACCGCCGGCAACCTGAAAATTCACCTCCGGGCACTGAACCATCGGAAAACTGTCACCAGGCAATTCTACACTTCCAATAGCTCAACTTTTCTTCTCTGCAGTTCAAACATTCACAAAAACCATCCAACCCAACTTATCATTTCTTGCGAAAACGTACCCAAAAGCGCGCCATGTAGCTCGCATATCCGGCCGCCAACTCTTCTATTCGACTCATACACCCTTCATGATTTAGTGAAACATTACCATGCCCACTTCCGGTTTCAAAATCCGATAACCAGAACTATGCTCACCGGCTCACCAATTTCACTCCGTTTTTGCACTGTTTTCTGCAGCCTCTAACCCTTGCACTTTCTGTAGCTTTCGCAACCAGCTCTAGGTAATTCCCCTGCAAACATCACATCATATTGTACAAGCAGCAACAGATTCCCAGCTTCCATCCAACTGCATTCAGCTTCACTCCCTTGAGCCCACAAAAAAAAGGGGCAAGCAGCATAACTGATTAACAGCTGCGATATCATCATCACCAACCCAAGCCATATCTATGTTGCTGCATTCTCAATTCACTAACAGCAGCGACTACTTTCGGTTCTAAACTCATGGAAACCTGAGCTTCCTTCTACTGCTCTACGCAACTGAGCTTCATATTCTCTATCTAGCCATCACTCAAGTCACGGCACATACCACCTGCTAAACATTGCACCTGTACTCCTTCCTCTGCAACTAGAACTGCCACCGCCACCTGGAGCTCACTCCAATTCCATTTGTGCAACTCCAGTTTCTCAGTAACAGCAAACCCACTTAACCTGCAAGTACCTTTATTTCTCCATAACCAAAACCATCTCCACTGCAGTTATCTGCTACTGCAAACAGCTCCTTCTTATGTCCAACTTGCCTAGCCATTTGCCTCCGCTTGAGATCCCAGACAACAACAATAGATAATTCATCAAAATCATTCCCTGAGTTCATCCCTGGCACCACCCTTTGTTGTTCTCATCAAACACACAACTCCACCAGAACCCACTAACACAGTTGCACCTGTAACTCAGCATCAGCCTTGGAAATCTCCATCAGTAACTCCATGAAGCAGCACAATCAAGCACCAGCACTCATTCATTCATCCACTCTGATTCAAACCCAGTTGTTGTACTATAGCTGCAATTCCATCACATTCAACCCATGACTGCCACTTCACTTCTGTGTACAACAAACTCCTCCATTGCAGCTCAAAACAGCTCTCCCTTGCTAACTTAGCTGCCACCAACAGTGCCAACCAGTTACATTGCCATAATCACCTGTATCTCAAGCTCCACCTAACATTCCAGACCTCATACTTACCAGCAAAAACACCATCACTTTTGCCAATAGCTACAGAGACCATAACTCCCATCTGAGTCTCACTTCATCCTGCTATCTCAGTCCAAACTCAACCTTCCTCACCTGATTGCTTCTTCGATTTATCTATGCTGCCACAATTGTGTTTCCATGTTCTTACTGTATCACCAGAAACCAAAATTACTACCAGTCTCGGACCTTCTTATTCAGGCATTTTATCCAACAGTAGGTGTGCCATTTCACGAACTGCTGAGGGATGTGCAATGGTTGCACCTTGGATAATACCAGAATTCCTTCCCTGCAACAATGAGTTTACACACTCAACACAAACCCACCTTTGTTCATTAATTTGTAGCACCACAGAAACATCAATTCCTTCCTTTTCTCTGCATCTCAAAATCTGCTCTATACCACCCTAACTGTGTACCGAACTCCCCTGAAATCTCCAGCCATCTTCACAGTGTGGTTGCGAGAAGAACTATCAACCCTTTCTGAAATCCACCACTTCCTCCGTCTCTATCAGCATCCAGCCTTAATTATTCTTCTCTGGTTGAATTAACCACAGTTTAATCCATTCCAATGACCCCATATAACAACAAGAACATGACAAACCCAATCCAACATTGAACCTGTAATCAATTCATTATCGATTTCAACTCTCACAATAACAACAATCATCATCTCTATACTTCTCTCAATTTCAGACCAATCAGTAACAGCTGTTGTTCTTGATTTTAGCTGCAAATGATTTGTGAGAGATATCTCGATTTTAGGGTTATAATGGGTTGGATTATCCACCCCATTGCTGCATACTATCCACCCAAACGAGTACCCTGAGTAATTTCATGGGTGCCTTTAACATTTCCATTTAAAACAAAACTGGTCACCATTTAACCGTGGCTAGGCTGTCTTTAGTATTTCTCTAAAAGAGTTGTAGCCCTTTAACCTTGAGTGGACTCCAAATAGCGTTCGCCTAAGAAATGATAGATTTCCCCCTTTATGCTCCAAATGAATGCTCTCTCTTTTCTTTCGAGTTCTTCCACTAGCTGCAGCCATCCCTTATTTCTCATATTCACTTATACTCTCCAATGAGAGTCATCACTAAGGTTGTCGTGCTTTTCAGACAGAGATCGCATCACTAAAACCGACATACTTTTCAGACAGAGATGAAGAAATAAAAGCAAATAATGAAAAATAGTCCGCCTCCAACTCCATTTGCCATGTTTCCTCCTCTTTTGCTGCAAACGACTCCAAAGTACCTAAATACTCAAAAACAAAACATAAGATACATAATTTACAAGAAAACTAGCAAAGAAAGCATAAACAATAGATAAATAATACGGTATTTTAGACACCTATCAGATTCCCCCACACTTAGACTTTGCTAGTCCTCGAGTAAATCAAACGAAAATAATTATAAAAGATACAAACAACTCCGTCTCGTCGAGGCTACGGTCACTTTAAGCATAAATAACAAGCCTTTAAACCCCTAGGTGTCCCTAGTGGACGAGTTTTAGTCTCGTGAAGGTTTACAAGAGGTCTGCCTACAAAACCTATATTTCAAACTCCATCTATTTGTGACAAATCAATGAATGAATCCAAAATGACTACAGGAGGAGGTACCTTGCAAATTCAGTTCATATATTAGTAAATAAACTCTAATTAGATAGTCGAACAAGCCACAATACTCGGAAACTAACAAACCACAATCACAATGAAAAGATTAAGAAGATGGATAAAGATGTAGATGTTGGCGAATGTTCACAAGTGTTCGATGTTTCCCATATCTGTCTGAAGGTCACTGCCAAGATGAACCTATACCTATTGGATTGAGCTACTTGGTTTGAATTCTACATCAACTCATTAGCATATACAAGGGAACCAGGAGTGACTTTATTCAACCAAAATAATACTTTTCTTTTCTTTTTCACTTTTTTTAGACAACATGATTGGATCAAACTGGATCCAAGCGCATGATTCTTGTAAGCAAGTACATGATAGTTGCCTTGGATCATGCATTCCACGCTTGTTTAGGCGACGGAGACAGGGACTACGTTTCACACATACTTCTATTCCCAAGTGTCATTTTATTCCGTTTTGGTCTAATTGGTCGGTCTCTTTAATTTTTCTTTTATTTTTTTTTATTTTTTTTCATTTTTTTTCTTTTTTCTAGTAACTCAATCACTCTATTTCATCCTAGCAGTAATAACATGTCGATGTTTAGTGACCCACCAAAGCACTTAGAGAACAATAGATAAATATGAAAAAATAAAAATAGAATGTGATATGGTGATATTCCCAGATATGGTAACAACTATCATGTTAATTGTGATTTCTGAGCTATGTTCGTCCCTTTTAGTTAATTGGTTCCTCAACTCCTGCATTCAAAATGGTTCCATTCACTAATGGTGTCATCCTAAAGGCACAAGTTTCTAGATTTCGGAGTTCAAAAGCGCACATTTTTTCTTGGTTTTTCTATTTTTCTGATTTTTTTTAAATGCATAAAACAAACTATACAAACATATAAATGCTCCCCCACACTTAAACTTTACATTGTCCTCAATGTAAAATTGAATCATCCAAAGAAAGTTCAAGGTGGGAAATTCCGCAAATGATATGCAAAAACAAAGAAAATAAAGATAAAAGCAAATGCATAAAAATAAAAAGATAAGGGTAAAGATACAAAACCGGTGGGTTGCCTCCCACCTAGCGTTTGGTTTAAAGTCGTCAGCCCGACGTTCTCCTTGTTTACTAAGACTCCTCCAAAGGGAATGCATCCACAAAGTTCACACCTTCCACAACTTCGGAAGTAAAGTTCTCATAATATGGTTTCAGCCGGTGTCCATTCACTTTAAACTCCTTTCCCGTAGCAATACTACGAATTTCTACTGCACCATGAGAAAACACATTAATAACAATAAAAGGTCTGATCCAACGTGACCTCAATTTACCCGGAAATAATTGCAAGCGATAATTAAACAAAAGCACTTTCTTCCCAACACAAAATTGTTTTCTAGAAATCATAGAATCATGAAATGCCTTAGTTTTCTCCTTGTAAATGCGCGAGCTTTCAAATGCATCATTGCGTAACTTTTCTAGCTCTTGGAGTTGCAACTTCCTTTGCTTTCCAGCACCATCTAACTCCAAATTGCATTGCTTAATTGCCCAAAACGCTTTATGTTCAATCTCAACGGGTAAGTGACAAGGTTTACCATACACAATCCTAAAAGGAGACATCCCAATAGGTGTTTTGTATGCGGTTCTATAAGCCCACAAAGCATCATTAAGTCACATGCTCCAATCTTTCCTTGTTGGATTCACCGTCTTCTCTAGTATGGATTTCACCTCTCGGTTCGACACCTCGGCTTGTCCATTGGTTTGGGGATGATAAGGTGTTGCAATCTTGTGCGACACATTGTACTTCTTCAACAATCCTTGTAAGAACTTGTTTTTGAAATGAGAACCCCCATCGCTAATTATGGCTCTTGGAATTCCAAACCTTGCAAAAATGTTAGCTTGCACAAAATCTGAAACCACTTTTGAATCATTAGTTGGGGTGGCTTTAGCTTCCACCCATTTCGAGACATAATCAACAGCAAGTAAGATATAAAAATTCCCATGGGAGTTGACAAAAGGATCCATAAAATCAATACCCCATACATCAAAAACTTCAATAAATTGAATAAAAGTTTGTGGCATTTGATTTCTAGCACCTAAATTGCATGTTCTTTGGAACCTATCACAAGTTGTGCAAAATATATGTGCATCCTTGAATAAAGTTGTCCAATAAAAACCTCTTTCAAGTACCTTGTGAGCTGTTCTTTTACTCCCAAAATTTCCTCCGCAAGCATAGGAGTGACAAAAAGACAAGATAGAGTTAAATTCAGAGTCGGGAACGCACCTTCTTATTACTTGGTCGCTGCCATGCTTCCATAAGTATGGATCATCCCATATATATTGGTTCCCTAACCTCTTAAGTTTGTCCCTCTCATCACGAGACAAGTTCTTTGGGATTTGTTTAGTTACCAAGTAGTTCAAAATATCCTCATACCATGGTTCTCCAAATGCAATTGAGAATAGTTGCTCATCCGGGAAACTTTCACGCAATGGGATAGCTTCCTTGTCCACAGCAAGACGGCTCAAATGATCCACAACGGTGTTCTCAATTCCTTTCTTGTCCTTGATTTCTATATCAAACTCTTGCAAGAGTAAAATCCACCGTATGAGCCTCGGTTTCGCCTCTTTCTTTGTAAGCAAGTACCTAAGTGCTGCATGATCTGAAAAGATAACAACTTTTGTACCAATTAGATAAGAGCGGAACTTTTCCAACGCAAAAACAATAGCTAATAACTCTTTTTCATTGGTAGTGTAGTTTTGTTGGGCTTCATTTAATGTTCTAGAAGCATAATAAATAGCATGAGGTAGCTTCCCCACACGCTGCCCAAGCACCGCACCAACCGCATAGTCACTAGCATCACACATGAGCTCAAAAGGCTTGCTCCAATCCGGTGGTTTAATGATAGGGGCTGAAATCAAAAGTTCTTTCAAACGATTGAATGCTGCCATACACTTTTCGTCAAAGTTAAAAACCACATCCTTTTGCAATAAGGTACAAAGTGGTGATGCTATCTTGGAAAAATCCTTGATGAATCTACGATAAAAACCTGCATGACCAAGAAAAGAGCGTATCTCCCTCACCGTAGTGGGAGGGGTTAGAGCACGAATAAGGTCTATCATAGATTTATCAACTTCCAAGCCTTTAGAATATACTATATGGCCTAAAACTATGCCATGAGTTACCATGAAATGGCACTTCTCCCAATTAAGCACAAGATTTGTTTCAACACATCGTTCAAGGATTAGTGACAAATTGTTCAAACAAAGGTCAAATGAGTCACTAAAGACACTAAAGTCGTCCATGAACACTTCGATTATGTTTTCAACATATTCTGAAAATATACTTACCATACACCTTTGAAAAGTAGCTGGAGCATTGCACAAGCCAAAAGACATCCTTCGATAAGCAAAAGTACCAAAAGGACAAGTGAAAGTGGTTTTCTCTTGATCCTCCGGCGCTATCACAATCTGATTATAACCTGAATAGCCATCAAGAAAGCAATAATAAAATGTCCAGCTAGACGTTCAAGCATTTGATCAATAAAAGGTAATGGAAAGTGATCTTTTCTAGTGGTGGCATTCAATTTCCTATAATCAATACAAACCCTCCAACCGGTTTGCACACGAGTTGGGACAAGTTCATTCTCATCATTCTCCACCACGGTCACACCTGATTTCTTTGGTACAACTTGTACCGGGATCACCCACTTGCTATCGGATATGGGGTAGATAACACCCACTTCCAAAAGCTTGAGTATCTCCTTTTTCACAACTTCCATCATAGGGGGGGTTCAAACGACGCTGCGCTTCCCTCGTAGGCTTTGCATCGTCCTCCAAACGAATCTTATGCATGCAAACGGCAGGGCTTATACCCTTGATATCGGCAATTGTCCATCCTATGGCCGTCTTGTGCTTCCTTAGCACCCTTAGAAGTTTTTTCTCCTGTAATTCACTAAGCTCGTTAGAAACAATCACAGGTAACTCTTCATTGTCACCCAAGTACAAGTACTTTAAGTGACTAGGAAGAGGTTTCAATTCTAACTTTGGAGATTTAACAATAGAGGGTAAAAGTTTTTCATCACTGCATGGTAAAGAAATAAAAGAGATATTATGAGTTTCCGGGCATCCTTGTAGTGAGTTGAGATCACCAAGGGCTTCTTTGACCTCAATACCACACTCTACACTATTATCAATGGATGTAGTTAGAACGGTTTCCAAAGCATCTTCACCATTCAATTCAAACATTTGTTGTGCCAAAGTATCCATAACATCAACGGAGAAGCAAGAATGGACATCACTAGGATATCTCATCGTCTCGAAAATATTGAAATGTATTACTTCTCCATCAAACTCCATAGTTAGCGTTCCCTTATCCACATTAATAATGGTCTTCGCCGTTTTCATGAAGGGACGCCCAAGTAGCAATGGAAGAGACGAGTCCGGTGAACCTTCATCCATCTCTAAGACACAAAAATCTGCTGGAAATACTAGTTGATTAACCTGCTAAAGAACATCCTCAACAATACCCATTGGGTAGACATTAGAGCGATCGGCTAATTGCAACACAATTTCAGCCTTTTTGAGAGGACCTAAATCAAGCGACTTATACATAGATGTAGGAATAACATTAACGGATGCACCTAAGTCTAACATTGCTTTGTTAAATGTAGTGGTACCAATTGTGACGGGGATGTCAAAGCTGCCCGGGTCTTTGCATTTCAGTGGGAGTTTGTGTTGTAAGATCGCCGAAGCATTCTCCCCTACACTAAGCACTTCATTACCTTTGAGCCTTTGCTTATTGGTACACAAGTCCTTCAACACTTTTTCATACTTTGGAACTTGCTTTATAGCATCAATGAGTGGTATGTTCACATAAATCTTCTTAAGAACGTCTAAAATCTCCTTTTCTAGTGCCTCCTTCTTAGAATTTGCAAATCTGCGAGGAAAAGGTAAAAGAGGAACATAAGTAGGAATAGGAGTTTTAGAGTTAGGAATAGGTACCTCAGAAGTTTGGGGAGAATCCTCATTCTTCTCCTCCAAAACAGGTTCCTTTGGTGCTTCCACCTTGCCCGAATCAGCAACTTCGGGTGGCACAAGTTGTGTACCACTTCTCAATGTAATTGCATTCACACCCTCTTTTGGGTTAATAGGTTGAGAAGAGAGTTTCCCACTATTTTGTGCCTTCAATTGGTGCAACTCAGTAGCCATGGAACCCATTTTTGTCTGCAATACCCTGATCGCACTCTTGGTTTCTTGTTGGCTATCTTTAAACATAGAAGAAATGCCTTGCATCATTGTTTGAAGCTTTGCATCGATATCGGAACCTTGATTTTGCATTGATTGTTGTGGTTGCTGAAATTGTTGACGCGGCTGGAATTGTTGTTGTTGAGGTTGAAATCCACCCGAATTGTTGAAAGTAGGTTGTTGAACCGCTCCTTGCTTGTTCACATAGCTAAAATTGGGGTGATCTCTCCATCCTGGATTGTAAGTATTGGAATAAGGATCATACCGTCTTGGCTGATTTGGAAAAACCGCATTAGCTTGCTCATTGACGTCTTCATACCCATGAGAAATTGGTATCACTGCGGCTGAAACTTGTTGTAGCATTGCTGTGATGTTTCCCATTTGTTGACGAAGTTCCTCCACCTCGCTCACTTCATTGACTCGCCAAAGAAGCACATCCGAACCACGACTCAAGAATTGTTGAGAGTTTGCTGCCATGTTTTCAATCAACTCTCTAGCTTGTGCCACCGTCTTGTTCACTAGTGCACCACCACCCGTTGCGTCTATAAGGTTCCTATCACTTGATTGGAGTCCTTCATAGAAGTATTGGATGATCATGGCGTCACTAAATTGATGATGAGGACAGCTTGCCACCAACCTCTTGTATCGTTCCCAACAATCATATAACGATTCTTCGACATTTTGCTTCATTCCGCAAATCTCCTTACGAATTTGAGTAGCCTTAGATGCAGGAAAATATCTCTCTAGAAAGAGTTTCTTGAGCCCATTCCAAGTTATAACACTCCCAAAAGGCAAGAAGTATAACCAATCCTTAGCATTACCTTCCAATGAGAATCGAAAAACCTTCAACATAGTACCATCCGCCTCCATATTTGCTGGGAGCATAGCCATGACAATGGTGTGAAAATCCATAAGATGCTTGTTTGGATCTTCATTCACCAAACCATGGAACTTTGGTAATTCTCTAAGAAGTCCCAGCTTGATTTCAAAAGTGGAGTAGGTTTGAATGCAACCTTGCTGTATATCCAGCTTGTGAGAGGCTAAGTCTTTAAGTGAACTATTTGCAGGGTCACCCATTGCTTCTTCTCCTTCTCCTTCTTATTCAAAAGGAATATCGTGTTCTACTTCCTCTCCTTCTTGCCGAAGAGATTCGTGTTCTACTTCCAAGTCGTGTTCTTCCGTCGTGCCTTGCCTTGGTTGGAGTATTGTTCCTTTTCGAGTAGCTATCCCGCACCTTGGATAATTCCAATCTTTAGAATCCAAAGATTAGGTACCTGAAAAACAATTCTCGTAAACAAGTGAGAAACAAGACAAGAAACGAAACACAAGTATGCAAGCAGAAATAATAAAAAAAAACTAAAAACTATATAACAAGCCGAATGCCTCCCCGGCAACGGCGCCAAAATTTGATGCGTGTCGTATGCGTCAAAAATAATTCACTTCCTCACTTTACTAATTATGAATATAATATTCGATAAGAAAGAGTTCGTATCCAAAGAGAGGCGATTGTTGTTATGCAATTTTCAGATTCTTATGTAACCAAATAACCCAAGTTGTGTTTTTGTTTTTATCAAAGTAATAATACTAAATAAAGCAAAGTAAATAGTTGGAATAATCAATAATGAGAAGATATTGGTTAAGGGATAGTATCATTCACAAACATGTATTTTTCATCTATGATTAGAATTGGTATTTAATCTCTCAATTATCAAAAGTCCTAGGATATCTTGATCACAAGAGTATCCCGTTTATTTCCTGATTTTATCACAAACAACATTAAAAGATGCTATCGTGAAATCTTCTTAAAAATCAACCTAAAGTGTAAAAGCACAATTAGATTTAACTCCCTAAGAGCAATAAGTTCTATGAAATAAGACTAATCAATGCAAACAAACGTGTAAAAGCACTAATTCGTTTTAACAAAGGTTATGATTCATATGCGATTAAAAAAATGTATCACTACAAGTATTAACCACAAGATGCTACTAAAAATCAGAGATAACAACTTTTACGTATTGAAAACCCTAATATAGCTATAGAGATGAAAACAAATCCAATTGATTCCGGACTCAACCAAACTAGCATTCAAATCATATGATAATATAAACGATGAATCATAAACGATAAAATTGAGACAAAACTAATTCATAGAATCAAATAACATGCTTGAAGAAATAGACTTTTATCCCATAACCAATTATTGTATTTAGCTACTCATATTCATGGAGTTCATCATCAAAATATTCAAAGGAAGACTATGAAACATAAAAGAAAGCAAACCCTAGAAGTAGTTCTCTGCAAAAGCTCCAAAAATAGAATAAAACGTTATCCCAAATTGTGTAGAAAACTTCCTTTTTATAGCTTTTCCTCCTTCCAAAAATAGGTTTTGTCTTCAAAGTCCATTAGTTGGAAATTCACCCGGCCCACGAGCAAGAGAAACCCATGTAGAAAATCTGTCCCAAAAGTGGTCGCCGGAAAACTGGGTTTTTGACCGGAACCTTGCCGGAATCAGGTACCGGAAAGTCACCGCCGGCCACCTGAAAATTCATCGGGCACTGAACCATCGGAAAACTGTCACCAGGCAATTCTACACTTCCAATAGCTCAACTTTGCTTCTCTGCAGTTCAAACATTCACAAAAACCATCCAACCCAACTTATCATTTCTTGCGAAAACGTACCCAAAAGCGCGCCATGTAGCTCGCATATCCGGCCGCCAACTCTTCCATTCGACTCATACACCCTTCATGATTCAGTGAAACATTACCATGCCCACTTCCGGTTTCAAAATCCGATAACCAGAACTATGCTCACCGGCTCACCAATTTCGCTCCATTTTCGCACTGTTTTCTGCAGCCTCTAACCCTTGCACTTTCTGTAGATTTCGCAACCAGCTCCAGCTAATTCCACTGCAAACATCATAGCATATTGTACAAGCAGCAACAGATTCCCAGCTTCCATCCAACTGCTTTCAGCTTCACTCCCTTGAGCCCACAAAAAAAAGGGGCCAGCAGCATAACTGATTAACAGCTGCGATATCATCAGCACCAACCCAAGCCATATCTCTGTTGCTGCATTCTCAATTCACTAACAACAACGACCACTTTCGGTTTTAAACTCATGGAAACCTGATCTTCCTTCTACTGCTCTACGCAACTGAGCTTCATATTCTCTATCTAGCCATCACTCAAGTCACGGCACATACCACCTTCTAAACATTGCACATGTACTCCTTCCTCTGCAACTAGAACTGCCACCGCCACCTGGAGCTCACTCCAATTCCATTTGTGTAACTCCAGTTTCTAAGTAACAGCAAACCCACTTAACTTGCAAGTACCTTTATTTCTCCATAACCAAAACCATCTCCACTGCAGTAATCTGCTACTGCAAACAGCTCCTTCTTATGGCCAACTTGCCTAGCCATTTGCCTCCGCTTGAGATCCCAGCCAACAACAATAGATAATGCATCAACATCATTCCATGAGTTCATCCCTGGCACCACCCTTTATTGTTCTCATCAAACACACAACTCCACCAGAACCCACTAACACAGTTGCACCTGTAACTCAGCAATAGCCTTGAAAATCTCCATCAGTAACTCCATGAAGCAGCACAATCAAGCACCATCACTCATTCATTCATCCACTCTGATTCAAACCCAGTTGTTGTACTGTAGCTGCAATTCCATCACATTCAACCCCTGACTGCCACTTCACTTCTGTGTACAACAAACTCCTCCATTGCAGCTCAACACAGCTCCCCCTTGCTAACTTAGCTTCCACCAACAGTGCCAACCAGTTACATTGCCACAATCACCTGTAGCTCAAGCTCCACCTAACATTCCAGACCTCATACTTACCAGCAAAAACACCATCACTTTTGCCAATATCTACAGAGACCATAACTCCCATCTGAGTCTCACTTCATCCTGCTATCTCAGTCCAAACTCAACCTTCCTCACCTGATTGCTTCTTTGATTTATCTATGCTGCCACAACTGTGTTTCCCTGTTCTTACTGTATCACCAGAAACCAAAATTACTACCAGTCTCAGACCTTCTTATTCAGGCATTTTCTCCAACAGTAGGTGTGCCATTTCACGAACTGTTGAGGGATGTGCAATGGTTGCACCTTGGAGAATACCAGAATTCCTTCCCGGCAAAAATGAGTTTACACACTCAACAGAAACCCACCTTTGTTCATCAATTTGTAGCACCACAGAAACATCAATTCCTTCCTTTTCTCTGCATCTCAAAATTTGCTCTATACCACCCTAACTGTGTACCGAACTCCCCTGAAATATCCAGCCATCTTCACAGTGTTGTTGCGAGAAGAACTATCAACCCTTTATGAAATCCACTACTTCCTCCGTCTCTCTCAGCATACAACCTTAATTATTCTTCTCTGGTTGAATTAACCACAGTTTAATCCATTCCAATGACCCCCAATAACAGCAAGAACATGACAAACCCAATCCAACATCGAACCTGTAATCAATTCATTATCGATTTCAACTCTCCCAAGAACAACAATCATCATCTCTATACTTTTCTCAATTTCAGACCAATCAGTAACAGCTGCTGTTCTTGATTTTAGCTGCAAATGATTTGTGAGAGATATCTCGATTTTAGGGTTATAATGGGTTGGATTATCCACCCCATTGCTGCATATTATCCACCCAAACGAGTACCCTGAGTAATTTCATGGGTGCCTTTAACATTTCCATTTAAAACAAAACTGGTCACCCTTTAACCGTGGCTAGGCTGTCTTTAGTATTTCTCTAAAAGAGTTGTAGCCCTTTAACCTTGAGTGGACTCCAAATAGCGTTCACCTAGGAAATGACAGATTTCCCCCTTTATGCTCCAAATGAATGCTCTCTCTTTTCTTTCGAGTTCTTCCACCAGCTGCAGCCATCCCTTATTTCTCATATTCACTTATACTCTCCAATGAGAGTCATCACTAAAGTTTTCGTTCTTTTCAGACAGAGATCGCATCACTAAAACCGACATACTTTTCAAACAGAGATGAAGAAATAAAAGCAAATTATTAGAAATAGTCCGCCTCCAACTCCATTTGCCATGTTTCCTCCTATTTTGCTGCAAACGACTCCAAAGTACCTAAATACTCAAAAACAAAACATAAGATACATAATTTACAATAAAACTAGCAGAGAAAGCATAAACAATAGATAAATAATACGGTGTTTTAGACACCTATCAGGGGGCTATTTATAACCAACTATAACGAGAGAGAAAATGACACGTAGGGTGAAATGTGTCCATCCAGGATTAAGCATATGGAAAGTCTAGATAGACCTTATCAAGTGCTTGAGTCGGTTGGTCATCCACATTTCCTAGAAGCCGACTTTACAATACTCCCCCTTGGATGACTACCGTTAAAAATATTACCTCTTTAAAACTTTGGCAGAAAAATATGATAGGACAAAACTGACGGCTTTAAAGTACTGATGATGGTAGTCACGAGCTTTCTTCATTGTTGAAATAGCATCAAGAAAACTATTTAAGACAAAACCTGAGCTTATAATAAGGGAGGTTGCCACCACGAAATGTTTTCTTTGACAAAGCCTCTTCAAGAAAAACCACTCGGGACAAAACCTGAATGCCGCATCTCTAGAATCTCTATGGATATGCATCTCATTAGATGGTGATCACCGTTCTAAGATTGTTATCTCATTAAAAACCTCGTCAGGAAAATCCAGAGGGACAAAACCTGAACGTAGGAAAACATAAGTTCTCAGAACTGTGATAAACCCGCAAATGTTTCCTCGTTAAAACCTTTTCCGGAAAAACTCAAAGGGATAAAAACCAAGACGAAGGAAAAAGAGTACAACATGTCGAACTGCGGATATCATTGGACTCACATGCCTCATTAAAACCTTGACAAGGAAAACCCAGTGGGACAAAACCTTGACTAAGGAAAAAGAGTACACGACGTAATGTACAATATGTCCATATCCATAGTCTTCCATGGCTTTACTCCCCCTGATGAGAAGCCTTCTCGGTTGATCATTATGCCCGGTAGTACTGCTTAGAGTTCCGAACCACCCTTTAAAGTCTTCAGCAGCTTCAGATTTCTTTAGTTGAGAAAATCAGTCTGGTTTTCCTCTATGCAATTTCTTAATGATCATATGGTTGTGCCAGCATATCTTTGTCTGAACAATCATAATTGATCGGAGGATAAACGAGTATCCTCTTTTAAAAGACTTTTATCTAGGAAAATATTTAGCTGTTTTAACAAACCTGCCAAGATCAAAACTTAAACAGTCTAATTAGATTTTCTCTGTGGGAGACATTCAGCGATCTTTTGTGCAAAAGGTCAAGCTTAATGGTACCATGAAGATGAGGGGCGACTTTCTTCGGACCAATGTATCGATATTGGTGCTGGGTAGAGCCAGACTTACATGTTTATCACAAACCCAATATCATGTATCTATAGCATATTTCAGCTAATATACCATTTACACATCTTTGTGTAATACAAACCACAGAGTGATAAATCTCTATTGTTGAGATACAAATCAATCAATCTTGTAAGAGATCGAAGAACTGAAACCAGGTCATCTTGTCCATTTAAACATGTCTAAACCCTTAAGGTTGACGAAATTAATGGACTTCCATTTAAAATACTCAACCAACAGATTGAGACCTTGTTTTACCGAGAGTTTCATCTCGAACTTATGCTTTAAGCATTTTTATGCTTTGGAGAATTTTTCAGAAGTTCCAATAAGGTAGATGTTGTATACATAAAATCTAGTAAATGTACAGTGTATGAGAACATAAGATGGTTCACATATCCCTGGTTTAATAAGCATTCTCTTAGACGATTGAACATGTTCGTTTTTATAGGGCAAATGCACATGACATAGTAATTCTACTAATAGGTGAAAACCTTCAGGAATTTGTTTGTGGTTATATGTATCATGTTTTCACACAGATTCACAATAACCACATCCACTAGATGCATGTCGAGTCCTTAAAAGACTTCCAGACAAATACCAAAGAGGTAGTTGAATCCATAATAGGGAATATGTTACAAGAAATCCATCTCAGGTTCCTGTAAAAGACTTTATGCTATTAGTTGACCTTATTTTTCTCATTATGCACATACACCCACCTGTAGCCACTAGGGGTTACATTATCGGGTTTCGGAACTGCAGTCTGTGGCCAAGAGTAGCTCACATTATCGAGTGTTCTGATTGCAGTACCAAACCATGCATTTTATGAGAAATTATTATTCTGCTTGAATCTCTCCGTTTCCGTTTAACCAATCATTCCTTTGATGACATTCTTATAGAGAGTGGTTCAACACCAACATCATCTATGGCAGTATCAGTGGATACTTTGATGATATCATCAACAATCATTGGATTACTATCACAAATTTCTCTATTTCATGCATGCCTTATGGAAATCCTCTCATTTTGAGGTTCCGCGGCCTCTGCAGAGACATTCTCTTATCAAGAGACCTATACTTAGAGAAATTAGATCTTCCACTAATAGTCTCTTCGAGATAACTATATTTCCATGATTGTGATCGGTTATTCCATTTAGGAGGCGCAGAATATTTTAAATTAACTAGTCATCCACGCTCAAGGTGTGTTTTAAATGACACACTAGCTACTACACTCACAACTTCTCATGAAGCAACTTGATTTGCAATTCCTGAAGATATCAAATCTTTTGCATGTCTTTCATTGCTGAAAACATCCAGATGAGATGCATCTTGGTTTATCTTTTTTTACAAACCAGGATACTTCACGCCGTTTTTCAGGCAATAGCCTTTCCTCCCCCTAATGGCGGGAAGAATTTCTCATCAAATTTGCAAATCTTGTAGTAGAATACTAACAGCAGTGTAATATAGCATGTCTCAAACAAAAAACATGACAATGGTTTCATGAGTAATAAGTTCAAAATGCACAAGATCATCAAATCATCAATGCCCAAAGCATCAACGATACAACATGAACGATTGACAACAAAAGTTTCTTTTAAAATCTATACGAGTATAGATACACGGTTACCACCCAGGTGATATGTCGAGTCATGCATGACTACCAGCCATACTCCCATGAACCTGGTTAGTGACCGTGGAAACTCGTTGTCAAAGTTATCACTATATAACAAGTAACCTTAATTCTCTCATTATGCTTTTTTATAAGCATCAAATTTCGAACTAGATGCTAGGACCGAGGTCCTGAAAGCAAATCCAAGTGAGAGAACAACTCAATATGGACTGAGATATATATCTATATGAACTTTGTCGATAATTCCTTTGCAAAGGGTATGACCATCCACATCGATTTCAGTAGATACTCTGAGTATTATTGACAACCAAGTTATTAATCAGTTAATAAACGATCTTACATCATTCTCCAGAGTATGAGGATATCATAATCCATTGGTACCAAGATTTAACATGCGGATATTCCTCGCCATGAGATATCAACGCAAATTTTATGGATGTGCTCCTCGTCAGGAGAGATATCAACTCATCACTCAAAGATAATATGGACGTTATATGATTAGATTGGCATACCTCGTACAAGAGGTTTTCATCTATGCTTCTAAGCATTTTTTTTTAGACGAAACAATCGCTGCGATACCATGGCATGCCTTCCAAGGGTTTTAATTTATGCCGAATCAAGCAAGCGTACTCTTGCTAAATCTAGCAATAGAGTAATCTCCAACACCTCAGGCATTTATAGGTGTGAGAATTTAGATGATACACAATTGGAATTAACCAATATCGCCGACGATTCTCCCCCTGATCCTTAGGCGGGAATGTCTCATCAACATAACATCCAGTTCCGCATTACTCTACCTATTAAGGGAGAAACTGGGTGCATAAAGCAATAATAACACGCATCCCAGGAGAGGTAACTGATCAGGTTTCCTCTCTCATTTACTGTCCAGCTGGAATAAATTAAATAATTTACTTTTCCATGTAAAATCAACAGTAAACTGTAAACGAATTTTGTGACTATAGACACTATCTCAATATCATTACCAGTCCTGCCAAGACGATCGATAGAGATTTAAAACAGTGAACAACACTCCAGGTGCACGTATTGTATCTTTTATGTCACAAAGATAGCAGAGCTCTTCCAGGCTCAAAGACGTCTTAGTCAAACCAATCAATATGCTACCATCCCGTATCTTTCCACTTCTAGTTATACGGTGCTCATGAGGTTCTTAAACCCGAGAACTATTGTGGTTCCCATATTCAAAAATATGCCTACCACGATTGTATTTTCCTTATTTTCCAAAGATTTTAAGCTTATTTGCATAGGTATTGTTGCAAATTTAATTCACCAAATTCAGGATTTTAGGTAATAGCTCAGGCGACGAGAAGACATGATATTAACTTTAAATATCATTTACAAAAATACAACACTCATTATCGCTCGACGTTTGTATATCTACGAAGCGCAGTTAACATTTGCAGCACTCGGTGTTGTTGACACAATATAGACAAAGTGAAAATTAAGCACTAGCTCTTTAAAGCTCGCCGATGCATATAATAGGCGCATACAATGCATGCCGTAAAACTAGTATGAACACATAAGGGCGCAAAATATGCATCTCTCCTTATTGCTCACCACTATATTATATACGGTGCATATATATTCTCTAAAATCAAACCTAACTATTTTCCACAAATATCAATGGTGAAACGGTTCTAACATAATACCGATAAATCTCCAATTTCTTCCATTGGGATCGATGAAATATTAATTTATCAAAGTTGAAATATGAACACATTCTTTATTTCTTAAAATAAATTGTCTCAATATGAATTGCAACTCATTTCAAAGACCGCAGATAGAGATTGGATAACCGTGTTAGGCCAGTGTCCATTTTTTTTTATCTCATTCCCACCTTAAGTGGAACGACTTTGAATTCTGGAGATTATTATGGCAAAGGAATACTAAAATTTTGCTATCCCCAAGGATGCAATAATTCCTTGCTCTGTCGATATTAAAACCGTTAACACCACAAAAAAATAATCATTGGTGTACCAATAAAGGAAAATTTTATTTTCTACGCTATCCAAAAAGGACGCGGGAAAACCTTCCGTTGGTTGGCTAAGGAGGAAAATAATAAAACACTGCAAAACTCAAATATTTGGCTAAATTCGAAAACCGAATAACATTACAAATATGAGTTGTTGCTAATACATACATCTATACTTACTTGAAAATTGAAACTACTTACTGCCTTAATTAGCCAACTAGGCAATCCTTTGAACTAACATAACAAACCTATTCACTCATTGCCCACCATACGTGAGTTTTTGATCTATTTGATCAGTTAATTTCCTGGTCACATAAACTACAAATTAACAAATCATTAATAGCCAAGACTGTACATAGATTATAACTAATTCAATTAGTAGCTAGAAAAGAGGAAAAGGAAGATCTTTGTTTTTCGTTTCCCCGTGAAGCCAACTTCATAAGTATGCTTTTCATTCTACACAAAATCGCCTCTAACTTGCATCTGCATGTGAACTGAATTTGCAATTTCAGAATCGTTAGAGCACTTCGTGCTGATAACGTTTTATAAATCTCTCTATTGACAAACACTAATCAAATATGCCAGTTATACAAAAGTAATTAATTTCCAAAAGTGAACGGTATCCAAAGAGAACAAAATGATTCATTTCTCTATCTATTGTATTAACCAAAAACTTCTCATCCATCCATTACAAAGGGGGCTAGAGAGAAAATGACACGTAGGGTGAAATGTGTCAATCCAGGATTAAGCCTATGGAAAGGCTAGATAAGCCTTATCAAGTGCTTTAGTCGGTTGGTCATCCACATTTTCCAGTAGCCGACTTTACAATAATATTATCATACACGGTCAAATAATACAAAATTAGGCGGACATGTTTACACCGATGAATAAAATGATGGCATATGATAAAAACGAATGATGATTTCCAATAGTATATATATTAAATTGATGCAAGCTTTTTGCTGCAAGCAAATAAATTATCGCAATCTAAAAAATAATGATTTATTAATGAATCAAATCAAAGATTAACAAGAGGAATATCATGAAACTTGGCAGACAAACGTACCCTCCATAGACAAACACAATAGGTGATGGCATATGACATAATCCAAATATATTACAAACCCTCCATCGCTTTCACAATTAATCATGGGTCATGTTAACTTGTATACCCGTATATAAGTTAACAGGGGTATAATCATCTTCTAGTTATATCGAAAATTGAAATCAGTTACTAAATAACACCAACAACAATAATTACTTCGTATTCTCCGTAATTGAGATTAGGTTCCACTCATACCCTTAATAAAAATTAATGGAAAATATAGGAAATAAAACAATTACATAATTTTCTCTCTCCATCTTATTTTCTTTCTGTTCTATCGTCTTCTTCTCCGTTTTTGTTACTGTAAAACTCTAATCACATTTTTACGAAATAATTTAAATATTTTGATAGATCTTCCCTTCTACCATTGATAGATCTAGTGAGAAGCTCAAAAATTTCACAGATACACAAATTGTTTTTCTTTTCCTATTTTTAATTATTTTGAAAATGATTAAATTTTTACCTAATCTTAAAACATCAGAGTAGCAACAAATCATTCGTTTCCCCAATTAAGAAAACATAATATTTTTGTGCATGTTCTATTTCTCATATTAAGATGAAGAGGTGCTCTATTTTTTTTAGTCAAATACTAAAACGACATGGGTATAAGATTTAGATTGAGATTAGAATTAACATGGGTGTTGAGAGACCTCATATGATCTGTGGATTTTTTTGGATATGCTCCTCATATGATTTGTGGTAAACTAAAATTTGTATTCATAAATCTCAAGGTTAGAGAGAGAGAGTGACATATAAAGCTTAATACATATTTCTTCTGACGCTTCACATGAAGCGTCGTGTTATTAATTTGATCGAATTTGGTTATGATAAAACTGATTTAAGTTTTTCATGGTTACATTTGAATGGTGTTCTGATTAGTCTTCTTGAACAAACATAATAGGAAGAAGAGGAAAAGATCAAATCACGGCCGTCTAGATTTCAAGTAGGGTCCACCAAAATAATTTTCTCAGAAAAAAGTATAAACTTTTAAGGGTATCAATGGAATTAACCGGTCTAGGAAAAATATAATTAGATTTTAAAGAAGTTTCAAATACCAAAACACAGTTACACAACCCAAAACAAATAAATATTATTTAATTATTTCTTAACGTATGCCCTGGTATATAAGTTAACAAAAGCCATTAATCATAAACTAATGTGTTTAAAACAAAAATCACAAAGCACTTTTCATGGTTACATAGCCGACAAACACAAAGTCAGAGAGAGAGAAAATTTTAGGTGTTTAGGTGTACCTGTATCCACGACATATTTGATTACAATTGAAATCCCAAATAAGATGAAGATTTCACGGCCGGATATGTGTCCGGGTTTGGGCAGCTTTCTAGCTTCTCGTCTTTTCCCACAGACAAAATGGTTTTCTTCCAGTTTCCCAGAAGATGCACAGATTCGCCCAAATTCTCTTCGTCCTCTTACATCGGCGGATTTTCACATACCCAATCACAAACAGAATAATAAAGTATACAATTAAAATATTATTTATAAAATGTAATCAATCAGTTGATTAGTTATGGGATTTGGAAAAATCGATCAAAAATAAAAATAAATATGAGAAAGTAGATCTAACTTATCTGATTTGATTCCAACGATTTCCTTGATGTATATTCAAACCCAACTTTTGATTCAAACAACTTGTGTTTATCATCCATTTAGGAAAAAAAATAAAAATAAAAATCAATTGCTCAGTTGGTTAGAGCATCGGGCATGATAACGTTTTGTAGTATCGATTAGGTTAAAGCAAGAGATAGAGATGGAGAAGGAGAAGAACTTCTTATTGATAAAGAGGCATCATCTAGATCTAAATCCTTTCACTGTAATACTAGTTTTTAGGTTTTATTTTCGTTTTTCAATTGGGTTTTTTATTTTGGGGGGATTTTCTTGTTTTCGTCTTCAATCAGAGAAAGAGGATGGCTATGAGTAGAAGGATGCTTCTCTATGGAGTTTTTTCAACTACAACAACATCAAGAACATCACCACCATCATCAACGGAAACAAGAACTATCTTCACAACAACAACATCAAGATCTTCAACAACATCATCAATTGCAACAACATGTGATTACAAGACTCCGACACCGATTCATACTTATTCAGACAGATTTCTACCGAATCCGACCGTTCCAGCAGACTCCAGTTACCTTTGTTACTGTTTCTCTCATCTCCAAGTGATAAAAAATCCTTGGTTGATGGAAAACCTTTGCTATTGTTACTCTTACCACCAAGGAATTAAAAACCCTTGGTTGATTGAAAAAACCCTTCATCACCGAGTGATTAAAAACTCTTGGTTGATTGAAAAACCCTTGGTTGGATCTCTTAAAGATCCCACTGCTGCAATTTTGCAGAGTGAAAATTTGTTTCTTTCAGAACAAATTTGGCCTCTTAGTCTTGATTTGTTATTGTCCTTAGGAAATGTTGGAATGGTTATAATGGTTAAAATTGGGAAATATTTGGTCTTGAATCTGTGGAGTCACCATAACTATGATGTCTGTAATTTGATCTATGATCACTCCTGTAATGTTTCCGATCTCAAATCGGCTGTTTCAGTTAATGTATGAGGTTTACCTCTTTTATGAAAAAAAAAAAAAAAAAAACTTCTCCCTATCAATCAATCCATCCATCCATCTCTCTATGTATGTATGTATATATATATATATATACTGTCAGTCGGTCTCAAAATGTCTAAAATGTGTCGGAAATGATTGATGTCCCGCGGGTTGAATCCCACGAGTCATCCCGATTTTTGGTTTTGTGAGAGAGAGGGGGTGGGACCCACACTTAAGCCACCCCTGCAAACCGCCGAGCCATAAGAGAGATCCCATTTTTTTCCTTTATCGGGACACACCGCGGAACCAGCCCGCGATAAGTGTAGCACTAGATTTTGTTCCCGTGCTACATACCGGGCGGACCCGAAAATCATCCACATTTTTTCCTTTTTTTAACCATATATTTGGTTTGGTGTGTTGTGGCTTAGCCTCGACCCGTTGTGGATTTTTTATTTGGTGTCACAGGGATTCGCCCCGCCGCATCGCGATGTATTTTGATTTGGTGTGGCTCGGCTTCGCCTTGCCCCGCCGCTTATAATCTTTGATTTTGTGTGTCTCGACTTCAAATCGTCTCGATCCATGGTTAGGATTTTTAATTTGGTGTGGCATGAGTTATCCCCGCTCCGTGGCTTAGGAATTTTTATTTTGTGATAAATGGATGATTGGAAATTAACAGCGCGTTCGTTTCAGGGAATTCAACGCCCAAGAATTCAATTCCGAGGGAATCAGCGCAATTCCCTGAACCGAACATCCTATTAAAACTCAGAATCCAATTCTTACGGAATCCAATTCCGTGAAAATGTGGATTTTCAATTACATCGATGGGAGAGTGGAAAAGAATCCGATTCCCTCGTAATCGAGGCTCATTCGTGTAAAATATCAAAATTGCCCCTCCTATTAAAACTATTGACTGACATTTCAAACATTCGTGGAACTCCATTTTCGAGCCCTGGACGAAGGAACGAGAGATTATCAGACTAGAAACAACATTTGGACAGTTTTTATTTAAGTCCTCCTTAATTTCATCAAAGATCTCGTTATAATAATAGAAAGTTATAGTTTTCACCAAGAACTATTGGGGTATCCTCGAGTACCAGAGATGCACCACACCCCTGTTTTACACCAGAAAAACAGAGCATTTAACAGAACAAAAAATTAAAATACAATACAGAAAGTGAAAGTGATTCTTACATTAACAAAGTAGCAACTGTGAGTTTTTTAATCATGTAATTTCTCAAGACTTGTTTGACAATAGATTCAGCATTTGGACGAGTTTGTTTGTAAAACCCCTGTTGTAAAAGAAGCCATGAATATATGAAGGAAGAAGATGAAAAAGTATAATGGAGACGTTTTCACACGGTACAAACTAATTTTAATTACTTCATAATGACTTTTAAATGATCCATGGAATAACTGGTTTGGAATTAATGCAATGAATTTTGGATTTTTGAAACCATTTTAATTTAGGAATTGGGATTTCAAAGTATAAGGGTATGTAAGTGATACTGTAAATTTGGATTATCCTAGAATTCAATTAACTCAAACGAACAACATTTTTTTGATTAAGGAATTCATTCCTTGGAATTCAATTCTAGGAAAAGGATTACCATGTAATTGAATACTCTGAACCGAACGCGTTGTAATAGTTGCCAACATTGTTTTCTTGAAAGTTTGTATGGGGCGTAGACCGATCCTTACGCTGATTAGAATTCTGAAGTGCCTCATGTCGCTGTTTACTTTACACTGACTTCTCTACTTTCACTTTTTTCTCATGATCTCGAAATGCCAGTGCTCTGTCTCTTAAAAAAATTTTCTCAAACTTATTATAAGCTAGCAAAGCAATTAAAAAATGGGGAAAAATATCTGCAGCCCATTTATCTATTTTTTTGTTTCAAAAACCGACAATTAAGATTCAACATATATAGAGCCCGTAATTATATTAGATTACATTAATAACCTTCATGAGATATTAATTCCGAATTTTTGTTTTAAATAAAAATAAGTCAAAAGGTTAAAATATCCAGGAGTTAATGTCAATCAAAAATATTAACCCCTAAATTAGCTCGGTTGGTTACAATTCATAACCACCCCCAAAATAACTCTTTATATAGTTATAACCTCCCTAACATCACTCATTCTTATATTTGACCGTAATTGAAGTTAGAATAAAAAATCATTATGTAACTCTTTGAAAATTCAAATTTTCATAATTAAATGAAAATACAAATTCTCACGAGTAAGGATTTTGCAAAAAATGGAATTATCACCGAAAATTTTAATTTTTTACGGTTTGCGCTTTGAAAAATTTCAATTATCACCAAAAATTCCAATTTTCACACAAAATGATAATTGCAAATTTCACTATTTTTAATCAATTATGTTATGTGAAATCCCGTTTATCACTGGTTCACTGACCAAATTCCAATAATGAGATACTAACTGTAATGAACACAAGGAAGAAGAAGATAAATTACTTTAATGAAACATGAACAGATTAAATAATGACCTCGTCAACTTCCCGAATTTTTTTTATTCAAAACTTGGTTAATGCAAAGATAGAAACAAGACAAAACTAAATAAACGATAGTCAGGAATCATGGAAATTAAATGGAGAACCACATGTAATCATGCATTAATCACTATGGAATCAGTGAAAAATGAATATTTGAGAAGGAAAAAAAATAAAGATTTTAGAAGGAAAAAAAAAGATTTGTCTCAAGAAATCTTGACAAAAGCAAGCACTATAGATCTTTAGTAATCCATGATAGAAATTATGAGCAGAGACTAACAATGGAGTAAGTAGTAAAAGATGAAAAAGCTGGTGGAAAAAATGTCGACTAGAAAATTATTTTGAGTGAGAAACGTAGACAAACTTTGAGAGAGAGAATTAATCGTGGAAAGGCTTTATGAGGCAGAGTAAAACGTGGAAATGGTTATTGACTCTACCGGAAATTATGATAAAAAACTAAATGGACTGTAAAAAGTAAATATTTTTTAAGAGTTATTTTGCTAGTAAAAAAGAAAGGATAAAGGTTAATTTGGTCTTGCATAAAATATAAAAATATATATTTAATCTAAAACGGTTAATCTTAACCGTAGATCTTATGTTTTGGGCTACCCATATATACAATCTTAATGATGAGTTTATGAAAGAGAGAGGAATCAAACTTGGGTTCCTCAGAAATTTCCACATTAAAAAATCATATATGAATCCTAAATATCGAAGTTATATTGAGACAATTATTTCAAAGAACAATATCCTTAGAACTTTAGAAACAACAAAACAAAAATAGCACTTGTACACCAAACGGATGGTTCAAGTGTTAGAGTATAGGATTGGTAATAATAAATTATATGGAAAGTTTTAATATTTAGGGTTATATTTAGTATTTGATATATTTAGTATGAATTGATTTACAAGTATTATTCTTGTATACCAAGTTACGGTATCGCTATATGTACCCTATGGGTTCTCAATGTAAAATATCTCATTCAATAATAAAATTCTCTTTTATCTTTATATCTTCTAGTTCTGACTTGGTATCAACGGGTTCGATCCGGACCTATTGCCCACCTCGTTTTCTTTTCTAACCGGCGGCGGTAGTCTCCAATGCTACATTCGCTGGATCTTTCCTCCGCTGCAATATAATTAGTTTTTCTTTAGGTTTTTATTTTACTTTTTAGGTTTATTCACGGGTAACTCCATCTTCTCCTTTCTCTGTTTTTTTACCTTTGTTTTCGTCTACTGGAACTTCTGTGAATCCTATCCTATCACCTCGCTTAGCTCCAGCGTTGACGTATTCATCTGCTCAGCCACTGCGTTCTCCATCCCCACCAAGGCAGTCGACACTTCATCAACAGCTGCCAATGTGTCAGTCTTCACCAGCTCCTCGGTCAACAACATCAAATATGTTCTCTGAACCTGTTTTGTCTTCTACTAATGATTTGTCTTCAACACCTGTCGTTGTTCAGCATCCACCACCTGGAAGTCCTCGGTCCTCAGACGCCCAATCAACCTGTCGCACATCTCTCACTTTTTAGGTTAAAAAAAAAAAAAAAAAAAGGCGTATGTTAGTTTTCTTCCACCAAACCCCTTTTTATTTTTTATATTCTTTCCCTACCACGTTCATTCCATCACCACCTCTTACTGCTGTTCCTCTCAATCCTTAGTTAATTATTTCTCACCACTACTACTTTTCTACGTATCCAATTCCAAATCATCCAGATTCTCAAATCTCTCCATATATTTTAATCTTCTAGTCTCTGTCCAGTTATACTTGTACCTTTCCACCTTCAATTCTTTCGTCTGTTTCAACTTCTTGTCTAACTTTCTTCTCCACTCTCTTTACTTTATCCTTTTCCTTCTTTAATCGTTATTACTCCAAAAAGTCCAAGCCCAACAGTACCTAGCTTAGGCCCAATTTTTGCTCTCTCCTATACAATTTTCCTATCCAGCTCCATTACCAAAAACAGCCGTATCAATTCACTTACCATCATGACCGGTAAAGAGTAACACAGTGAAAAAGACAATACCGTCTCTCCTCACCACCACTGTCTCTCCTTCTTATTCTTCCTCCAAGTGACCACGTCCCAATACCTCTCTCTAAATCTTTTCTTTCTGTCACGTCTCAACCCTAAAACACATGTTTTGTCCACTTTCTCTTTTATCTTTTCTTTTCCATCTTTGTTTACGAACAGTACCTCACTTCTCTTGTCAATAAATTCTGTTTCCTTCTCCTTCTCTGATTCCTTTTATGTTACTACTCCACCAATACCACCGATTGCCAGTACCCAACTTTTGTCCCCTTACTACTTCACTTTCTACCCCACCAATTATTTTCTTCTCGACTTTCTGTTCAACTAGGCTGCCTCCGTCATTCTTTGATTAATTAATTAATTGTGTTCTTTATCTTTTCGTCATCTATCCCAATTTTGCAGGCAATGTAGGCGTTTATTGGCACCGCACTTCATCAACAACTTTCAAGGCTAATCTCATGTGATTTGCAATCCCCATGAGATTGAGGGAGGGTGTTAGAGTATAGGATTGGTAATAATAAATTATATGGAAAGTTTTAGTATTTAGGGTTATATTTAGTATTTGATATATTTAGTATGAATTGATTTACAAGTATTATTCTTGCATACCAAGTTACGGTATCGCTATATATACCCTATGGGTTCTCAATGTAAAATATCTCATTCAATAATAAAATTCTCTTTTATCTTTATATCTTCTAGTTCTGACTTCAAGGAAATGATATTAATTGATTCGGACCAACAATTTTTCTTGATATATAATCTTTTAGAGTGATGGCTTGATATTCTGAGCATATAAAGAAAAAAAGACTATATAGCGAACCAAAATGTATCGGTTAATCGGTATATGTACATAGTGATTTATAAGAAAAAACAGTTAACACTTCTAATAATGCTTTTACAATATATACACTTCTAATAATGTATCGGTATATGTACATAGTGATTTATACCAACTGGTTTGCTCAATCCTGGATCATATGGTCCAGTAGGAACCTGTGCAATAGTTGAACAAACTAAAATAATATTACAATATGAATAAAAAATTTGGGAGAGGATGCGAGAGTATACCTCCCACTTTTCCTCCAGAAAGTCCCCAAAAAAAAAAAGCAAATGTGAATGTACCCATGAGGAGCCTTGTTTCTTTATGGGAGAAACTAATAAGGAACTATTAATTGGGGGATATGAATTTTAATTGGGGGATATGAATTACTTCCCCCAACCATTTGTGGCTGATAAGGGGTGTTTTTTTGGTGCGAAAATACCAGAATATCCCTTCATTAATTAAAAAACATTATGAAATTACTGTAATGCCCTTTCCCTAAAACAATAAAATCTAAATACCAAATTCATATATCCCCCAATTCAATTTGTACCGGCATAGGGTTAGGTTTAGAAATTATTTTTTTTCGTCATCGTTCATTCTTCATCGATGATTAATCGTTGAATCAAAAATTTCTTCGTTGACTAACCTACCATAACCATGCCTCCACGAAAGAAATCAAAAGCAAAACGGAACACTAAATCGATTGCTCAACAAACACATGAGCAACGAATCGAGAACATTGCTCAAGAACTAGAATAGGAAGAATTATCCAACTCGGATGATCAACCAATCATGGCTTCTCTGAGAAGGTAAGTGTTTTTTTAGCTCATTTATGATTGTTTTAATCGTTTTTTAGCCATGGGTTTAGGTTAGAATCGCCAAAATTGGTGAAACTGTGGAGTTGCGAGAGAAAACCCAAGCATTCAATCTTAGTTTGAACACCAAGGTTTTAGAAACCATAGCCTTTTGGTCGAATACAATGCCTTTAACTTCCGAACACTAAATATCAATACCGGATACGATAGTAGTTGAACACCAAACCGAAGAGTTCACTAAAATTAGATTTTAGGACCTAAGCATCCGAATTGGGTTGAAGGCTATTCCGGTAGTCAACTAAAAACACACAGAATATTTTTTTTTTTACCGGCATTATATCTAGGTTTCGTCATTGCAGGTTTTGAAATACCAGCATCGGTAGTTCAATTCGTGTATGCTTGTTTGACACTTGAAACATTCAAGAAGAAAAACTCAAAAACCGGCATGCTCGATATTTGAACATATATGCTTGGTACATGTTACTGGCATTAGTTGTTTTAAGAATTTCAATGCCGGTTTACAACCGTGATGACTTTTCTTATGTTTGTTTCGTTTGTTTATGTTATAGGTCAAAAGCCAAAGTATCGAGGAAAAATAAAGGTCCTATTCTCACTAAAAAAAGGAGAAAGGACGGTCTTGATACTCCCCAGTCCCTGCCTCCCCTGGGGATAGATGCGGGTCGCAAGAAGCGTTTGGGGTTTCAAACAAGAGGGTTAGATTGGGAGAGTGGTGGTGAACGTAATGCACTTAGAATCCGTGAAGGTACATTTGTGAACGATGAGAATGATGAAGGGGACAGTGAGGATAAAGATGATGAGGTTCCCCAAGTCAATTAGCAATCCAAACCGAAGTTGGTGAGACTAGTCAACAACCAACACAAGGCAAGGGCAAGGGCAAACACAAAGTTAAAGGTTGTCACCTTCCTCACATTGATGACATGATACCCGACCGCGATGATGGTAAAATTTGGGGTCAAGCTCCGAACCGAAAGTACTCTTTGGATACAAGAACTCTTGGGCTCGTACAATCTTTCAAACTTATGTAAGTATTTTTTATTTTGTGCATGTGCATTGTTTTATTTTTTACATTATCTCTTAATCGTATTATGTCTTATTTGTAGGATCATACTAAGGCTGTGCGTGTTTGCCAAACCAAGCCGCGGCCGAGTGGAAATTGTCGTTGGAACATGAAGATGTCCAAACATTAGTAAGGAACTCGGGTTTGTATTCTTTGGTTGAAAATTACTTGAATCCAGACATCTTGTCACCGTCAATTGCTTTGTCGAAAGGTATCATGGTGAAACCGATACAATGCACTTCCGTTCGGGGAGATGACCTTGATTCCCGAAGATGCTTATGCCATTCTAGGCTTGAATGTTATCGGAAAATCAATTTCGAAGGAGTTGAGTCTCGGGACCTAGATTGGCTGAAGTTGCACGATTTGACCGAAAAGTTGTTTGGTTGGGACTTCAAAACTTCTTCGGATAGCTTTTATGTAGCATCGAACGGAAGTAAGACGAAGACATTCAAGCTGACGATGCTTAAGAAGATGTTTGAAAATACAAAGGCTAGAAGCTTGGAGGCTGGATGGGACCCTGCACAGATTCGCTATACCGCCGCCGCGTACTGCTATACCTCTTGGGCACTAGGTCATTCCCTGACGATGTGGCAACCGGTAAGTGCAAACTTTCTCCAGTACCTTGACCCGTTGGAAGGTGTGTGTGGCTATTCTTGGGGCACCGCGGTCATGGCACATTTGATGGCGGAGATGAGAAGGGCTTCATTGGCTAAAACAAACCAATTTGTCGGGAATTTCACTATACTCCAGGTACAATTTTTTTTAATCTATGTTCACATGTATTTATTTAACTTTTGTTCACATGTATATTGTTCACATTGGATTAGGTGTGGTGTTATGAACACTTCCCAACCTTGTTCAAGGACTGCCCATTCTTGAAGATCAAAGACCTTCCTGAACCCGATATCCCTAGAGCTTAGAGGTTCGAGTTTCACAGTAATCCGAAGCCCGGTAACAAAGGTCGAGTCATCGATATGAGATTGGCTCTGGATGCTATGAGTAAGGAAGACGTTGTGTTCGACACTTATAAGGAGATTAGAGGATACCGTCAAATCCCAAGAGATGTTGCATTGTACCATGGGCCTTTGTACCACCCAAGAGGATACATCATGGCCGACCCATGCCGTGTGATGCGCCAACATGGATTTAAACAATTATCCCGTTTTTGGTCGACCTCTGATGATAATTATCTTCTTTACTTTTCTCGGTGCAATTCAACTCCCAACAAGTTGCATGTAGTGTATGATCCAGAACCGGAACCAACACATTGGAGGGAAAGAGACCCACGTCGTTTGGTAGATATTAGTAAGTGGGAGCTTGCGGAAAATGGTTATGAAGTTGATGACAGCTATATGAGGGATTACCTGGAATGGTCACATCCTTATGTAGTGCGCCCTCCCTCCGTGGAAGCTCCACACCAAGAAAACCCTCCTGTTGAAATTCCTCCACCTCCACCACCTACGATGGCCCAACTTCTCAAGACTTTCGGAATGGTGGTAAGTTTTCTTAATTGGTTATAGTTATTAAATGTAAACATAATCATATATTAATATATATCCTGATTATGTATTTGATGTATTAAACTAGCGACGTCGACTTGGAAAGGTTACGAAGATGTTAGGTTGCAAGCATAAGGATGGAGTTGAGCTATCTCTTCAAGAAATCAAGGAACTCGAGGAAAAGCTTCATAGAATTGAAGAAACCGACCCTACTGTCAAAGCTATGTATGGGGAAACAAGGAAGGCGCCAACCCAAAAGAAACAAAAGACTAATTAGTGATGGTTAACTCTTTAGTTTTATGGTTACGTCAAAAACAATTTCAAACTTGTTTTGGTTTGTACTGTGGGTTAACTCTTTATTTACTTTGGTTTATGTTGAACATGATTAGAGTTTTGGTTTGAAAGTTAAAATGTTCCGGCATAGGACAGCTCATTGTTTGAAATACCGTTACACATACCGGGATTTCTGAATTCATCGTGTTTTCACAAACCGGCATAGTAAAATTCAAAATCAGACATGTACCGGCATTGTTGTGTTTGCTAAGGTCTATGCCGGTATTCAAAATCTCCAAAAACTATTAAATAAGTGATGAAAAACCGGCATATGAATATTCATTTTAAGAATGCCGGTATTCAAAAACTCTTTAATTATCTCCTAATGGAATCGTTCCCAAAACCGGCATTGAATTTATTAAACATTGTATGCCGGTATAGTAGTTATATTTGGTTCCTCAACCTGAATAGAATTTCCTCAAAACCGGCATCATCGTTGTATTACGTTGAGTGCCGGAACATAATACTGGCGCGTAGTTTTACTTCATCCATTGTCTGCCGGTTTCAGGGCATTGAATAACTAACGGCTAGTTTTTTAAACCATACTCTAGAAAACATTAGTTCCGGCGTGGGATCTGAGTTTCTTATTGTGCCGTTACTAAAGTGGAAAAGAGCCTTTATGACTAAATCTATTTAAAGGAATGGATACACCCATTGCACTTGATACCTCACAGATATATCTCCAATGGATTATTACTCACCGCCTGCCAAGTTCATCAATTCCCTCGAAAAAGAAAAACGTTTGAGGAGCATATTGTCCACTCCGACAGTAATTCAATCATCAACCACGACCAACTCCATTGCCACAATACTAGAAAAACTAAGAAGGAAGGAAGAAACCACCAACTCAATTGTCGCAATGGAGGAAGAGATAAGTAAAAGGAAGAGAGAAGAAAAAGAGGAAGCAAAGATTGAACGTTATCGTCAAAAAATAGATAACATCAGAGCGGAAGCTCTGGGAGAGGTTAAACATCAAAAAGAAGCTAAGATAGAAGCAGATGTTGAGGAGGAAACAGAATGGATTAGGAATTACTACTTAGTATTGGATTTGTCGGAGGATGAACGCCCGTCAGAAGTGTTTTGGGGCCTTGTAATGAATGGTTCTTACAAGCATTACACGGTTAACGGTAAGAAATGCAAAAATGAATACGCTGATCAAGTAGTACGCATTCGAACAACTGCAGTCATCAAATCATGTCTCAAATACAACTAATTCCTATCAAGATACGGTGGTGATAGGTATAAAGCTCAGGATGCATATACGAAGTGGAGAGAAGAGCCTTTTAGGCATTTCGAAGCTGCTTTGCTTGTTCAATCTAATTCCAATAAATTATTTTAAATTGTATTACTATTGATATCTTTAATTCTATGTGTAACGTTATTCCCTTAAATGATGTTAGTTGGAAAATTCTTGAGATCTTATGTTTGTGGTTAATGATGTTTATTTCGTGAAATTTCATTCAAATACCAAAGAATAGCTATGAGTTAAAAAAATAAGAAGTTATGAAATCTTAAAACCGGCATCATGTATATGTTTACGAAAGATGCCGGTTTACCACACTAAGAAGTTAAAAAAATAATGAACTTGTAATGCCGGCATCACCGGTATGTAATTGTCAATGCCGGATTAGCGTTTAAAATTTCATTCAACTTGGTTGACGGTTAGAATTTCATTCAACTTTTTTTACGGTTACAATTTCATTCAATTTGTTTGACGGTTTCCAAATATTTAATGAGTCATTGGAAGGTTACAAAATCGTGGGTTTCTTTAATGACGGTTTCAAACTTCCAAAGCTATATAAGTGACGGTTTTGGAAAGAAAACTATTCGTTCTATTCAATCTTTCCCTATTTTTTTCATCTATTATACCAAAACAATGGTTCGTCGCAAATCTCGTGATAACCCCAATGCAGAAATACCTGTTGATGCGCAACAAACTCCTGAAGAGTCTCCTGGTGAGGCGGAAGTAACATATTTGATTCGGTAAGTCATGTATAACACAAAGTCTCCCGTTGAATTGAAGTAGTTTTAGGGTTTATCCAATAATATACAACACAAAGTGAAACTTGATAGGAGTTCATGATGGATTAAAATATCTTTTTAGGGTTTTGAAATTGCATTCTAGTCAATTGAGTTCAATTTGAAAAACAAAAAAAAAAATGTTAAGTTTTGGGTAAAAAATTACAGAAAACCGGCATTCCAAAAATTACTGCTGGTATTCCAAAAATTACAGAAAACCAGCATTCATTAGTGCGTCAAATTGATCGGTTATGATGACCTTTGGACCACGATTTTCCGGGAACAATAATTTCAATTGTCGCAATGCCCAATGATAATTGTAATCCCTCTCGTTTTCCATTAAACACCAAGCCAATGTGAATGTTACCTTGTCCGATGTGTGCCCCACGATGTTGAACAACGGCATGTTGTATTTGTTTGTCTTGTACGTGCAGTCCATCATAAGAACATCACAACACGTATGAGCCAATTGTGAAAGCAAAGGATGCGAAATGAATATTTGAAGCGGCTTCTCGTCCGTACCTCTTTTAATGATACGCGTGTAGTTGTGATCCCAAACTATCTTCTCAAATTCTTGCATAACATTCCTCCCTTCCCATTCCAACCTTTTAATAGTTGCTTGTGCGCTATAAATTGTACTTAGTGAATAAACGTTCATCTTATCCTTTGCCTTGAAGGTTCGTAGAATCACTCTTGGTTTGATACATGCTTTTGTCATCATCTTGACATCCTCGAATTGATCAGGTTTTAGCTTCGCAACTAGGGAGTGACCTTCAAAATCTTTCGGATCGGGGTGGTTGTGACGGCCAAACCACACCTTACATTCCCATTCTTTTTCTTCTTTACTTTCTCCTCTTAGATAGAATACAAGCTTAAAGGGGCACTCATCCTTTCTCGTAACTGTTTTGTATACCCTCTTAGTATTCTTTTCATATACATAACCCTTTCTCTTATGGCTATTCTCCTTGTATTTTCCGCTTCTCTCACAAACCATCTCAAAACGAACATCTGAATGTTGACTATTCCTCACTAAGACACACATGTTCTTAAGAGCCGTCTCTTTTGCCCAAGCAATTACTTCCTTTTCATATTTTATTCCCTACATAATAATGAGAGATTACAAGCAAATCCCAACATTAAATTGTAAAAACTAGGTGGAAGACTTGTTTGGTAACATACCCGAGGTATTTTATAGTGTTCCTACGTATCCCGATGGAGCAGTTTGGAGTTTGGTTGATCGTTGTACATAATTATCTAAATGAAAATAAAATTGGATTAGTTAAAACCGGAAGTGTCGATAAGTAAATTAAAGTGCCGGTTTTCAAAAACGGCATACAAGGTAATTGTCATCTATGCCAGTATTAAACCCGCATTTTTACAAATTCAAGTTACTATGCCGGGATATAGTACCGGCATACATAGATCAAAAAAAGGAATGCCGGTTTTTAAGTTCAAAATATAATTTGTTTCAGTATGTTTTTCTTATTAAACCGCACCATCGACATGCAAGGATCTATGCGGTATCACAAACCGGCATGGTGTGTCATGTACGGTCAGTCTTGGGTTTGAGTATTCCATACAATATTCGGTGGTTGGTAAAAAGTAAAAATTCAAACCGCATACAATCTTGGTTTGAATGGTACGCATGTATGTTCTTGAACTTGGGGATATTTTAAACCGGCATTCAAATTTGTATGAATACAATGCCGGTTATAGAGGTTCCGGCATGGTATTCATATAACGCGCATGCCGGGTTTCCGCTTTTTCGGACAGAAATGGCGGTTTCGAAAAAAAAAACAAATTTTCGACCTCTTTGAAGCATTACCTGTGTGTTGGGGATGCTTGTATGTTGAACATGTTTACTTTCTTGAGTTGGTTCTTCACATAACTCCTCATGGTCACGAAAATTGTGATCCAAGGGTGTTGGTTCATCATATAACTCCAATTGGGAGGTGTTATCATTAACTGAAAATTGAAGATATGATTGTTGTTGTAGTTGAGCCAAGGATTCAGAGAAATTGCAAGTCTCTCTTCAAATTCATCTTCCATTTTCAAAAAAAAAAAAATTCTACTCTAAATTTTTTCCCCTCCTTCTACCCACAAAAAATTCAAATAAACTCAAAAACACTAAATATATCCCCCAAATCATTAAGATTTTACTAATCTTAATTAGTAACTAATCCTAATTAGGGAGGGTTAGATTAGGAAATAATAAATTAATTACATAAGGGGTAACCCAGCTAGGATATTCGGATCCCTATTTTGTCCTCTAGTGATATCCCCCAATTAAAATCCATATCCCCCAATTAATTGTTCCTAATAAGCCCTAACCGCACAGGCACGAATGGCAAAGCCAAACATGAAAATGATCAACTAACACCTTACACAACAATAAGGATATGACTGTATAACAACTCAAATCCAATCAGGAGGATCTAGAACAAAATGCAAATCACATAGATGTCGTATCCTTAGAACTTAGAGGACAAATAATCAAGAAATTAATTTCCAAATATAACCATTATCTGTCGAAGCCTAATCACAGTCGAAGCAAATTAAGTAAAACATTTTAAGAATAGTCAACATAAAATTGTGGAACGGGTAAAAGGATGATTACCCTGTTAGCTACCCTATGAAACATGGATGCAGGCAAAGGTATGTTGGTTATTCTAGCCATATTCGACTCTTATTAAATGTTAGCTCGGAGCCAAATTTATCACCTAAAATCACAGAAGATTATATAAATAGTCTACCTCTCCCGCATTCGTTGAAGTTCAAGTTCATCAAGATTAACATATAGCTTGTTAGCGTTTGTAGACGATAATGTATACTTCCATGCAAAAGTAGTGAGAGTTCTTGTGTCAAATATTAGTACTAAGGTTTTCCATTAATAAAATAAATAAGAAGCAGAGCGAAAAGTAGGGACTATACCTTGAAATTTCTTCACAGAGGTCGAGTCAACCGCGACTACGGTGGCTGAAGCTATTCACATACTCCTTAACATTTCTGTAAGACGTCTCCGAAAGGGTGACTTTCACTCTTGTACTCCTGCGTTGCTCGGGGAAAAATCTTTAGCAAATTCCTCTACAGTTAACCAAGTAAGGCTAACATGTTCACATCTCGGAAGGTTGAACCTTAGGTTCTCCAAGGTAATCCCACCGGTAACACGCTATCTAGTCACAAATTGCAGGCAACGGTTGAGCTTGGCAAGCAAAAAAAAAAGTATAACCTCCATGGATCAAGATTCAAGGGTTGAAACTTCAAAATAAGATTCTTGGGGATAACATCATGAAGCCTGTCTCAGTGCACATGGAATCAGCCAAGATTAACTCACAAACTGTTGCAATTAATTGTAATTCTCAGCACCCGTGTCCATTTATTTGTTGAGAATCCTTTCTAACATCAACACCTGTATCCATTTATTTTTAACAGAAATATGATTTTTTTTTTCTACACCAAAGGAGTTATATTCTTCAGTGACTTAAAAATATACTATGAAGTTGATGAATAAAGCTCTACATGCTAAATGGGTCTGGCGGTATGGGTCCGAAAGATATGCTTTGTGGAGGAGATTAATGAACCAGAAATTTGGTGGTGCTCAGGAAGCTTTATTTCCTCATTTGACTAATACTTCTGTTGGTCGTAGCTTGTGGAAAGGAATTTTGAAATCGAGAGATTTTGTAAAGGGCGGTTCCATTTTAACGGTTGGCAATGGGTCGAGAATTCATTTTTGGGAGGATGAGTGGGCTGGAGATCAGTCTCTGAAAATTTCTTTCCCTGTTTTATATAACTTGTCTAGAAGAAAAAAGGCAATGGTTTGCGAAATGAGTTCACCAGAAGGAGCATGGAATTTGCATTTCTCTAGAAATTTGAATGACCGGGAGTTGCTCGAGGTGGCAAATCTTCTACAGGTTATTGGTGATCCGAATGTTTCTGGAATTGAAGATTCAAGGAATTGGAGATACGGTGATAATTTTTCCGTGGCGAGTGCTTACTCCGCTCTTGAGACAGAAGGTTTGTTAATTTTTCCCGACAAGCAGCTTTGGAACTCAAAAGTACCTCTTAAGGTTTCCTTTTTAGTTTGGACATTATGCTACAGTGGCTCTCCCATTATTGATAAGCTTTATGCGGCAGGATTGATTCAGGATCGAAACTGTCTATTATGCAATCAGCGAGTAGAGACAAATGAGCATTTGTTCATACATTGCAGCTTCGTCTCCGAGGTATGGACTTATTTCCTAAACAATTTTGGTATAAATTGGGTTTTCTCGGGTGATGTTAAATCAAACCTTTGGGAATGGGGAAGCAAACATTCGAAGAAAACCAAAAACATGATTAGGAAGATTTGGAGCTTACTTCCCTTTGCTATTTGGTGGTGCATTTGGATGGAACGTAATGCTAGGCTTTATAATAATCTTGTCAAAGATTCTTCTCAAGTGGTTGCGGACGTAAAATGTTTGTTGTTTAATTGGGGTTTACCCTCTGATTTGTTTTCGGGATTTACTTTGTCGAATTTAATTTGTAATTGGGATGTAGTTGTACACTCATCCATGTAATTCTCCGTGCTTTTGTTGTCACTGTTTTGGTGATGCAAGAACTTTTTATTAAATCTTGCCCTTTGCTTTCAAAAAAAAAAAAAAATACTCTAAAGGGAAACATTACCTTCATATCGGCTTAAAATTGTATAGAACATTTTCATCGCCTTCCAATCTGCATTACAATTACTCTCATGTATATGTCATCATAAATTCAAGAAATATATGTGCAAATGATTTGAGTTATCGCAAAAGCACCACAAACATAATATTACTAATCTGGGATGGACTCCATGATAAGAAGGGCCAATTCTAATGGCTTCTTGCACTGAAATAATGCACCCAGAATCCGCTATAAATATGCCAATGCAGCGCTTTTGTTACCCTGGTAAGACGCTTGAATAACTGTTCATTGCATTTTTCGGGTCATATGAAGCTAAATTAAAAACGCCCTTATACAATTAGGGCTTGCAGTGAGACCAACACTACAGAAACGTGAATAAATCATTCGTGCGACCTTATACATATCCGGTAAACGACTCAGTGTCATACTCGTCAAGATAAGTCAGCAAAAACAGCTCAGGTGCCTATATTACTAAAACATCACACATTTAGAAAAAAAATAACAATTTTTTCTCAGGAGGGCCAATGCTTTTCCATTTTTTTAATCACAGGGCCGACCGATCGGAGGGCCCGAAGGGAGGGAGTCCCTTTTATGACCATTTTTTTTGTAAAATGAAGAGTAACACAAATGTTCAATTTGATAAAAAGATTGGAAATTCCATGTCCATGGTTACTTTTTCACTAGACAAAATTGTCTCTTTCTTTTAATCCAATTACTATAACTCCTTGTGTATCCTATTTTTTAGGGGTATAATTGGAATGTAAACTTTAATATAACATATCTAAAAATCCATGCATTATAATTTTACAAATTTTATCTCGTTGGAAAGCTTATAAAAAAATCTACCCAACGAGTACAAACAACAATATCAAATTTAGAGTTTTTACGAAAAAATCGGAAGTATTTATTATTTTAGGCACAATTTTAGAAAATTAATCGTACATTCATTATGCAAACTACCAAAAAGGATACAAAATACTTTATGTAGCCATATTTTGGTTTATGCATCAACTAATTTTTCGTTGCAACTAATAAAACTACTCTCTCCATTTCGAGAAAAGTGATATTTTCATTTTAGATGCAATTCACGAAAATTGAATGCATGCTATTACGCAAACCACCACACATGATGCAGACAATAATGCAACCATATTTTGGTTTATAGATCGATTAATTTTCCGTTTCAGAAACAAATAATACTTTCACATTCCGTTTTAGGAAAAATGATCCTTTCTCCCCGTTTCGGGAAAATGTGATACTTTCTTCATGTTTCTGGAAAAGTGATACTTTCGCCCCGTTTAGGGAAAATTGATACTTTCGCTCCGTTTTGGGAAAAGTGATGCTTTCGCCCTGTTCCAGAAAAAGTGATACTTTTTCTGGAACAGGGCGAGAGCATCACTTTTTCTGAAACGGGGCAAAAGTATCACTTTTTCTGAGACGAGGCGAAAGTGTCACTTTTTCTGAAATGAGGTGAAAGTGTCACTTTTTCCGAAACGGAGAGAAAATATCATTTTTCCTGAAACGGAATGTGAAAGTAGTCGCGGACAAACCCCATCTTCAGATTCTTCTTCGGTCGGCCCTCCCACCGTGGCAACGATTATACTAGTATATAATTGAACTGTTTATTGCAGTCCTAATGAATTGTTCATGTCTTAACATCCATTGAAAGTAAAAACAGTATCTTTATGGCTAATAAGAACAAAATTAAAAGCAATCTTGCACATTCAATAATCAAAACCCATACGCATTCTTCCTACCACATTCTCTTTTGGACTAAATCTTTTCACAATTGATGATTCTAACCTAATTCAACAAAGAAATTAATCAAAACCCACATTCAATAATCATCATAAAATACAGAAATCAAATCTTTTGCATCAAAACCAATACTAATTCATTAAAAAAAAAAAAAATTGAGTTACATACCTCAATAAAACCAATTGAATGAGCTCTGATACACTTCAACCTGTTGAGACAACAAATTTGCATCATCTGTTAATTTTGACGTAAAAGTAAGAAAGCCATTACAAAACAGAAACTCAAAACTCAATAAAGAAGCAAGCGCGTATTCAAGCCTCAGTACCCATGGTCTTAATAGAGAGAATTTCAACAGTTTCAATTCATGCTTAACATTAAAAAAAGATAATTTTAATATGTATGTTTTAGAGCATATATGCAATCAACACAAATATCAGCTCCAAAAGATTCAACAAACCCTAACTGATCTTCAAATATTCTTATAAATTGAACCCAACACCATTAAACTTATCTCCTTCACTAATTCTTCATCACATCATCTCGACCCATGGTTCTTTTCATCGATTAACAAACAGCAATAATAATCTCTGCAAGAGAAAGGAGAGAAGATCGAAATACCGATGATGAGGAAAAGAGAAGTTTAGGGTGTCGCCGAAAAGACGGAGAAGGAGAATAGAGAGAAGAAGATGATCGAAGGCCGAAGTGTTTCAGATTTTAGGTTTAGTTGTTTTAACAGAGGTAGTGTCTACTTGACAAACGTCCAGTTAAGTTTTCGGTGTAAATCAAGTGTAAGAAATTTATTAGTTGTAAACTTCTACATAAGTGTTGTATACCCACCTTTTGGTTAACGGTGTTACAAACGGCCAGTTAAATACTGGGTGTAAAAAGAGTGTTATTGAATTTTTAAGGCCCCGATCAATAGAGTTCCGCCACTTGTCGTCTCCAGAATTGCTCTAGTTCAAATCTTTTATCTAATTTAATTTGAATGGGGTGTCATACTCACCGTGCGATGTGGAAGCTCATATGACTTAGCATTTTAAAGGAGGGAATATTTCCAAAAATGTGTTAAGAATAAGCTGTCCATACACGTTTTTAATGACTCCCATCATTCCCAAAGTGTCGATGGAAGAATTCAAATTCAAGACTATTTTCAAGTCATCCCCACTCTCATTTTGAGTTTTTGCCTAAACCCTCGTGATTTTTGCCGTCCCCCTGGTTAGAAATGAAATACCGATGAAAAATCTTGTGGTCGGTGGTGCATAATGCATGATCAATAAGTCCACAAAAAATAAAGAATATCTGGCGTCGTTTCTAAGAACATCCTTAATCCATGCCAGATAAAGGCAAACGAGAAGTATTCATGAGAAATAAGTCATTTCTGTGTACATATCAGGGAAATCATCGAATTCATGGGTGTCATCTAAGGTGAGTGACATGCCTATACCTTATGAAAAATGAAATGAATTTTAACCCAATTCCATTCTCTTGGATGGTCGACCTTTGGTCCAGGTACCTATCCCAAAACTGGTCATTAATAGATATGAAAGGTCGTCATTTAGGTGAAAAACCAGCCTAATGGTGCAGCGATGACAGATTACACATCTGTTTAAATAACGAACAGAGCGAACTTTGTCATTGGCCAAACGTTTCCTTTAGTGCTCCAAGAAAATGGATCAAGCAGTTCTCAGTGGAAGAGCCAAACGAGCAAACTAGTGCCACCTTTGGATCCCCGCCAAAATAACATTATACTGCGTATAACTCTTGATTTCTCCGGCCAAACGGAATCAATTAGGTTTCCTTGTCATCAAATATGTTTCTCCTGCACCACCATTAACAAGTGTTCTTACTTTTTAGTGCCTGAAAGGGACTAGTTTGTGTGGAATTATTTTTTGGGGACTACCCAAAAAATGAGGGGACTACTCTTAAGTTTTAGGGGTGGATATTTGAAGTAATATTTGGTCACCTTATAAAAAAAATTAATACCAACTTTACCCTTGATGATAAACTTAGTTAGTCTAATGATTAAAAAATGATGGGAAAATGGGGAATATGCCCCAAAATCGACTGTCATCTTGGGGATATGCCCCAGGATTCCAATTTTTGGGAATATGCCCCAAAGTAACGGTTTCCGTCAAGGAACCGTTAAATAGACTATTTATCGTAAATGTGTATGAACTTTCTCTCTAATTGTTTCGAGATTTTTTCGTCTGAATATGTTCCCGAACCTTGTAAAGGTGTTAATATATCGAAAATCTACCTTTTAATTCGCATATGTGATCCCAAGTGTGTGCGAATCTTGACTACTTAACGGTTTTGGATGGAATTTTGGACGGCTGGGGCATATTCCCAAAAACTGGAATCCTGGGGCATATCCCCAAGATGACAGTCGATTTTGGGGCATATCCCCAATATTCCCAAAAATTATTAGTTAGTGATTAGTGATTTATAAGTGGGATTGTTTTGTTATAAACATTATTATTGAGAGATAAGAAGAAGAAGAAGAAGGAAATAGGAAGAAGAAGATGGGTGAACCCAAAAATCTTTTTTTGAGTTTAGTAATTATGATATGAGTGATTCATGTGATGATACCTTAGATCTTTTTCTTTAAGAGCCACAACAAGAGTATGATGGGTACTCATGGATACTTCAAATTTAGTTAATGGTGCTTGAATTGGCTAAAACATTCCTAAAAATGAATAATTTACAAATTGATTTCCGTTTGGTTTACAAAGTTCGGCTACAACATTTGAAGAACAGGTTACCGAACTCATCTGCAAGTGTAGTTCGGTTAATGTTTCTAAAAACACAGGTATCCGAACTCAGCTTTAATGGAGTTTTTTGTTTCAGAGAAAAGTTCGGTTAGGAAAAAAATTTTACGACGTAACCGAACTAAAAGTTCGGCTGGGAAAAAAAAATGAAAAAAGTTGCGACGTTACCGAACTCAATATATAGGTTTTCAGAGAAAAGTTCAGTTAGGAGAGAAAAAATGCGATGTAACCGAACTTAGGAAAAAAAAATTGCGACGTAACCGAACTTTTCTCTGAAAGAAAAACCTCCATTAAAAGTTGAGTTCAGTTAGTTCGACAAAGTTTTTCACATAATTCCTAGCCGAACTTCTCTCCGCAACTTACATTTTCAACTCATTTTAATGATTACTTCTCATTTTTGCAACCAAAAATGAATGACAAGTAATGGGTTTGTTATAATTTTGATTTTGTTTTGTTAATGATTTAAATAAGCTATACATAGAGGTGGTTGTGGTGGTGGTCGGTGGTGGTGAGCAGCGGGGTGATGGGAGGAGGTGGTTATATATATATATAGGTGGTGGTAGTGGGAGGAGGTGGTAATATATATATATATATAGGTTAAGGGTAGGTTAGTCATTTCCATATTTTAGGACATCCCTTATTATTGTAGGGTGAACATTTCTATCATAAAGTAGTCCCCCACCTTTTTTGAGTAGTCCCAAAAAATGATTCTTTGTGTGTGTTGTCCAGGCCCAGAGTCAAAATGGAAATGGGCCACGACAAACACAGAGATGTTATCTTTTCTTTGAGAATTTTGTTGGAAGAAAATTACGAAACAATGGGAAATTTGCATGATTCATGAACTACATAAACCATACTGGAAGTTTGCAACGGTTACTATTATTATTATAAAAAGCCTTAGACGGTTACTATTACATTAAGTTGGTGGTTAGCCTGGCAACAAGTTGGGCACCAACACCCTATTATTATTAGTGTAGAATTTGCATGATTTTACACAACTTCTAGCAGGGAAAGCTTTGAACCTTTTTGTATGACTGAATGCCAGGAACTTTTCCTCGTGAGGTTTCCTTTTACGCAATGAATGTACATGTGCTTTTCTTTCATTTTTTTGTTTGTTTGAAACCGAGGTAAATCAAACCTTCTGATATGGAGTCAAACGACACACCATTGCACCAGAGTTCCTATCGTGTATAACTCAAAACTCAGTATCTATTACAGCTTAAATCGCATGTTCTCAAGCCACAAAACGTGTCAAAATTCAAAAATATCTTGCTTGTTGTGCTTGGAAATCGTTTCAAAGATGAGGGTGATGTGACTCATGCGTTTGGATAGTATATGGGTATTATTTTGTGAAACCTTAGTTTGTCACACAAATTTCAACTAAATGATAAGTGAATTATTTGTATGTGAGCGTGTTGGAAATAATAAACCAAGACTATATTTGGAAGTCGAGTTTAATTGAGAAACAAGGTGTTTTGGTTCTAGAATGTTCTAGAGGAGTTCTATTTTAGAGTTTGGTTTATGTTAGGAAAGTGCTTTGAGTAGTCGTCAAGTTTGTGAACAATATAAATAGGCTGTTGAGCCATGAGAATTTGTACACACCGAATTATTATCAATGTAGATGATTATTGCTTCCGCGTTGTGCTCTCCTCTCTCTTCTCTCGGTCAAACAATTGGTATCAGAGCAAGGTGAGAGGAAGAGAGAGGAGAAGGAGAGAAAGAGTTAGTCTTGAAGCTGCGTTTGATTTTTGCTGGGAAGATATGCTGTGTTGAACACGAGGAAGAGAGTTAAAAGTTAAAGATCAACAAAGAACAACACATGTGTGCTGTTAGGGTTTGAGTTGGAAGTTATTTCTAGTCGTAAAGGCTGAGAAAGAAGAAGTTGGTTGCTGGCATGAACACGGGTGAGAAGAGTTGTTGCTGTTCGCTGTTGAAGAGAAAAATTGTGCTAACTTCCGTGGTTTTGATGGCTACCGTTTGTTAAAGTTTGGGCTGTGAAGGACGATGAACAGAAAGTGGTTGTCGCTGCCAAGTGTAAAGAAGAATACATCCGACAGATGACTTCTTTTAGAAGTTGAGACAAACAAGGAAACAACAGCGACATCGTTAGAGATTTTCGGTTTGCTGTTATCAATAGGTACTGTCGATGAAGGCTAATAGGTTCCGTTGGTTTTAGGGTTACTGAGAGCTAGCATAAATCGGGAAGTGGTGAAGGCTGGAGTTGTTGCATAACTATTGTGATGGATTCTGTCAGAGAGGACAGAACCGGATGTAGATGGTTGAATTGTTCAGTAGGGAAGATGATGTGCTGACATTATTATGAGGATCATCGGTGACAGGACAAGGAGTACAGACCTGTTAAAAAAATCGGAGTTGCGGTTACTACTCCGTAACTTATTAGTTGTTTCTGTTGATCGTTGGTTGCTGCTAGTATGATGAAGACCATTGATAGAGGAGAACGTCAATATAAAAAAGAGGGTAAGATGGTTATGTCTGGTGGTTGCAGCTGCGATGATGAGAAGGTGTTGATGGTTTATGACGGAGGTTGCTGCCATTAACATGTGAAGCCGTAGATGGGGTTAATCAATGATCGATCATGCTGCCATTAATGGTGGTTATGAATGGACGGATGAGAAAGTTTTTGGAGATTCTTACAATAGCAGGAATCACAATGGCCAGAGATGAAGATTGCTTCCTGAACAATTGTATAAGCTCTCTTAACCCTATTAGGGTGCCAGAGACATGTATTTATATTAAGCGTAATGGACATGTTACATTGGACTCTTGACACACAAGAAACTGACATATATGTACGGACTATATTTAGACCAAACTCTATATACATTGGACTATACTCTTCACCCCCCCTCAAGCTGTACACGGTGGTAGACAACGTGAAAGCTTGTCACAGAGAAACCGAAATCGGCATGTAGATAACCCTTTAGTGAACAAATCAGCAAGTTGATGTGTAGTAGTGATGTAGCACAAGTGGAGATGTCCTAAGATATCCGTTCTCTCACAAAATGATAATGAATATGAATATGCTTTGATCTTGAATGTTGAATAGGATTGATGGCAAGATAAGTTGCACTTGATGTTATCACAATATAGAATTGGCTACCGCTTTAATAACGAACCAAGATCATGTAGCAAGTATTGAATCCATGTAAGCTCAGCAGACGTAGAAGATAAAGCACGATATTCAGCTTCAGTGCTGCTGGTAGAGACGGTTGGTTGCTTTTTAGAACCCCATGAAATAAGATTCTTACCTAGAAGATGCAATAACTTGTTGTAGAACGAGAAGTATCTGGATCACCACCCCAATCAGCATCGAAAATCTTGTGAGTTGCATAGGATTATTGCGCCAAAAAGATATGCCATGGCCAAGTGTGCTTTTGAGATATCGAGAATACGCTTTACGGCTAGGAAGTGAGATTGGGTTGGTCGATGCATAAACTGACCGACTCGATTGATCGCATATGTGATATCGGGACGAGTCATGTTGAGATATTGTAAACCACCAACCAGACTACGATATAATGTAATGTCGAAACAAAGCAAGATCGCCACGATAATTTTGAACGAGGCGAAACAGGAGTAGAAACTGGTTTCGAATCAGCAAGATCAATCCTCTTTAAAAGATCCAATGTGTATCGATTTTGAGTTAAAACCAAACCATCCTTTGTGCGTGTAGCTTCCAAACCAAGAAAATAGTGCAAATCTCCTAAATCTGTCATGGAGAATTCTTGTTGAAGTGTAGGCAAAAGATTATGAAGCCCAACAGTATCACTGCCTGTGATAATTATATCGTCAACATATAGCAATAAGATAAGAATGCCACCACTTGAACGTTTAATAAACATCGAATGATCAGAGTGTGATGATTTAAAACCAATATTCAAGAGAAAAGCCGCAAAGCGATGAAACCATGCACGAGGTGCCTGTTTCAAACCATATAGAGATTTATGCAATAAACAGACGTGATCAGGATAACGAGGGTCCACAAATCCCTGCGGTTGTTCCATATACACCTCTTGATCAAGTGAACCATGTAGAAACGCATTTTTAACATCAAGTTGCTTAATAGGCCAAGAAGAAGAAACCGCAATGCGAGAACTAGACGTGCCGTGATCGCTTGACAACCGGACTAAACGTCTCATCATAATCAATGCCATACTCTTTGTGAGTAACCCTTGGCAACAAGACGTGCTTTACGTCGATCAAGAGATCCATCTGATTTTTGTTTCACACGATATACCCATTTTGAGCCAATAATATTCATACCAAAACGACGAGGAACAAGTGACCAAGTACGATTGCGCGAGAAGAGCATTAAATTCTTCAAGCATGGCTGCCCACCATTCCTTGAATTTGGATGCAAAGTAAAAACTGGGTCGGCTCGGAAGGCGTTGAATTAAACTGAGCTACAAAACATTCCAAGACAGGGTATCTAGTAGAAATACAACCTTTAAAACTCCGAGGTTGAATGGTGTGGTCCTTGAGACGAGTGACCATGTGGTGAGTATTAGTGGTCGATGGGGAAGCTCTTGTACAGTGGCCAAGTCACCGTTGTTGTAGATGGAGAAGGAGAATCAAGGGGATGATGATGTCAAGGGTGCAGCAGGAGAGAGTGGAGATAAAGAAGACATCTTGTAGGAGGAGACGGCGAAATATGAGAATGTGCGGGAGAACTAGAGACAAAGAGATATCATTATTAGAAAAGGAGAGTTGTCTCGGGCAACAAAGAAGAAGGAGGAGAATGTGCCTGAGGAGATGAAATAGGTGTAGAGTGTGTAGAGGAAGAAGGAATAAAATGCACAGGAGTAATAGGTACATCAGAGGAAGCGGAAGATGGAGGAGAAGTATGTGCTGCAGTAAGATGATTAGGCCAAGCCAAAAGAGTAGCAATAGCGGTATTGGACTTTAAGGTGGGAAGCAAGACACCAGAATCACTAGGAAAAGGAAAAAGAGATTCATCAAAGATAACATGACGAGATATATAGATCTTGTTACTTTTGACTTCAAGACACTTATAGCCTTTATGGCGCTCACTATAGCCAATAAAAATACAAGGTAGTGTTTTGGGCTGCAATTTATTGTGACAAAAGTGAGTTAGAAGAGGATAGCAACGACAACCAAAAGCCTTTAAAAAGGTATAATCAGGAGAACGATGATGAACTACAGAATAAGGAGATGTATTGGATAAAATAGGATAAGGAAGACGATTTATCAAGTACACAGCAGTTGCATAAAACTCAGCCCAAAAACTTTCAGAAAAACCACTTTGAAGCATTAAAGATCGACCGGTTTTGAAGATATGACGAATCTTCCGTTCAACAATGCCATTTTGTTGAGGCGTCTTTGGACAAGAAGATCTGCTGAGAATGCCATGTTCAGTTAGAAAAGACTTCAATGGTTCAAGATATTCAAGCCACCATCAGTTTGCAATACTTGTATTGTTGTGGAAAACGATTTTCAATCATTGCTTTGAAGTTAAGAAAGCAACGATACACTTGTGTTTTGTCGATAAGAAATATATCCAAGAAAAACGAGAATATTCATCAACAAACAAGATAAAGTATCGAAAACCACAAGTAGATAAAAATGGTGCAGACCCCATAAATCTGAGTGTATAACAACCAATTTTATTAGAATAAGTCTTTGCGAGATAAAAGGGTAGACGATGATGCTTAGCACCAACACAACTAGAACAAATAGAACTGAATAAAGAGGAACGAGAATCTAATGATAAACTAGACTTAAGAGACTGAAATACTGCATTGTTGGGGTGACCTAAACGCATATGCCACACAGATGGGCTAGCTCGAATGCCAATGGTGGCTGCAGAAAAAGCTGGTACATAGGACGACTTAGATGGAGGAGAAGCATTGGAGAAAATAGGGTACATGCCAGCGTCATTCTTGCCCTTGTACAGAAGAGTTCCCGTGAGCCGATCCTGTATACAAAAACCATGACGATCAAATTGAAAAACACAGTCAGAATCTCGTGTAAGTTGACCAACGGATACTAAATTTTTAGCAAGTGAGGGAACATGAAGCGTATTCCTCAGAGTCAACTTTGAGGAAGGTGAGGTAAGAGTTACATCACCAATTCCCGTGATGGGTAATAGTTTACCATCACCAACAAGAACTGTATCATTACCGTTGTAGTCAAGACGATTGGTCATCTGCGAAGAGTCAGATGTCATATGGGCAGAAGCAGCTGTGTCAGCAAACCATTGATTCTCATATGGCATAGGTTGAACATGTATTGCAGAAAAGGCTTGTGGGAGATCAAGTTGCGATGCTGAATTGAGGCGATGACAAGTTTGTGCTGTATGTCCTTTTTTATTGCACCACTGACAAGTAACAACCTGAGTTTGCGGTGGAGGACCAAGCACAGATCCCATGTTAGGATTGCGACCACGACCATAAGAAGTAGAGTGATAACCACCATTGTTGCTAGCACGACCACCATTGTTCCAACCATTGGTATTCCAATTATTGCGACCACCAGAATTATTGTAGCCGCCCCTGTAAGAGTTGTTGTAGTTTCCACGACCAAAACCTCCTCCACGTCCGCGACCAGAATTGTTGGAAAGACCACGACCACGACTAGAGTAATGTTGTGAAGGTGAGTTCTGTTGTTGTGAACCACCACGACCAGTAGAAGAACCAGCAAAGAAAGAAACTGGGTTTTGTACATCAGCAGCTTGGGTTTGCAGATGTTGCAAATATTGAAGATGAGACTCATGATGAAGTAACAAAGCATGAAGTTCAGTGAAGGTAGGGAGAGTAGACCGAGCTATGACTGCTGTGTAGATATTAGACCAATCAGCACCCAGTCCACGAAGAGTTGTGGAGACAAGTTCAAGATCGTAAACCGGTTGAAGAACAAAGTGCCAGGAATCGTAGATCTCCTTGATTTTGAGAATATATTCAGAGATGGAAGAGTTACCCTTTTGAATAGTTGATAAGTTTGCTTTTAATTGTAGAATACGTGCTGGGTTGATTGTTGCATAAGTAGATTTGAGATAGTTCCATACTTGACGAGAGTTTCCACGTCTTGCACATTCGGACTTCATTGGTTCGAAGAAGAGAACAATTAATCCAGATATAATGGTTTGATCAATAACCTCCCAATCCTCATAGGTCAAGTTAGGAGTTCGAGCTTCAGTTACTTCATCAACAAGCTCAAGCAAATTGGTATCTCATAAGATTCATGAAGATATTTGAAAAGTCTTTGAGATTTGAGAATAGGAGCTATCTGAGACTCCCAAAGAAGATAATTAGTTCTATCCAAGAGAACTATTTTTGTCGAAGAAGGCATGAAAGGTGATTTTTCAAACATAGAAGGACAAGAGTTAGACATAAGAGAACCAATGCTTTGCGAGATAGAGGCAGGTATAGTTGGAGAGCCAAAGCTGTGACTAGAAGCCATAGTACTAGAGGTAGAAGAAGCAGATGAAGATGATTGAATTGGCGAAGTCATGATGAAGAGATGAGCAGGCTAGGGTTTTGAAGGGTTTTGAAAAAAAAAATCGAGACTAGGGTTTTGGAGAGATCGTTCTGGCTCTTGGTACCATGAACAATTGTATAAGCTCTCTTAACCCTATTAGGGTGCCAGAGACATGTATTTATATTAAGCGTAATGGACATGTTACATTGGACTCTTGACACACAAGAAACTGACATATATGTACGGACTATATTTAGACCAAACTCTATATACATTGGACTATACTCTTCACTTCCATTGGCAGTGAAGAGGAGTGCGACTGTTGGATGGCCTAAGGAAGGAATGCTGCTGGTATGCTGGAGATGATCTGGATGTCATGGTTGGAGGAATACAGCTAGGGAATGGACTTGTGAACCTGGCCTGTGTTGGTGCGTGATTTATTGATGTCAAGGAGAAGCTCGGAGTTTTTTTTTTTTTTTTTTTTAAAAGGGGTGTTTGACGTTTATGGGAGATTAAAAAAAAAGGGGTGATGGATGACTCTGTTGGTTGGTTTGTGTTTGTTGGATATGGAGAGCTCGTGTGTTTGGTCGAAAAAAAATAAAATAAGTTAACTGCTATGGCTCGTATGGAGTTTGGTGTTGCAGTGAAAGAAGGTGGACATGCAGCTGGTTTGTTGTGAACTCATGGTCAATGTACATGGGTTGCTGTGGCAGAACATTGTTTGAAGGTAAAGAAGCCGAAGGAGAGTGGTTGATTAAAAGGGTTAGGTTGTGGATTCGAATCAATATAAGTAGAAAGATCAAAGTTGGTACGACAGTCAGGAAGGACTGGTATAGTTAGATGGAGGATCAAAGCTGGTATTGCAGGCAGAGGACTGGTACAGTTTGATGGACCAAAACTGGTATCGCGGTCAGACTGGTACAGTTTGATGTTGTGTTGGGTTCGGATTCAGAGACTTAGAATGACAAGGAATGTTGGATGGTTATGTTTGAGCTTAAGGGAGGATGGCATGTTAGAGTTTAAGCTCAAACATGTTGGTTGAAGAGTTTGTGGCGGAAACTTGGAAAACCTACAAAGTGTGGCAGACTTTGGAAGAACAGTTAAGGCTTGTGACAGAAGCGTGACTGGAACAAAGAAGAAAGAACAACAAAGTTGTGAAGAAAAAGAAGTATCAGTATGAATTTTTGGCTTCATTTTCTTATCTTTTGTGCTAGTTCTTTTGTTCTTTGATTGCAACATGAGTTGTGGAAGTAAAGCAACATGTGTACTTGAGAAGAGAAGGAAGGTTTGTGAACTGTGAAAAAAATCAGTTGTAGCAAACATCACTAACTGTCGGTTGTGACTCTTGTTTGAGTAACATGTGAAGAGAAGAAATCCTGCGAGTAAAGTAGGTAAGTAGAGAACAAATCCTGCGAGTAAAGTAGGTAAGTAGAGAAGAAATCATGCGAGTAAAGTAGGTGACGGAAATCCTCGGTGATGAGTTACAAATTACGAGTAAAGTAAGTTTGTATGGAAGTCATGCGAGTGAAGTAGGAGTGTGTGTTCCTCCTGTGAAGAGAAGAAGTAGGAGTGTGTGTTCCTCCGGTGATAAAGATGGTTGTGGTGATTCGGAGTTATAACAAGACTGTTGAAAAGAGGTTGGTTGTAAATTCGAGTTATGCACGGCGTGGCAAATATGATACGAATTCAGAAGTGGTAAATCTGGTTTCGTGGCAAAGAGTAAACCGTTTGTCGGTTACAAAGATACTTAAAATTGTTTTCTTAAGGAAGTCTTGGTTTAAGGGAGGATGTTGGAAATAATAAACCAAAACTATATTTGGAAGTCGAGTTTAATTGAGAAACAAGGTGTTTTGGTTCTAAAATGTTCTAGAGGAGTTCTATTTTAGAGTTTGGTTTATGTTAGGAAAGTGCTTTGAGTAGTCGTCAAGTTTGTGAACAATATAAATAGGCTGTTGAGCCATGAGAATTTGTACACACCGAATTATTATCAATGTAGATGATTATTGCTTCCGCGTTGTGCTCTCCTCTCTCTTGTCTCGGTCCAACAGAGCGTCAACAAACGAACAAGTTAATCCTATATAAATGTCTACCAATAACTATCAAGAACTCATGGCATGTCTTTAAGTAGTAAAAAAGATAATTAGATCTTGGGAGGATACATATTACGAAGTGAGACGGTGGAGGAAACTGAATCCGGTTCAACATTAGAAATGTTGGTTGGGTTTGCGTTGGAAATCAAGACCTTAAATAACAAGGATATTTGCATCATGAGAAACGAAGAATGTGTATATATCGGATGCATAGTATTTTAAAGACGAGAGGGTTGTGTCAACTAAATGAGAATTGAATTATTTTCATGTGAGCCGTGAGCATCAACAAATGAACATGTTTGTCGGGTATAAATATTTACCAGTAACTATCAAGATCTCATAGTCGTGTCTTTAAGTGTTTATGGGATAATTAGATGTTCGAGGATTTAAAAATGAACAGATTATGAACTGAAACGATGGAGGAAATTGAATAGAAGCAAAATGATATTTGAAATTCAAATTGCACCATAAACAGGCTTATGGCCGCCACGCTAGTGGTACCTTGTATAAGTCTAGGGAAAGATTGCATAGCACGATCAAAGGTGAAAGCAGTAACTTTCATTGGGAGTCACTATCTCAAGTATATATGAAAGAAATTTACTTACTCCGTGGAACCAATGCGCAGCTAATATGGGGTTTAGATATATAAGCATCTGTTTCAAATCATCATATTTAATCCATTATCTATTGGCATCTAGGGTACTAACACATTGTATTTCTATGATTGGGTTTAGATATGTAAGTATGATAGGAAAACAATTAATAAAAATGATTTTAAAAGTTTTTAAGAAAAATAATAGCTTATTGTTTTTCCTTGTGAATGAAACTTATTAGTCCCACATCGTGGAGTTTCCACATTTTAGTTATTTTAAGAGATTATATAAACTTTTTAGTACACATCGGGGAGATCTTCTTCTTAAGTTGTATTATTCCAGTATAAAACAAATTACTCTACTTTTATAAAATCGAAGGGGAAATGGGTTTTCCTATATTTTAGAGAGACCCCAAGAACAATATTTTTCTATTGTTTTCTTAAGCGTTCGCGATTTTTCTTATGGGTTTTTTCGGAGTTGACAAGCCCAAGTTGATCATCTATTACATGCCAGTATCAGATGTAGTAAGGTGTTTTATCCGGGAGAGATATTCATCCTGTGAGGGATATAGCATCACTCTTGAGTGTAGCCGAGCGCTAATGTCCTAAGTACAGCGTGTTGAACACGTGACTCACTCTGTTTTCAAAGTTTTGCCTTGTTGATGTTGCAGAGATCTGGGGAGCTCGTCTGTTTTGTCAAATCGATCACTTGTGTTATAAAGGAACAAAGTATCAATAACTTTTTCTTATTTGATTTTTCCTTTTTTTTTATTATTATTTCACCCCACAATCTTAAGACATTACCTTTTGTGATGTTAATTGTGGAGTGAAAAACAAAAATAGAAAAAATTTGTCAGCTGTAGAGTTTCAATTTTTTTGTCAAAATTTGTCTATTTTGTGGAGTGAACCTTTATGAACTAATGTAGTAAACATCTTGATAATTACCCACATAAAATTTCAGAATTTTTGGAGTTGTAAAGGTTTTTTTTTTTTTTTTTGATATTTTACAAAACAGAGAAACGTTCCTAAAAAAATCTGACGAGCAGAAATTTGTTGTCGAATAAATTAGTTTTTATGGGGTAACCATGAGTTTTTTTAAATGGTGATTCAAACGAAGTTTGTGGATATAGATGTTATCTTCAAAACTCTATTTTATTTTCCAATTCGGAACTAAGGTTTGTGAGATATGGTGTATTAGGTGATTGGAAAATTACCGTGTCCCTAGTCAGAGTATAAACGAAGATTGTGACATGAAATTGGAAAGGGACATGGCTAACAGGCGCATGTGGATGAACATAAGTCCTCTAAATCTGACAAATGCGAGAACATCAAACACAACTCTAGGTGTAGTCTTCATAAAAGGGTGATTATTATGTTTGTGAAAATTCCTGGCCATTGATAGGTGTAGAATACACCGTATTTACTATCTAGAGTTTATGCTTTGTTTGCTATTTTTTTCTTGTAAATTATGTACTTTACGTTTGTTTTTGAGTTGTTAGGTACTCTGGAGTCATTGGAGCAAAAGAGGAAGAAATATGTGCAAAATGGGCACAAAGGTCATTTCATAGGCAAACACTATATGGAGTCCAATCAATGCTAAGGGGCAACTCAATTTGGAGGAATACTAAATACAATCGAGCTGATGTTAAGGGGTTACCATCTGGGTGACCCTTATCTCAGGTGATGGGGTATCTAAATCCTGTCCTAAAATCCAAACTTACCCTAATACGAGAGATTTTGTCTCTCATTCACAATCCTCTCTCTTTGTGATCGAGAAATGGAAGCAGCGGCTATTGGTGCTGTTGTCCGAGAAATTGGAAGAGAAATGAATCGAGCGACCTGTGAAATCATAGATGCATAAACAGAGAGAGGGAATCACCGGTTGTTGTGACTGAGAGTTGGATTGAAATTAATTGGAATTTGAGTTTGATTGTTGTTGCTGCCAAATATTTAAATCTCAGAAGATGTGTTGATGGGGATCGAGAAATCAGGAGAAGGAGGTGGTTTATGGGTTTGTAATAAATCGAAAGAAGATGGGGTGCTGTAATGGAAGATTAACGAGATGGGTTTGCCCATAGTCCAACCAGAGAAGATAATGAATTTCAGCTCGAGAATGAATCAGGGAGATTTGTGTTTCTTCCCCAAATTAGAGTTAGGGTTTGAGATGAACTCGATCTTGGTGGAAAAATTGATGGAGAACAGAGATGGGTTTCGAGCATTCAGATTCCATACAATTCAAGATCATTGGGTTCTTTCTGGATTTGTGAATGGCAGCTAAGAATCGAGTTAGTGGATGAATCTGTGAGAGTTTTACTGTAAACTCAGGGAGACTGACTCTCTACTGCTCAGACTGAAGAATGAATGGTTGATCCAAATTGTATGAGCTAATGGGTTTATGTATGATGCTAAGAAAACTGAGATTACAAATCTGAATTGGCAATGGTGGTAATTAAACTCAGTTGCAGGGAAGCTATGGTGGTTTTGAACTGAATTGCAAGATGCAGAAGATGGAATTGGTGCTGCAATGCCTGGGCAGAAGAGGAATTGAAATGGGTTTGTGACTGATTCAGTAAAGAGAATGATGATGCTGTTAATAGGTCTCTGTAATTGATAGAATAAGTTGCAGGTGCAAGACAAGCTTGAGAGGGCTAAGCATGACTAGAATTGCAGTTGGAGCTGCAGAGTTACTATAAGAGCCTGAGATGCAAGAACTGCAAATGAAGTGTTGGTGTATGTGTTAGAGCTGTTGAGAAACTACAGAAAATCTGGTTGTGAAGCCAATTGCAGGATAAGTGGGTATGTGGAGCTGATGGAAAGAGCTCTTGGAGGCACCGGAGCTGCTGCTATGGGTCAAGGTGGAGAAATTGAACTGAAGTAGCTGAATGTCGCAGGGAGTAGCTACATATGAATGGGTATGTAAAGCTGGCACTGGTGGTGCACAAGAAGATAAGCTGCTGGTGACACTGAGCTATGAATCATGCTTGCGGCGATAAGAAGGTTTGCACGGTTGGTGGAAGCAATGAGTGTATGGGTGCAGCTGAGATAAATTAAAACTATGCAGTGGTAGCGTGCCGAGAATTGTAGAGAATGAATGGGTTTGAATAGATGAATGATAGGTTGTGCAGGGAAAATTGCAGAACAGCCATCATGGCTGGGTGTACAGGGAAGGCACGGCCATCTTGGCTATGACAGTATTTGGCCTGTGCAAAGACCAAGACTAGTCAGCCGAGTTAGCTAGCTAACTCGGTTCTGACTCACTCAGAACTTGACCTAGTCAACCGTTAAAGACTGTTGGTCAACAGTCAAGGATAACAGAATCTAAACAGAATATTCCATGGACGAAGAAGAATTCAGATGACCGGCGGTGAATTTTCTCACCGGATTCCGGCCAACTTCCGGCCGAAAACCCAGTTTTCCGGCGAGCGTTTTTGGGACACATTTTCTGCACGGGTTTCTCTCTCTTGTGGGCTTGGTGGACTTCTAACTAATGGACTTTGAAGACAAAACCTAATTTTGGAAGGAGTATCCTTTATGGAAATTGAGAAACATATAAAAGAGAAGACTTTTTCTCTAAATCATATATCTTCTACTACTTTTTTCTAGGGTTTGCAACATGATAGAACTTCTTCTTCTTCTTGTTATGAACTCCATTAACATGAGTGCTTAATTTTATTATTGGTTATGGAATAACTGGATTTCACATAATATGGTTTTTGATATGATAAATTAGTTTTGTCTCCATACTTTATCGATTATTATTCACAATTAATATTGTTATATGATTTGAATGCTTGTTTGATCGAGTCGCGAATCGGTTGAGTTTGTTTTCATCTCTATTGCTAGTTTAGGGTTTATTATACGTAAAAGTGATACTCCTTGAATGCAAGTAGCATAAATATGATTATAGTTTGTAGTGATATATTCTTATGATCATATGTGAATTATAACCTTTGTTAAATTGAATTAGTGCGTTTTCCACGTTCGATTGCTTTGATTGGCCTGATTTCATAAAACTTAATGCATCTTGGGAATTAAACTTAATTAGTGCTTTTACACGTTAGGTTGTTCTTTTAGATAGAATTCATATTCGCATCTTTTAATGTGTTTGTTGATGACAAAAGGGAATTTGCGGGATATTCTTGCGATCAAGATATTCTAGGGCTTTTGATAAAAGTTGAGATTAAATATCAATTCTAATTATTGTGAAGAAAACATATTGGTGAATGAAGATGAATCCTTAACCAATATCTTTTCTATTTGAATTGACTTGCTTTGTTTCTTTGTTTGTTTTTATTTTACTTTTGCTTATATAAAAATCATAAAATCACCCGGTGTTTTATATAGGAAACCGAAACAATTTGACAACCTAGTCCTCTCTGTGGGATCGATCCTTTCTTGCCCTTGCTATATTTATATTTTGAGTAGTAAGAAAGTGTAATTATTTTTGACGATAATGACAATGATCAAATTTTGGCGCCGTTCTTGGGAGGCAACGGTTGTCACTTGTTTTTGGTTTCTTATTTTTGTTTTGTTTTTGTTTTTAGTCTTATTTTTATTTTTCTTTTTCTTATTTTGGTTTTAACCTTGGTTTGGGAATCGTATTTCAGGTACCAATTCTATGGAAGGAGCATATTGGAACAATGGATACGGCTTTCAACCTCCTCAACACTATGACAATTTCCCACCATCTGTGGAAGGCAATCGAAACCAATTTATTGGCTATGATGCATATCCTAGAGAATCTTATGGTGATTTTCATACATACCAACAACAACCTTGTAGTGGGTATGTAAGTCAAGCACCTAGGTGGGATTATTCTACTTCTAATTGGCTTTATTCGAGTTGTATGCAGATTATGCATAGATTGCAAGATGTGCAACAAAGGCTAGACCAACTTGACCGTAATAGAGAGAACGTCGCACAAACCAATTTCTGGAATATGCCTTCTTACCCGACTCCGGATCGTAGTTATGATCATTCACCCATTCAAAGGGAAGAGTCATGGGAAAGAGAACATATTGTAGCTAATGGTGGTAAGCGTGTGAACGTTAGGAAACTTGCGCAGAAATTATACAAGTTGGAAGACGATGGATACTCGGAAGAGCTTGTTGATGAAATTAGTAGGACCATTCATATGGAACTTAAACGACGTCGTGATAAAGGTTGGGAAACCGACGACGATTCTGATTTTGGTGAGTCTGAAGATGAAGATGAAGAGGAGTATGTTGAGAATGTGACCGTTATGACCAATATTATGGAAGACCCAATTGAACTTGCAAATGATTGTAATGAAGATGTTGATGCCGAGATTTTGGTTAAGGTAGAAACGGACGAAGAATGGTTGCAAGGTTTGATAGAGGACCATGATATATAAGAGGTGAATAATTCACTTGAGTTTTTCAAGGATGAAGAGGATTTCGTGATAAAAGAGATTGTGCGAGGTTTGTCTAACCCTTTGCATATTGATTCTTCTCCTTTACCTCTTATTGGTTTGAATGTATGTGCTTCGAAAACATTGTTGAATGACTTTGTTTCTCGATATCCTCCATTAGAGAAACTTGATTCTCATACTATGCAGGTTTTGGAACAAGAAACCGTAGAAATACCCGACTCCTATATTCTTTATGCACTTCCAAGTGTGGAAAAGAATAAGTGTGGGGGAAGCTTTTATCGGTTAATAGCTTCGTTTGTGTTTTATATTACTAATATTTGTATGGAGCTATTGTTTGCAAAACAGGTGCTATGGATGGATCCCCAACTTTTCAGATTGCTAATATATGGGGAATGAATCTTACAAGAAGCTAAGTCGGGCCGTCGACTTTAAAACAAGCGCTAAGTGGGAGGCAACCCACCGGTTTTGTATCTTTTATCCTTTTGCTTTTTATTTTATTTTTGTTTATTTATTTTTTATTGTTTTCATATTTGCATCCCCATGTTTAATTTCATTAAGTCCATAATCTATCTTAGAAGAGAATTATGACGAATACCTTTCGTCAGAAAATTTCAGACTGCGCGTAGTTCAGTCCAGAGACCATAACTGTCAGACCGTTTATCAAAACACTGTGAAATTTTGACACTGTGTATAAAAAACGTAGGTGAACAACTTTTGTGAAATGGAGTTTTTCCAAATTCCTTACCAATTTTCACAGTTTTTGCGTTTTATCTTCTGTTACGTCAGAATTCAGAACTTTCGGTTTTACACATTGAGGACAATGTGCAGTTTAAGTGTGGGGGAGCATTTATATGTTTGTATAGTTTGTTTTAGTTTGTTTTATGCCTTTATTAAAATAAAAAAAATAAAATAGAAAACCAAGAAAAAATTTATGCTTTTTGAACTCCGAAATCTAGAAACTTGTGCCTTTAGGATGACACCATTAGTGGATGGAACCATTTTGAATGCAGGAGTTGAGGAACCAACTAACTAAAAGGGACGAACATAGCTCAGAAATCACAAATTAACATGATAGTTGTTACCATATCTCGGAATATCACCATATCACATTCTATTTTTTTTTATTTTTCCATATTTATCTATTGTTCTCTAAGTGCTTTGGTGGGTCACTAAACATCGACGTGTTATTACTGCTAGGATGAAATAGAGTGATTGAGTTACTAGAAAAAGGTGAAAAAAAAAAATAAAAAAGACCGACCAATTAGACCAAACGGAATAAAAAGACACTTGGGAATAGCAATATGTGTGTGTTCTCCCTGTCTCCGTCGCCTAAACAAGCGTGGAATGCAGGATCCAAGGGAACTATCGTGTGTCTATGTGACAAGAATCATGTGCTTGGATTCAGTTTGATCCAATCATGTTGTCTAAAAAAAAAAAGGAAAAAAAAAGTGAAAAAGTGAAAAGAAAAAGAAAGTATTATTTTGGTTGAATAAAGTCACTTCTGGTTCCCTTGTATATGCCAGTGAGTTGATGTAGAATTCAAACTAAGTAGCTAAATCCAATAGGATTAGGTTCATCTTGGCAGTGACCTTCAGACAGATATGGGAAACATCGATCACTTGTGAACATTCGCCAACATCTACATCTATATCCATCTTCTTAATCTTTTCATTGTGATTGTGGTTTGTTAGTTTCCGAGTATTGTGGCTTGTTCGACTATCTAATTAAAGCTTCACTAATATATAAATTGAATTTGTGCAAGGTACCTCCTCATGTAGTCAATTTGGATTCGTTCATTGATTTGTCACAAATAGACGGAGTTGGAAATATAGGTTTTGTAGGTATATCTCTAGTAAACCTTCACGAGACTATAACTCGTCCACTAGGGACACCTAGGGGTTCAAAGGCTTGTTATTTATGCTAAAATTAACCGTTTTCTCGACGTCACGGAGTTGTATGTATTTGTTTTAGTTTTGTTTTATTTGATTTGCTCGAGGAATAGCAAAGTCTAAGTGTGGGGGAATTTGATAGGTGTAGAATACACCGTATTTACTATCTAGAGTTTATGCTTTGTTTGCTATTTTTTCTTGTAAATTATGTACTTTACGTTTATTTTTGAGTTGTTAGGTACTCTGGAGTCATTGGAGCAAAAGAGGAAGAAATATGTGCAAAATGGGCACAAAGGTCATTTCATAGGCAAACACTATATGGAGTCCAATCAACGCTAAGGGGCAACTCAATTTGGAGGAATACTAAATACAATCAAGATGATGTTAAGGGGTTACCATCTGGGTGACCCTTATCTCAGGTGATGGGGTATCTAAATCCTGTCCTAAAATCCAAACTTACCCTAATACGAGAGATTTTGTCTCTCATTCACAATCCTCTCTCTTTGTGATCGAGAAATGGAAGCAGCGGCTATTGGTGCTGTTGTCCGAGAAATTGGAAGAGAAATGAATCGAGCGACCTGTGAAATCATAGATGCATAAACAGAGAGAGGGAAGCACCGGTTGCTGTGACTGAGAGTTGGATTGAAATTAATTGGAATTTGAGTTTGATTGTTGTTGCTTCCAAATATTTAAATCTCAGAAGATGTGTTGATGGGGATCGAGAAATCAGGAGAAGGAGGTGGTTTATGGGTTTGTAATAAATCGAAAGAAGATGGGGTGCTGTAATGGAAGATTAACGAGATGGGTTTGCCTATAGTCCAACCAGAGAAGATAATGAATTTCAGCTCGAGAATGAATCAGGGAGATTTGTGTTTCTTCCCCAAATTAGAGTTAGGGTTTGAGATGAACTCGATCTTGGTGGAAAAATTAATGGAGAACAGAGATGGGTTTCGAGCATTCAGATTCCATACAATTCAATATCATTGGGTTCTTTCTGGATTTGTGAATGGCAGCTAAGAATCGAGTTAGTGGATGAATCTGTGAGAGTTTTACTGTAAACTCAGGGCGACTGACTCTCTACTGCTCATACTGAAGAATGAATGGTTGATCCAAATTGTATGAGCTAATGGGTTTATGTATGATGCTAAGAAAACTGAGATTACAAATCTGAATTGGCAGTGGTGGTAATTAAACTCAGTTGCAGGGAAGCTATGGTGGTTTTGAACTGAATTGCAAGATGCAGAAGATGGAATTGGTGCTGCAATGCCTGGGTAGAAGAGGAATTGAAATGGGTTTGTGACTGATTCAGTAAAGAGAATGATGATGTTGTTAATAGGTCTCTGTAATTGATAGAATAAGTTGCAGGTGCAAGACAAGCTTGAGAGGGCTAAGCAGGAATAGAATTGCAGTTGGAGCTGCAGAGTTACTATAAGAGCCTGAGATGCAAGAACTGCAAATGAAGTGTTGGTGTATGTGTTGGAGCTGTTGAGAAACTACAGAAAATCTGGTTGTGAAGCCAATTGCAGGATAAGTGGGTATGTGGAGCTGATGGCAAGAGATCTTGGAGGCACTGGAGCTGCTTCTATGGGTCAAGGTGGAGAAATTGAACTGAAGTAGCTGAATGTCGCAGGGAGTAGCTACAGATGAATGGGTATGTAAAGCTGGCACTGGTGGTGCACAAGAAGATAAGCTGCTGGTGACACTGAGCTATGAATCATGCTTGCGGCGATAAGAAGGTTTGCACGGTTGGTGGAAGCAATGAGTGTATGGGTGCAGCTGAGATAAATTAAAACTATGCAGTGGTAGCGTGCCGAGAATTGTAGAGAATGAATGGGTTTGAATAGATGAATGATAGGTTGTGCAGGGAAAATTGCAGAACATCCATCATGGCTGGGTGTACAGGGAAGGCACGGCCATCTTGGCTATGACAGTATTTGGCCTGTGCAAAGACCAGGACTAGTCAGCCGAGTTAGCTAGCTAACTCGGTTCTGACTCACTCAGAACTTGACCCGGTCAACCGTTAAAGACCGTTGGTCAACAGTCAAGGATAACAGAATCTAAACAGAATATTCCATGGACGAAGAAGAATTCAGATGACCGGCGGTGAATTTTCTCACCGGATTCCGGCCAACTTCCGGCCGAAAACCCAGTTTTCCGGCGAGCGTTTTTGGGACACATTTTCTGCACGGGTTTCTCTCTCTTGTGGGCTTGGTGGACTTCTAACTAATGGACTTTGAAGACAAAACCTAATTTTGGAAGGAGTATCCTTTATGGAAATTGAGAAACATATAAAAGAGAAGACTTTTTCTCTAAATCATATATCTTCTACTACTTTTTCTAGGGTTTGCAACATGATAGAACTTCTTCTTCTTCTTGTTATGAACTCCATTAACATGAGTGCTTAATTTTATTATTGGTTATGGAATAATTGGATTTCACATAATATGGTTTTTGATATGATAAATTAGTTTTGTCTCCATACTTTATCGATTATTATTCACAATTAATATTGTTATATGATTTGAATGCTTGTTTGATCGAGTCGCGAATCGGTTGAGTTTGTTTTCATCTCTATTGCTAGTTTAGGGTTTATTATACGTAAAAGTGATACTCCTTGAATGCAAGTAGCATAAATATGATTATAGTTTGTAGTGATATATTCTTATGATCATATGTGAATTATAACCTTTGTTAAATTGAATTAGTGCGTTTTCCACGTTCGATTGCTTTGATTGGCCTGATTTCATAGAACTTAATGCATCTTGGGAATTAAACTTAATTAGTGCTTTTACACGTTAGGTTGTTCTTTTAGATAGAATTCATATTCGCATCTTTTAATGTGTTTGTTGATGACAAAAGGGAATTTGCGGGATATTCTTGCGATCAAGATATTCTAGGGCTTTTGATAAAAGTTGAGATTAAATATCAATTCTAATTATTGTGAAGAAAACATATTTGTGAATGAAGATGAAACCTTAACCAATATCTTTTCTATTTGAATTGACTTGCTTTGTTTATTTGTTTGTTTTTATTTTACTTTTGCTTATATAAAAATCATAAAATCACCCGGTGTTTTATATAGGAAACCGAAACAATTTGACAACCTAGTCCTCTCTGTGGGATCGATCCTTTCTTGCCCTTGCTATATTTATATTTTGAGTAGTAATAAAGTGTAATTATTTTTGACGCATACGACAGCGATCAGCCATACGGCAGTAAATTGTAGACAACATAAAACCTTAATAAGTAGAAGGTTAATGCTAATTTAGTTGAAACAAACTAGAACAAGTTTAGTGGCATGATGTCGGAAATAATTTTAATAACTAATATTTTAATAAACAATTTGAGAGATTGGTGGGTGGACTCTGGAGCCACTACGCATGTTTGTTCAAAGGGAATTTTAAGAAAATGCCACACTATCAATTTCCGGTTTAATAAAGTGCCACCGTTTTTTTCGATATATATAAAGTGCCACTAACGTTATTGATTCCGTCAAGGCCCACATGATTGGTCATTTGTCATTGACTTGGTCAATTTTTGATGATTCAATTACTAAAATATCTTCTTAATCTCTATAACAGTTTATCATCTCTCTTCTCTTTCAATTGAATCGTTACAAAGAAGAGACACACCGTTCTTCATATCCTCTTCTTCTTCGATCAAATCAGAGAATCTACAACTGATTAATATATTAGTACATCACAATAAGTAAACATCTTTATCTTCTTTTATTGCTGAAGTTCGAAGAATTGGTGGAAAGAGAGGAAAGCAATTCAATTTTATCTTTCCCCAATTTGAATTTGATGTTGTTGTCTGAGATGTAGAGAACAATGGGTTCGATTCGCCAACGGAGAAATTGTGGGTTTGTTGCGATTTAAAAATGCAGATGAAATAGGAAGAGATGGGTAATCTGGTAAGGTTTTGAATTCATGATTTTTAAAATGGCTGGAAAAAATTTAGGGTTCGTAAAATTAGGTTAAATTGAGGTGGTTTTTAAAATTAGGTTTAACTGGACTTGTCTGAACCAATAATACATATGAAAGATAGGGTTTGTGGTTAAATCCTGTGAATATGGTGTAGCAGAAATAATGATGCTATTGGATTTGATTTGGCAGTGGCTAGGAATTGAAGCCGACATGGGTTGATGATTTGAGTCTGAGATGAATTATTTGAGCCATATTAAGTTGAAGAAAGGATTGAATGAATCAAGTTTGTATGAATTTGATATTGCAGTGAAGAACTGGAAGGTTTGGAAATCGAACAATGGTGCATATATATTCCACCACCAGAATACATGTAGGTGTTTGTAGAATTGCTTGAACCACCAGTTTCACTCGATAATCAACAATCGAGTTCTCGTTGCAGCTGCCTATTGACTTCCATGGATGGATGGATTTCTGGAGTGGATGAAGTAGATTACAAGGGTTCTTGAGCTGAGAAGGAGATGGAGAATTGTTGTTCTTAGGTGGGTTTGATGGTTAAAATGGATTTCATAACTCGGTTGAGTTTTGGACAGAGATTTCAAGTCGTGAAAATAGTTATACATGAGAACTTGTAGATTTTGTTTACAAGGGATTATGGTGATGTTGGTTATAAAGCTAGAAAATAAATTTGATGCTGCAATGGAGGCTTGAATTCTTGTTGGTCTAGGCTTGAATCCTTGTTGGTCAAGGCCTGTGTGGATGTCATAATTGCAGGAATTGGGTCTTAATGTTGCCGAATTTGAAGCAGGCATTGATGCTGATGTATGAGCTGCAAGAATTGCAAATGATTATGTTATGGGCACTTACTCACGCAACCAAACTCGGTAGTGACCCGCACTATTTTGTTGATTTGAATCAGTCCTAGTTAGATGATCTAGGGGCTTAAATGTCTTTTACTAGGGCTGATTTACTTCCACATAGGCACTAACAGTTGTTAACTGTTTTCTCAAAAAAACGGGATGGAAAAGATCAACAATGTGGCATTTAATAAATTTTAGAAAAAACAGTGAAACTTTCTTAAACATGAAATTGAAAGTGTTGCACTTTATTAAAATCCCCTTGTTCAAACAGAGACCTGTTCACCTCCTATCAGAGGATATGGGATGTCGAGAAACTCTATATGAGTAATCCATCCGCGACAAAGGATGCATAAACGGAAAAGATAGACCAGAAGCTCATATATGTAATATTCTCACGTTGAATGAAGTATTCATGTTCCGGGCATATGCAAGAATCTTGTATCTTGTTCTGATGTAGATGGTAAAAGATTTAAGATATTAATTGAATCTGAAAACTTGTTATAACTAAGGGCAGTGATTTTTTAGGCAACGGTTATAAGACTTAAGGTTTACGGAAAAAAATGATGAAGTGAGCATAGTTGATTCTGTGTTTTCTTTTGTATGATTGAATTTTTTGCATGGTACACCTGGAACTGTAAACTTATAAGTCAATGCATAAACTGGCTAGCGTAGCATGGCATATCCAAATTTAGTTTGGATATTGAACACAAAAGTTAAATCTTTGTGGAATCAACATATGCTATATAAAACCTTTTAACAAAACAGTTCAGAGTAATTCTAAGCCCTTATAATTAACTATGTTAGACCTAGTTGACATGAAATCAACCCAAACTAAGGTGGTAAAATGTGGTTTATTACTTTCATAGATGATTGTACGAGGTACTATCTTGTACACTTGCATATGGGTAATGATGGTGCCTTAGAAGCCTTAAAAGTATAAACTTAAAATTGAAATCGAAGTATATGTTACCACTAAATGGTTAGGTCTGAACGTGATAGTGAGTATGAAATATATATAGGAGATTGCACCTCCTTATTCATTGTAGTCTAATGGTATATTTGAACATAAGAAAAAACCATTAAGGAGATGATATATGCCATGTTGATTAAAGGATTAACTGCCAACTTCTGAGAGGATATCATCCTCTAAATTTGTTATATCTTGAATTGAGTAACCTTTAAAGGATCGGATAAAACTCCATATGAGTATGGAAAGATAGAAAACCTTCTTATGCATATAGTTTTGATAATTAATAGGGGGAAAGCCACTTTTACTAGGGGGAAAGCTGACGTAGTCTAGAATATTTGATTTCGGATCGATATGGGGTGGATTGAGAATAAGCCATCCCCATCAATTTTCTTTTCATTTCAAGTTTGACTTCCCGTGTTATCCTCGCTTCTTGTGACCAAGAACCTTCACAAATATACAAAATATTGTAACTCGCATATCTAATCAGCAAACACTCGACGCCATGGAGAAAGGAAAAGGAGTTGATTGTATAAACAAGTTAATTACCTCACCCAGTTGATCTGTAATATTTTTGCGTTCTACTTCAAACAGTTGGATATGATAGGTCACTTCCATTTTAATTAGTACTTCGTATTGATTGATCTGTAATATTTTAATTAGTACTTCATATTGGGATCAAATTAATCTAATCCAAGTGTTCAAAGTCGATATCCCACTTTGAGAAAGGATGTAAGACCCGACACAACATGATCATTAGTGAAATAAACCTACTTAATTACATGTTGAAAACTTAACTAACCAGCAGTAAGGAGTTAGGCATCAGTCCGTTCATTGATCAAACATCATCAGCAGGCAGCATCTATCATCAGTGAGAAGTCAGTGTCAAAGAGCTACATGCTAAATTGCTAGCGGACGACAAGTGGGCTTGTAGATACAATCTCTTAATGAACTACTATGCTTTACTAACAGGCTCCAAAGCTTCAATCATAACCACGTTGTTTCCTTTGATTACATGTTCCATAAGACGATATCAAGAAGATCTTCATAAAAGAAAATTAGGTTTAAATGGGAAAGCTTATTTTAAATCCACCCAATATTAACCCGCAGTCAAATAACCTAGACTGAAGTCAGCTTTCCCTCTAACAAAAGTGGCTTTCCCCCTATTAATTATCATAGTTTTTTGGTTATGATTTCATATTTTTCTCTAACATTGGTGTGAATTAATGAGCACGAAAGTGCGACGCATTTTCACCCATAAATACATTAGCTAGGACTCATTTTATCACTAATAATCTTGTATGTAGGTGTTTTTGTCAAATAAGCTCTTATGGAGAAAGTTGCTCGAAAAATTACTTAGGGCACCACGAAGGAGTGTTAAAGGCGTCCCAGAAGTGTTTGAAACACCCCAGAAAAAGTGTTAAAGGCACCCCAGAAAAGGCATTAAAGGCACCCTCATTTTGGATAAGGGCACCCACATGCATCCAGTTGTTAAAGGCGCCCATGTTTTGGATCAAGGAACTTCATCTTCAAAAATTCGAATTTCAGTTTTGGCAAGAAAATGGCAGCAGATTTAGGGTTTCGATTTTGGAGGTGTATGGGTGAGACTAAAGCGCTGAAATCAAATGGGTTTGCTCCTGGTAGCTAAACGGGTCTGGTATGGGTCATCGTTTCGATCAAAATTGGCTAGATAATCAGGAATTCAAGGAAAAAGTATAAATATTTTTGGCGGGAAAAGTTTTGAAGAAAACCCGATATTTTGCTGTGATGATTTTGGAGGAGTTTTACGGGGACTTAATTGCTGAAATTCGTTGGGAACATCCTGTTTTGGCTAAACAGGAGTGGTAATGTTGTTAGAATCGAAAAACTTGGGCAGGTTACGTGGATTCAAGAAAATAGAGGAGGTGGAGCTTTTCACGGGATTGTGTGAGATATTTCTGGTATTGGCTAGTGGTTGCAATGAGTTTGACTTCTTTTGGAACTTGTTTTGCGCGTGCTGGAGAGTTTAAGTCAAAGAATAACACGTAAAAGAGATAAAAAAGGAATGTTTTCTCGAAATGAAATAACACCAGATATTCTATTTTTAGAAGAACTGCTTGTGATTGTTGCATGTTTAACGACATCATGTATGAATAATGAACTGGTTTAACGGTGTCGACATCCACAGACGCGTGAAAGAGAATCAAATCATGGCGATAGTAAGAATAAAAATATATATTCCCGAGAATAATCCCTTGATGGCGAAGATTTCAAGCTTTGATTGCGAGTTATTATGGTTCTGTTGGGTATAAAAGAGTATCTTGGGGATCAGAGATGGGTATGGAGAGTTAGGGGAGGCTACAAAGTGAGTTTGAGAGCTGCGGAGAAGATTTCTCTGCTGCTGCTGTGAAGATTACACGAAGAACATAAGGCTGTGAAAGACTGTCGTTAATAAACCGTGGTCTTTCCTCGGTTTTGCAACAGTCTTTCCGGCGACAGTTGAACAGTGTTTACATCACTTGTCATTTATCGTATATTGTCACAGTGGATTTGTGACGTTTTTGTGCATTGCAAATTCCTGGTTTATTTGATTTCTCTCCTTTTCATCATTTGTAAGCACATTTGAGTAATAAAAATCCATTTTGAGTGTGTCTGCAATATGAGTAGCTAAACCCCTACACTAGGTCGACGGAGGAATCCGAATTTCATACGTGGGTAATTTTAATTAATTCTTTATATGACTTTTTCACAAATTAAAATAGAATTATGATTTGAAAAAATTAGTTATCATTTTATTAGATGGGTCATGCTTGCTTAGATGTTTGATGTCCCATGCTTACGATTTATAACTAAAGTTGGAGAATCTACCTTGGCAAAAATAAGAGTCCTTGTTGTTTTATTCATTGAGCTATAATTGTTGAAGAATAAATAATTGAATCTATTGATATGAATTCGGTGGAATCCTAGACCCAGTAACTCTCTCTTTTATTATTTTTTTTAAACTTTTTAATTTAATCTCAACAACGTCCGAGTGAACAACAACACTTTTTACTACAACCACAAACAAATTAAAAATATTATTATGAATACTTTTATGGAGTCTAGGGATGTTGATTTCTTTGAACATGTTTATTTTGAAACCCATCTCTTCTTAGGGATGTTTTGTTGATCCCTTAGATGTATTTTCAACTAGTACCTTCAAAGGAAGATGAAGTAGTGTTGATCCTATGAGAAGTAAAAGGATTAGAATTGATACTTCTTATAGACCTGACTTCATAAATGTGCTTAGCTTATGTAAGGACCCTCAAGCTTGTCAACTCTAGTTGACCGGTCTAATAATGATCAAGAGACAATCTAGAGTTGATCAAGAGACGATTTAGCCGCCAATGACTCAATTAGTTAATATAGTTTTAATTAATAGAAAGTAATCTAACAACGATCTAGATACGAAACTATTATCATTGAATAAATTTCGAGTTATGCGGAATGAACTACTTGAATGTGTCATTAGGATTTTGGACGAAGAAGATATCATGAGATTTGTTTGAAGGGTAAAATAGTCTTTTTTGAAGTTTAGCTGCCTTGGAAGCCCTTATCCAAGAGCATTGGGTGCCTCGGTATTTTGGTCGGCCTTATCTCTAGATGGAGAAGAGGCGTGACTGTTGCCTTAGAACCTAGGTATTTATCTGTCAAAGGTATTGCAGTAACTCCTAATACCTCTTTGACTCTTCTTCAGATATTTTTGTCAGCCTTAGAACTAAAGAAAACCCCTGATTTGTTTTAGTTTATTAGCTGACCCAAAGCTAGGACATAAAATTTAAACAGTTGAACTAAGCTTTCACAAGTCTTTTCACTAACTTTACAAAACAACAAACAATCGTCTGCAAAAAGTAAGTGACTTATAGGAGGTGCCTTATGAACCAGTTTTATTCTTTTAATCTGCCCCAAGTTTTCAGTCTGAGAATTAGTTCGAGATAAGGCTTCCATACAGAAAAGGAAGAGATAGGGGATATTGGGTCTCCATGTCTTAGAACCCTTGTGGGTTTAATGAACTTAGTGGGAGATCCATTAAGTAGAACTTCTAAGGTTGTAGTTGAAATACACTGGTGTACCAAGTTACACCATTTATCGTTAAAACCCATTCTATACAAAATTTGCATTAAGAATTCACATTCAACTTTGTCGAATGCTTTAGTCATATCGATTTTTAACCCCATAAAACCGTTTATCGATTTAAAGTTTTTCATTTTGTGAATAATTTCATGGGCTAAGGTAATGTTTTTAGAGATCTGCCTTCCCGGGATGAAGGAAGATTGGTAAGGTTAGATTAGTTTTTCCAACAGCCCTTTCGTTCTCTCTGCCATCAGTTTAGAAATGACTTTATAGCTAGTGTTTGGCAGGGAAATAGGTCTGAACTCCACAGGAATCGTAGGGTTTATATTTTTAGGGATTAAGGAGATGAGGCATTCATCTCTTTATATATGTGGCCACTTATGAAAAAATTCCGAACCATATCAGTCAAATCAGTTTTGATTATCTCACAATTTTGTTGGAAAAAATTGGGAGGAAAACATCCGGTCCTTTTATGTATGGAAGTGTATTTGCTCTGGTTAGAGAATGAAATATTGATGAGAAACCTTATTGTGAGTGCACAATGCAATGATCAATAAGTCCCAAAATGACAGAAAATCTTCAGCTTAATTTGTCACTAAGAACATCCATAATCCATGCCAGATAAGACAAAGTTGAAGTACTCATGAGAAATAAGTCATTCCAAGTGCATGGCAGGGAATTCATCGAATTCATGGGATGTCATTTAAGGTGAGTGACATGCCATTATTGTCGTTCTATTATATACCTTACCAAATAGGGGCTTATGCCCATTAATTTAGGCCTACAACTACATGAAAAAAAAGGTCATTGAAAAGTAAAAAAAACAACAACATCCCTTATCCAATTATTTTAAAAAATGACTAATTTATCCCTTGATTAATTAGCGTTAATCGGGGGATCAATTGATGTTTAATCAAATTAAACTAAAAATTAACTAATCTTGATTCTTCATCAAAACGTGAATTTTTTTTATTTTTTTTTTTGAAAAAAAATCAGACCAGAATCGGTATATGTATGTGCTCTCATAAACCGATTATGGGTTGATTTTTCCAATTCACAAAAAAATAAAATAAATACAAAATCAGTTTTTACAAATGTACACAAAAACCGATTATGAGAAAGAAAAAAAAATCAAACATAATTTAAATCATACTCGATCAGTTCGCGTATAAATTCATATACTCATTCTGAGATCGAGTATGAAATCATACTCGTTTTGAAATTGTGTAAAATCATACTCATACTCATTTTAAATTTGGGTATAACTAGAATCGGTTTAGACGATACACACATAAAAACCGATTATTAACATTGTACAACAGGAATCGATATATAAAAGTGCTCATGTAATCCGATTCTAACAAAAAAAAAAGATACAGAAAAATTGTGAATTTTTTCTTACAACAATCGGTTTACTCGACACACATATAAAATCTCGAACCAGAAAACATATCAAGGACAATCGGTCTTTGTGGGCATGAACATAAACCGTTTCTATTTGCAATCGGATCACATATACATTAACGTTAACCAATTCTGATAAACCAGGAAAATTTTGATTTCAAAATTTTCAATTTTTAAGCGATTTTATGCTACTAAAACCTGGTTTATAGGATTGGGTTGAGAATAAAAGAAAAAGAATCAGTTGAAATGGAGATGGAAATGAATTTGGTTTTGATTTTAATTTTGATTTTAATTTTTAATTTTATGATTTTAGTTTTATGATTTTGATTTTAATTTTAATATTTAATTTTATGATTTTGATTTTAGTTTTTAATTTTATGATTAAGATTTGATTGATACAAATTAATAGTATTAATATTTGATAAAGGGTAAATTAGTAGTTTAGAAATTTTTTTGTCATATAGTCATGGGCCCTAATGGCCATAAGCCTCAATTTAGCCAGGATTATATACCTTATAACCATTCCATTATTGTCATTTAAATAAAATGAAATTTAATCCCATTTCATTAATAACCATTCCGATCGCTCTTTTAAGTTTGGGATGGTCAACCTTTGGTCTAGCTACCGATCACCAAACTGGTCATCGATAAAAATACCAAAGGTCATCATTTAGGTGAAAAACCAGTCTAATGAGCAGTGATAACAGAGTACAAGACGAACTTTGTCATTACGCCTGCTTCTAGTGGATCGAACATCGGCACATTTCTCAGTGGAAGAGCTAAACGAGCAAACTAGTACAATCCCATCATATATATACCAAGATAACATTATACTGCCAAAATAGTTCTGCACGGCATTCATTGGCCGGAGTATAATTCTTGTTCTCAGGCCAAACGGTCTCAACTAGGTTCCTTGTCATCTAATAAATTACTCTTACACCACCATTAACAAGTGTTCTTACTTCTTACTTAGTGCCTCTGGGTGAGCATGGGCCGGTATGGACCGGTTTTTACCTTATCTGCATCCAATCCAAGTCACTACGGATTTCAGATTTGGCATCCGCATCCAATCCAACATCCAACGGATTTGCATCTAATGGATGCACAGATGAACGGATTGGGTGCGGATAATCCAATGGATTTGTGTTAGTTAAAATTTATAATGAAAAAATATAACCAATATAAATCTACTCCTTTAAACCCCTAAGCCATGCGTCGCGCCGTGAGAGTACCCACCTTTGGGTGAGCGTCACCGCCCCCTTGAAAATTCTCCAATCCACTTTTCCTCAAATATTATGAATGTAACACTAAATATCTCTTTCGGTGAAAAAAATGGCAAAACAAAAAAACAAAAACAAAAAACGTTTCTTCTTATGAAACCGAACATCTTCTTTTTCTTCTTTTTTTATGGGTTATATACCTTCAAAACTTTGATTCTTAAGTATCAATCTCTTGTTGTTCTAGGAACAACCCTTTTCATTGGTTGTTGGATTTTCAATGGCATCTGGATTTTTTATCTGTTTCTTCCTTCCTTTTGATCTGTTTTCAGTAAAAGTTGTTTCTTTTAAATCTAGGGTTTCTGTTGTGGAGCCGAAGAAGGGTTTTGATTTGCATATGAGATAAGCAAGTAGCAGTCTGAGATTCAATGGGTTAACGGCATAAACACACCGGAGAAAAAAAAACATTAGCTAATGATGAGCACTTGGAATCCCAGTACTAAATTCCTTCAGATCGATCATTTAATCGCAGTAGAGAAGAATAAGTAAAGAATGGCGCGATATGATAGAGCAATCACAGTATTCTCACCAGATGGTCATCTCTTTCAAGTGGAGTACGCTCTCGAGGCTGTACGGAAAGGAAACGCATCTGTTGGTGTTAGAGGTACTGATACTGTTGTTCTTGGTGTTGAGAAGAAATCTACTGCTAATAAACTTCAAGATTCTAGGTAAACCCCTTTTTTCTATTTCGCTCTTTTAGTATGGGTTTTGTTATTTAGATTTATATTTGTAACTTTTTTCTTCGGATTCTGTTCGTTAAAAATGGTGAAATTGGTTTTAGTTGAAATTTTAGGGTTTATGTTTGATGAGGGTACTTCAGGGGAACTATGATTGTGTTATCTGATTAGCAATTGAAACGGATACCTAGATTTGATTCTAGAGATCAATTTCATTAAGATAGGGTTAGGATGTCTTATGTACAATGCATATTTGGTCCATGTTTAATCCTTTTGCTGTGAAACACTATCAGTAGATTGGAATTCCAAAATTTGTTGTGCCAGAAGATAGATACGGATTGTGTGCAAATTGGTACCACTAAACGTAACTCTTATTCTGTCTGGATAAATTAAGTTCTTTTGCTTACATCTGAATGTAACATGGTTGATAAAAAGTCTAGGAGAAGAAATGTTGGTTAATGAGGCTCTTATGACTTTCTTATGAATGAGACGGTTGCATTGTAGACCTGATAATTGGGAAGTTTTCACCACTGCTAATGTTTTTTTCCCCTACACATTATACTGTAATTTATCCGAAAATGGACAGCATGAGTAATTCTAACCGTGGTCTTGAATTATAGCTGAACCCCATACTATTGAAGTGGTTTGATTTTCGTTGACCTTCTATACATGTTCTTCTCCAAGAAATAAGTTCCTTTTTAATCGATTCACGTCAGGTCTTTCCAAAGATGATGATTATCAGGTATATGCATTATCTTCATCTTCTTGATCAATCACTATGTAGAAAAACACTTTTCATGTTTGCCCTCCTTTAGTTAGCTATAGATAGCCAATAACCACTTAAAAAGAAACTAATCGTAGCAAGGCTAAGACGGTCATTTGATACAAACTCTATTATGGTTTTCATAGACCTTTGTATACGGACAAGTCACATATGAGATGGAAATGTAATTCCTTCGTTGAAATTTTATTGTGTGGTGGTGCTCGGTCGGTCATGGTAATGCCAAACTTAACTGTCCAAGCAAAAAAGAAACAAAAAGTGGTGATTGGTATATCTTTAAAGCTTAATTATTTTTTTGGTGTTCGCATCTCTTCGAGTTCAAATGGCGAATTTATTTTGCGGGACTTGGTAAAAGAAAACACTAATCCTGAATTGATGGTCTGGGACAAATCTATCATTATTTTCACATTTCTTATCTAGGATGTTTCTTTTTCTTCTTGCCTTCGTATATATTTTATCTGTAGTTATTGTTTTGATTGCTTTCCAATGCCCATAAACACTAAAAGCCATGCTTAGGCTAAGTCCTATGGGAGAGATTGGAGTGCTAGATTGGCCAAAAAGTGTTGCAAATCATGAAAAAAGTGTTGGAAAAAAGTTAACACTCAATCTGGCTACTTCTCTCTCCTAGCATTTGCTCGCAGTCGCACTATCGACGAGATTGAAACGCCGAATGGTGCGGCGCTCAAAAAGTGGTGCAAACGCCGAATGGTTCGACGATATATATTTTTTTTCGTATAAAGAGAAGAAGTGATAGAGAGAGAGAAAAAAAGAAGGAAATAAAAATTGTTAACGTGGAAAAGAGGAAGAAATATAGAGAGAAGAAAAAGAGGGAGAGAGGAGAGAGGAAAAGATGGAGAGAGAAGAAAAGAAAAAAAAGGGGGGAGATAGAGAAAAAGATGGAGAGAAAAATATAAAATAATCAGTTTTTTTTAGAGAATAAAACATATAACGCCGAATGTTTAGGCGTTTCTAAGGCTGCACATGGTCCGGTACGGCCCGGTTCTCTTATGGAACCGGTCCCTGTACTTGGTGTTGACCGGTTCCTCAGTTTGAGGACCGGTACCTGTACTTGTACCTGTACCTCCGGTACCGGTCCGGTACAAGTCCGGTACCGGGTTTTTTACCTGTTCAAAAAACTATTACAACATTTCCATTTTTCAGTTCAAATGTTCAATACTAAAACAACATTTCCAGTTCAATGTCACATGCATACTTAAGTTCAACATTTTCATAACTTATTACAAAATACTAAAGTTAAAGTTAGTGAAAACAACATTTGCAATCCTAGGCCACAAATATGCACATTCATCTCCTCTCCAATAAGGCCAGTGATAGCACAACCTCAACCTGTGTTGAACAAATAACAATCAAATACATAAGAAGTTCATAACCACAGCAGCCTGACATTTCAAGTATGTATGATACATTGATACTAGATAACACTATTTCAGCAAGTACAATAGTGAGAAACTTGAGGTAAATATGGACAATGTGCACAATTTCAGTCATAAACTCATAGTCATATGCAAACAGGGGTTCTCAATTCTCAAAATGAAAAAGTAAGAAATCATTATATATTAGATGAAGACAGCAAGAGAGAACAAGATAAAGAAAGTTATACCAACCTTCCATTTCTTAGCAAGGAATGAACTTTAAGCTTTAGCGAAAGCTTCAATCCATACTGCAAGAGTAAAAAAAAAGATAAAACAATAAAGTAAGTAACAATACAAAAAAAGTAAAGTACTATTAAAGATAACAAAAAAGAAGAAAAACTAAAGTACCTTCCGCATCTTCACCATCATCATCAGGTACATAATCACATAAAAGATCAAGAGCAATGGGTTTTTGTAAGAAGCTTTGTGTACAGAGCAATGCTTCAACTGTCTTCGTAGACAAAGAAGCTCTCCATGGAGTAAGCACGCGCTTACCGGTGCTAAAAGCCGATTCAGATGCAACTGAAGACACAGGCATTGTCAAAATATCTCTCGCCATATATGACAGTACCTTATACCTGTTTGAATTAGCCTTCCACCAAGCCAATATGTCGAAGTCGTCATCTTGATCTACTTCACGCATTTTACCATCCATAACATCTGTCAAGTACCTATCTAACTCTGTGGTTCTTGCTTCTTCAACACAACTTGGGTTGTCCCAATGCTGTCTCTTCCTTGATTGAATTCTAGATTTCAAACCTTTAGATTGCACATTAATAGAATTGGAAACTATCGGAGCAGCACTAGATGAACCATCCTCATGAGCTGAATACATTGAACAATAATCTTCAAATAGTTCCTGAAATTCTAATTTTACCTTTCTCATAATTCTCTGAACCTCCCACGAATTATTGTCAAACAAACAATTAAGTGTAAACTCCAGACCCTTTTGTTTCTCTCTTGGATCCAACAGTTGAGCAAAAAACATAACAGAATTCATTCTCTCATAGACACCCCAATACTTGTGGTACTTGGCAAACATTAGACGAGACATACGTGCAATAAATGGATCTGATGCTACATTATCTTTAAATTCAACTAATTGTTCATGGATGAATACCAATTCCCAAAGGAAACTATGAGTTGTGACTTGTGTAGAAGCAGAAAAATTGACAGTTGCATTGAAGAATACCTCTAAACACTTCACAAGACCTCTAGCATAGTTCCAATCTTCTTTATAAGGAGCATGTGTTCGTACTTTCTTCTTCTTCTTCTTCGTAGCCTTGTTCTTGCCTGTTGGATCTAACTCCTCAACCTCTTCTTCAATATCCTCAACCTCATCATCTTCTTCCATATCTTCAACCACTTCTTCCAGGACCATGATATCATCACTAATTATAGCTTTCTCAATAACTCCTCAACCTCACCTGATAACAAATAATCAAGAAAAATTAGTCATAAGAATATAAGATGCCTGTGACAAATTCACACACAAGTATAATTGCATATAAGAAATCAAAACTATGGCAGTAACTCATGGAAAGCCCTCTCATACTAAAAAAAAAAGAAAACAAAGCAACAACAGCATAATTGCATACCACTATAACTGCATAAGATGAAATTGATCAAAAGCAAGCATCTTCAACTCAGCAAAGAGAAATATAGATTGCAAGAGAAGGATTTAAACATATATTTGAACATAACCATGGCTCAGTCATATGTTCAATGAAGAGTTGAGTGAGAAAAAAATAAATATTTAGCTAAAGGCAATTGAAGTTCGAAACTTACATGTAAATACTTAGCTCTAATTGGTGATCCAGTCCAGCTAGTAACAACTTTCTTCAGATGATCCATAGCTACGGTGTTGGCGCTCACATTGTCTAGAGTAACACCAAATACATCTTGTAGGCCCCAATCTTTCAAACAATCCACCAGCTTCTCACTGATTGCACAACCTGAGTGACCTTCAACTTGACAAAACATCAGTATTCTCTTCTGCAGTGTCCAGTTCTGATCAATGTAGTGAACGGTTACAAAATATAATTAAAATTATTCCTATGATGTCCATGTGTCCGTTGTCAAAGATACCCTCTGCTTGGATGTCAAGAAGTAGGTTTTTAGGACATTCTTCTCTTCTACATACATCTTTAAGATATCCCTATAAATTGACATACGTCCTGGAACCTTGAACCTAGGCTGTGCCTCTTGCATCATTGCCACAAATCCTGACCCTTTTACTTTTCTAAAAGGTATTTCATCCTTAATGATCCACTCAACAAGATGCCTTCTTAACCTATCATAACTGTAAGTATGAGAAATAAGCTTACCATCCAGACCTGGTTTTGGGGGTGGCATCAACAAAGATGGTTGTCCCTTCACTTTCTTCTTGTTAGGATTTCTTGGACATCTATCCAAATGTTTCTGTAATCCAGAAGTGCCATTTACATCATTGTGAGCAGCATATGTTTTGTGGCAGTGATGACATTCAGCTTGAGTATCATTTATCCTAGTCATTTCCTGCCAAACACTTGATCTCACTTTGCCGTGCTTCTTCTTGCTATCATCAACTTCAACTGCTTCAGCTGTACTTGTTGGAGTTGCAGGTTCTTCATTGGTGTGAGATGCAGCTTGAGAGGAAGATCCAACTTCTGTTTGTTGAGTTGTACTTGCAGTTGGAGTTGCATTTGTAGTTGGGGTTGCATTTGATGTGGTCATCTAACATCATAAGCAAAGGTAAACTTCTTTAAGAATGTGCATAACAACATATAAGCAAGTATAACTGTAAAACAGTATAAGTGTATAACTAAGAAGCATAGAGCCCAAACAAAAGATAGAGCCACTTTAACCAAAATATAACAGACCAAGAGTTACAAATCAATTCTTATCATTGAAAGACAAGGTAATGCAGGACATTATCATTATCATAATGGTTTATTTGAAGCTAACAAAATTTTACAGGACAAGCTGGATTTTAAGTTAACAAACAACTTTTGTTATCATTTCCATGGTAACAAACAACTTTTGTTAATGTTGAATTCCAGAATCATATTTCCCTTTATTTCAACACAAACAACAGTACAACACAGAGTCACATACATCTATTTAGCCTAACAGAAACCCAATTTCTTGACAAAACTAATCAGAATTGAATTAAAACATGAACAAATCCAAGTTAAGAAATACTTCTAGTGAGAAGAAGAAGAAGAAGAACTAAAGTACCTTGGAAACAAAAAGGTGTAGATTAAATCTGATAGACGAAGAAAAAATTGGTATCCTTGGCAGTCAGCTCTCAGCACTTAACCTGCGTGAGTATAAACACTAGGGTTAGTTGATTAATCAAGATATTGTTACTTAAAATCGTTTTCAATTTCTAGGGTTTCTTGTTGAAACTAAAAAGATTACCTGATTGATTGAATGGTACTAACTAGTAACTGTAAGACTTGAATCACTTGATGATGATGGTGAATTGGTGAGCGTAGCCGTAGTTAGTTACTCGGAGATGAAGAGGCTGCTCTTCATAGCTTCAGAGAGAAAAAAAAAACGAAGAAGAAAGAAAAACGAATGAGAGACAGAGTGAAAGAGTTAGAGATTAGATTTTGGGGTTATCTAAATTGGACGGATAGGATTAAAAATAGTAAAGATCTAACGGCTCAAATTAATCGGTACAACTGGGCCGGTACAGGGCGGTGTTTTCCCCAGAACCGGTGCTTGTACCGTTCTTAGCCGGTTCTTAATATCATGTCCCGGTCCCTGTACCGGTTACTCCGGTACCGGTGCGGTTCCGGTCCGGTATTTCCGGTTCCAGACCGGTCCAGGTCATCTTGACCGGTTCCTGTGCAGCCTTAGGCGTTTCACGGCTAGATTGGCCATCCCATAGGAGTTAGGAGGTTGCCCAATCTGACGTGGATGGCCAATCTAGCATCTAAATATCTAACCCATAAGACTAAGCCTTAATATAGAGAAATATATATTCTCACTGTGATTAAACGGGTGCGGGTATCAGACAAAATTTTGATGCATGGTGTCAGTTCTTTCTTTCGTTGCTTTCTCATTGTTGACCTTTGTGAATCCAGCTTAGCACATTTTAGTGTAGATATCTGATGATGCAGTACACTCACTGTTCTTCTCAATTTGCTCTTATAGAACCAGGAAATGTAAATAATATCTCAACAGTCAGTTGTACACTATTACAGCAGAAACCTGGACAAGCTTTCTTGGCGTCCCTGAAATTCTCGGGTAAGCACTCAATATATGATTTCTGTTAGAACATGCACATCAGAGGGAAGCTAGATTGGTTATGAAGAATAATATCTCAATGTATTTTCCTCAATGGGAAATCGCCTCATATATACATGATATACAACTTTAGATAAGGAAAGAAAAGATACACAATATATGATCTTATACGATCTTACAACACATGGAAACAAGATATACACAACATAACTGCCAAGATACCATAATATCCTAACAATCTTAACACCCCCCCCCCCCCTAGACTCAAGGTGGTATGGGACACATCTTGAGTCTGGATATCAAAAACTGTAATCGAGTAGCCGGATGGGTTTTTGTGAAGAGATCTACAAGTTGTAATTCAGACTTGATATGAGGAAGATCTATTGTACCTTGCTTGTAATGATGTCTCGTGAAATGGCAGTCAATTTATATATGTTTCGTTCTTTCATGAAAAACATCGTTATGAGTGATCTGTATAGCTGCTTTATTGTCAAAAATAGAGGTGTAGAACGATGAATGTAAACACACATATCACCAAGAAGCCAGCGTAACCATATGATCTCAGATGTAGTATGAGCTAGAGCTCGATATTCAGCTTCTGCACTTGAGTGAGAAACAATTGTCTGTTTCTTACTTCTCCAAGATATGAGTGAGTCTCCCTAGAATACACAATACCCAGTAACGGATCTTCTACCAGTGACATCTCTTTCCCAGTCCGAATCTGAATATGCTCGAAGAACTAGATCATATTTAGACGAAAACTACAAACCTTGATACAGACTTCCTTTCAAGTAACGTAAGATTCTAAGAACTGTAGCAAAATGTGTAGATCGAGGAGCAGACATGAACTGACTCACGATATGAACTGCATGACTTATATCACGTCGATTAATAGTTAAATAGTTTAGACTTCCTACCAGTTTCCTGTACATAGTTGGATTGGACAAGATAATCCCATCAGTTGGACTATGTCTCACATTTACTTCAAGAGGAGTGTTTACGATCTTAGTATCTGTGATTCCAGCACGTTGAATGACTTCTGAAGCATACTTTGCTTGAGATATAAAGTAACCATTATAAGACTTACCCACCTCAATTCCAAGAAAATAACTCAAAGGGCCAAGGTCTTTCATCTGAAAACATGTACTGAGATAGTTTTTGAGATCACTGATTCCATATATATCACTGCCAGTAATGACCATGTCGTCTACATATAAGAGAAGAATCACAATAACTTTGTATGATTTTCTAGTAAGCATTGATGAGTCATAGTATCTTTGCGCAAACCCATATTTGAGAACTGTAGTGTTGAATTTCTCAAACCAGGCACGAGGGGCTTGTTTGAGGCCATAAAGAGCTTTACGGAGTTTACATACTTGGTTTGGAGCATGAGACAATCCAGGAGGAGGTTTCATATACACTTCTTCTTGTAATTCACCATGAAGGAAGGCATTTTTCACATCCATTTGATGAAGATCCCATTGACGAACATCAGCAACCGCAATAAGAGTACGTACGGTTACCATTCGAGCTACAGGGGAAAATGTCTCCTCATAATCAATGCCATATTACTGTGTGTATCCTTGAGCAACTACACGGGACTTGCATCGTTCTTTGGTACCATCTGACTTGGTTTTAACCTTATAGACCCACTTACTGCCTACAACTGATTTTCCTGGTGGAAGATCTACCATATCCCATGTACCAGCCTCTCTGTGAGCAGTCAGTTCATCTTTCATCGAATCTTGTCATTCTGGTATCACTGCTGCTTGTCTGTAAGTATTTGGCTCATAAATAGACATAATGGATGATAAAGAAAAATGATAATCTGCAAACTTAGATGGTGGCCTTCGGTTACGAGGTGGTAAAGCATCATTATTAGGTTCATAATCTCTTACCAGTTCTGCATTGTCAGGTGGCATAGAGTGGTCAGACTCAGTAGATATTTGAGGTTCAATAATTGAGGAAGATGGATTCTCAGGAATAGGTACTAATGTATCACTAGATTCACTAGGAAAAGGATCAACATAGGTGAAGGACTCAAGACATGATGACTTGGAGCTGGGAAGGGACCAGAATGGGACTTTCTCCCAAAATGTGACATGACGAGAGATACGAAGTTTTCTATTGATAGGATCGTAACAGAGGTACCCCTTTTGTTCAATACCATACCCAAGAAGAAGCACAAATCATGTAGAACCAAAAACTTTAAGTTCAGAGTAGTTTGGTTTCTTACCATACAAGCACTCATATGGTGATATGCCTCCTATGATAGTAGTCGGAACACGATTTATGGTGTAAACTGTTGTTAGAGCAGATTATCCCCAGAAATTGGATGGGACTGACCCAGAAATAAGTTAGGTTCTAGCTGTCTCTATGATATGTCGATGCTTATGTTCCGCAACTCCATTTTGCTCTGGAGTTTCTGTACATGATAATTGGAGAATGGTTCCTTGAGCTTTGAGGAATTCTGTAAATGGATTGGAGATGTATTCTCCACCTTGATCAGCACGAAAAACTTTGATTACTTTGCCAAACTGGGTTTTTATCATGGTTGAAAAATCAACATATAATTTAAGAAAATCTGCTCTGAAACTGAATAGATAAACCCATGTATAACGAGAATAGTCATCAATAAAGCTAACATAAAGCTAACATGAATAAGTGCAAAGGGTTCAGTAGATATATAAGTGCTAGAACTGAAAGAAATAGCTGGCTATTTTGCCAGTTTACAAGAGATGCATTTGGGCTCTTTGTCTAACTGAGTATTTCCTAACAAGCCTTTATTGATCATATAGGAAAGATGGGGAAAGGAAACATGGCCTAACCTAGAGTGCCAAGACATAAATGAAGAATTGGAGTAAGATGAAGTAGTTGTATCATCAACGAAATGATTTCTGGGCTTTGGTAGAATGACTAGAGTTTGAAGGAGATATAATCGACCAACTCTACGGCCTATCCCAACTAGCTTCCCTGTTTTGAGATCCTGTATAAAACAACCATTAGACTAGAAAAGTGTGTAAAAACCTTGATCACATAGCTGACCAATAGAGATAAGATTCATTGTAATCTTAGGTATAAGTAACACATATGGAACCAATATATTACTTGAATCTTTCACCAAACCAATATGACTAGCAGTGACAGTTGATCCATCAGCAGTGTGTATTTTAGGAGTTACTACTAGATAAAGGTTATAAAAAACTTTTGAGTTGTATTTCATATGGTTTGATGCTCCAGAATCTAGGTACCAACCAGTAGAGAAAATACCTGATGGAGTAGAGAAAACAGAAGCAGCTGCAGTATTATTACCCAATGCAAGTGCTTGTTTGATCATCTCTTGTATCTCAGCAAGGTTTGGCCCGGATGGTGTTAAATCATAGCTGCTATCTGGAGTAGCCGCTACAACTTGTGCTGATGAGGAGGGAGCTGACCCAATATATGGTACTGGTGCTGTAGAAAATCTGGTTGGACCACTGAATCTATTAGAATTCATCATTCTCATGTTTCTGGATGATGGAGAAGTGCAGTTTCTTGTAGAGTGTCCAAGTTTTTTGCAGTAATTTCATTGTGTTGATGGTGTATCTGGTGGTGCAATCGACGGTGGAACTGTACAATTCCTTGCCACATGACCATTCTTCTTACAATTGTGACAATGAACCAGAAATAAGTCACGTTGTATTGGTGGCATGGTCATAGTCAAGTTGTTTCTATGATTGTTGAAATTTGGTCGATTGGATGGCATTGCAAATACTCCAGAGACCTCTGACTTCATACGTTTGCGTGTTTCTTCAGCAATAAGTTCTGACAAGGCAGCTTCAACAGTTGGTAAGGGTGAACGATGAAGAATAACACCTCTCACAGCTTCAAACTCCTCTCTTAAAGCCATCAAAAGTTGGACTAGCCGTTTTTCTTCTCTATGTTTCTCCCACAATGTCAAATCAATAGTCCATTTTGGTTCCATAAGAGCCATTTGGTTCCAAATCAAAGACATCTCAGAGTGAAAGTCAGAGATCGATTGATCATTTTGCTTCATAGCACGAATATATTGTTCAAGTTTATATCGTTGAGCAAAGTTGATTTATGTGTACCTTTTCTGCAGAAAATCCCATGCCTCCTTGGCGACTTCAAAGCTAGTAAGTTGCATACTAATTGAGGTGATTACTGTGTTACCAATCCATGTGAGGATCTTATGATTGTTAACTTCCCAGGTTTCCTTGGCATCTACTGCTGTATCTTCCTTTAATTTCTCTTTGACATTAGAGGTGCTTGCTGTTGGAGCTACTTCTGTTCCATCTACATATTTACACATGCTTCTTCCCTTGAGAAAGCTTTTCATAAGAAAAGACCAGTGATTATAATTTGTTCCATCAAATCTGACAGTGATCGGCTGTAAATCTTCTCGAGACATGTTCACAGACTTTAGAATAACAGATAACTAGTTTTCTGGATTTAGGGTTTCAAACTTTGGAAAGGAAAGGAAAACAGACTAGGAGACACAAGACAATGGTTTACTGGAAGGTGTTTGTTTCAACGATTTATGCAGCAGAAGAGTGGATTCTCACATCTTACCTAGCTCTGATGCCATGTTAGAACATGCACATCAGAGGGAAGCTAGATTGTTTATGAAGAATAATATCTCAATGTATTTTCCTCAATGGGAATAGCCTCATATATACATGATATACATCTTTAGATAAGGAAAGAAAAGATATATAATATATGATCTTATACGATCTTACAACACATGGAAACAAGATATACACAACATAACTGCCAAGATACCATAATATCCTGACAATCTTAACACAATCTTAACAATTTCCATAGTTGATTCTATCAACATCAACAATAGGATCTGGGATATATACTTGAAGAAACTTCTCCCGGGATTGGTAACAAAAGGAAATGATGGAAACTGTGGATCAACGGCTATTTGTGACACAATATTCCTCCTGGAGAGTACTTGAATATGTGATCCTTCGGTTCACATAGTAATCAATCTCTCTGCAACTAAAACATTTAAATTGAAGTCCACTATGATGGTTGCAGTGTTAGGACCAAATTAGGACCATTCATGATGATAATGATCCTATGTTTGGAGTACCAAAAGCACAAGCATGCAATGTCTGTTCACCCGGATATTAGCTTCGAGTGCAATGGTGCAGGGAACTTCCATATATTTATATATTGCAGGTATTGCCAATTATCTTTGCCAAGGAACCTAATGCAAATATCAAATATCCCTTGATTATTTTTCTAATACCATTCCATTTGACAGCCGATGCTTCATGTGGTGGGAAATAAAAAACCGCACTTAACGTGGCTCATTCAAGAGCACCAACCTGATATCCTACACTTGATCAATGGATCTGTTGAAGAAGATGAAGGGTGAGATTCTATAATAGTCACACAAGCAATTAATTACTAAAATGTTATAGTGTTGCTAATTTAAGTGGTTTATGACCTCAGGAATCCATTAGGCTCACCAGTTAGGTCTTATATAACACATGATAAAAAATTAAATGATTATGTTGGCTTAAAACATATGTACCATTAAAATATTTTTCCCGTTGTTCATTGTTTTTACTTGAGTTGATAATTTGAACGACACAAATTTATTTATATGTTTAACACTCTATTCAATATTTAACTTCTACTAATAATTTTGAGATTTAATATTTTTTTATTATGAAGTTAGAATTTGATTTATTTATAATTTTAACATAAGCACAAGCAATTACACCTAATAAAAAATCACAATACATTTAAGATGGTCTTCTATTCGATAAGTATATATACCTATCAAAAATCATAAGCGACGCGGCGAGGCGAAGCCGAGCCATACCAAATAAAAAATGCATAACGGATTCAATCAAAGCCACGTTACACCAACTAAAAAATGCATCGGAACAGGGCGAGGCGAAGCCGAAATTGAGCAACACCTAATCAAAAATGTATCGCGTCGGGGAGGAGCAAAGCCGTGCAACACCAAATCAAAAATGCATCGGGGCGAGACGGGTCGAAGCCGAAACCAAAATCGAGCCACACCTAATCAAAAATGTATCGTGACGGGGCGGGACGAAGCCCCACGGAACCTAATAAAAAATATGACGAAGCGAGGCGAAACCAGATCACACCAAATCAAAAATATGGCTAAAAGAAGAAAAAAAACGCCTGATGCATAGCACGGGCACAAAATCTAGTGACTTCTTATAGAACCTACACATTTTATATATGTATATAAATATAGGATTGTTATGAACAACGCTTAAAGTAAACACCTTAGAAATTCCAAAACTATCTATATATTTTTTAGAAACTATATAAATGCCCTTCATCTAACGAATATGGATGTCCAACGGATTTTCAAGGTTGCATCCGGGATCAATCCATAATCCGTTGGATTTCAAAAATCTCATCCGCGTCCAACCCATTAGCGAACGGTCCGGGTATCAATCCGCAAAAATACGGTTGGTCCCGGTTAAATCCGCGGATTACGGATAAAATGCTCACCCCTCTGCCTCAAAGGGAAGCAATTTATGCGAGTAACGAGCTAATAATAGCCAAATGCATAAATCATACATAAACTTTGCATCAGTTAATTGTTTCTTACACGGCTTTTGCAAATTTTCTCCGAAAGATGATGATTATTGTAGAATTTCTTTTGTACCGGTGAATCGTGTAAAACGTGCCGGCCCAGCACAGCACATCAAAGCCCACGAAATCACGTGCTTAGCATGCTATGTGCCGTGATGTGCTGTGTCGGAGATTATGACGTGCCGTGATGTGCCTTGTTTAAAGGCGTGCTGTGTTGTGTTGTGCCAGAAAAATAAACGTGTTGTGTCGTGCTGTGTTGTGCCAGACACATTTATTTTATATTTTCCAACATAAATGTTTTCCAAATATTTAGGTATTGTATGTGTTATTATGAAAATAAGTCAACATAACGGTAGTAGAAGGTCATGATTGGCTAGAATAAAGGTGTTTTTGTGAAATATACACAAAATGTGATGTATTATGCCATATTTTGTAATATTTTATACATATTATGACGTGCTTTCTTAACGTGTTGTGATGCGTCGTGCCACATGTTAATCCGTGCCGCGTGTTGTCCTGGGCTACAATGTCAATTAGCCAAACCCAGCACGTCCCATTTAACTAACGTGATGTGCCGTGCTGGGCTAAGTCATGTGTTGTGCCGTGCTGTGCTGGCACAGTCCAATTTACACCTCTAAGTGAATGGTTATAAGGCCGTACCAATGAGCAAGATTAGGATCTTACACAACTTCTAGCGGGGAAAACTTTGGGCCTATTTTATATGACTTAGTGCCAAGAACTCATCCTCGTCCGATTTGCTTTTAGGTAATGGATAGTATTTTAAAGACGAGAGGGTTGTGTCTTGCGTTAGCTAGTATATGGACATTATTTTGTGAAACCTTAGTTTATCACACAAATAGTATATGGACATTATTTTGTGAAACCTTAGTTTATCACACAAATTTTGTGTCAACTAAATGAGAATTGAATTATTTTCATGTGAGCCGTGAGCGTCAACAAATGAACATGTTGGTCGGGTATAAATATTTACCAGTAACTATCAAGATCTCATAGTCGTGTCTTTAAGTGTTTATGGGATAATTAGATGTTCGGGGATTTAAAAATGAACAGATTATGAACTGAAACGATGGAGGAAATTGAATAGAAGCAAAATGATATTTGAAATTCAAATTGCACCATATACAGGCTTATGGCCGCCACGCTAGTGGTACCTTGTATAAGTCTAGGGAAAGATTGCGTAGCACGATCAAAGGTGAAAGCAGTAACTTTCATTGGGAGTCACTTATCTCAAGTATATATGAAAGAAATTTACTTACTCCGTGGAACCAATGCGCAGCTAATTTCAAATCATCATATTTAATCCATTATCTATTGGCATCTAGGGTACTAACACAATGTATTTCTATGATTGGGTTTAGACAAGCAACTATGTTAGGAAAACAATTAATAAAAATGATTTTAAAAGTTTTTAAGAATAATAATAGCTTATTGTTTTTACTTGTGAATGAAACTTATTAGTCCCACATCGTGGAGTTTCCACATTTTAGTTGTTTTAAGAGACTATATAAATCTTTTAGTATACATCAGGGAGATCCTCTTCTTAAGTTGTATTATTCCAGTATAAAACAAATTTCTCTACTTTTGTAAAATCGAAGGGGAAAAGGGTTTTCCTATATTTTAGAGAGACCCCTAAAACAATATTTTTCTATTATTTTCTTAAGCGTTCGCGATTTTTCTTATGGGTTTTTTTCGGAGTTGACAAGCCCAAGTTGAGCATCTATTACATGCCAGTATCAGGTGTAGTAGGGTGTTTTATCCAGGAGATATTCATCATGCGAGGGATATAGCATCACTCTTGAGTGTAGCCGAGCGCTAATGTCCTAAGTATAGCGTGTTGAACACGTGACTCACTCTGTTTTCAAAGTTTTGCCTTGTTGATGTTGCAGAGATCTGGGGAGCTCGTCCGTTTCATCAAATCGATCACTTGTGTTATAAAGGAACAAAGTATCAATAACTTTTTCTTATTTGATTTTTCCTTCTTTTTTTTTTATTATTTCATCCCACAATCTTAAGACATTACCTTTTGTGATGTTAATTGTGGAGTGAAAAACAAAAATAGAAAAATTTTGTCAGCTGTAGAGTTTCAATTTTTTTTTCAAAATTTGTCTATTTTGTGGAGTGAACCTTTTTGAACTAATATAATAAACATCTTGATAATTACCCACATAAAATTTCAGAATTTTTGGAGTTGTAAAGTTTTTTTTTTTTTTTTATATTTTACAAAACAGAGAAACGTTTCTAAAAAAAAAATCTGACGAGCAGAAATTTGTTGTTGACTAAATTAGTTTTTATGGGGTAACCATGAGTTTTTTGAAATGGTGATTCAAACGAAGTTTGTAGATATAGATGTTATCTTCAAAACTCTATTTTATTTTCCGATTCGGAACTAAGGTTTGTGAGATGTGGTGTATTAGGTGATTGGAAAATTACCGTGTCCCTAGTCAGAGTATAAACGAAGATTGTGACATGAAATTGGAAAGGGACATGGCTAACAGGCGCATGTGGATGAACATAAGTCCTCTAAAGCTGACAAAGGTGAGAACATCAAACACAACTCTAGGCGTAGTCTTAATAAAAAGGATGATTGTTATGTTTGTGAAAATTCCTGGCCATACGGCAGTAAATTGTAGACAACATAAAACCTTAATAAGTAGAAAGTTAATGCTAATTTAGTTGAAACAAACTAGAACAAGTTTAGTGGCATGATGTCGGAAGTTATTTTAATAACCAATTTGAGAGATTGGTGGGTGGACTCTGGAGCCACTACGCATGTTTGTTCAAATGGAATTTTAAGAAAATGCCACACTATCAATTTCCGGTTTAAGAAAGTGCCACCGTTTTTTTCGATATATATAAAGTGCCACTAACGTTACCGTTTCCGTCAAGGCCCACATGATTGGTCATTTGTCATTGACTTGGTCAATTTTTGATGATTCAATTACTTAAATGTCCTCGTAATCTCTATAACAGTTTATTATCTCTCTTCTCTTTTAATTAAATCAATACAAAGAAGAGATACATCGTTCTTCATATCCTCTTCTTCTTCGATCAAATCAGCGAATCTACAACTGATTAATATATTACTACATCACCATAAGTAAACATCTTTATCTTCTTTTGTTGCTGAAGTTCGAAGAATTGGTGGAAAGAGAGGAAAGCAATTCAATTTTGCCTTTCCCCAATTTGAATCTGTTGTTGATGTCTGATACGCAGAGAACAATGGGTTCGATTCGCCAACGAATGAATTGTGGGTTTGTTGCGATTTGAAAAAGCAGATAAAATAGGGAGAGATGGGTAATCTTGTAAGGTTTTGAATTCATGATTTTTAAAATCACTGGAAAAAATTTAGGGTTCGTAAAATTAGGTTAAATTGAGGTGGTTTTCAAATTAGGTTTAACTGGACTTTTCTGAACCTATAATACATCTGAAAGATAGGGTTTGTGGTCAAATATTGTGAATATTGTGTAGCATAAAGAATGATGATGTTGGATTTGATTTGGCAGTAGATAGGAATGGAAGCCGACATGGATTGATGATTTGAGTCTGAGATGAATAATTGGAGCCATGTTAAATAGAAGAAAGGATTGAATGAATCAGTTTTGTATGAATTTGATATTGCAGTTAAGAACCTGGAAGGCTTGGAAATCGAACAATGGTGCATATATATTCCACCACCAGAATGCATGTAGGTGTCTGTAGAATTGCTTGAACACCAGTTTCACTCGATAATCAACAACCGAGTTCTCGTTGCAGCTGCATGTTGACTTCCATGGATGGATGGATTTCTGGAGTGGATGAAGTAGATTACAAGGGTTCTTGAGATGAGAAGGAGATGAAGAATTGTTGTTCCTAGATGGGTTTGATGGTTAAAATGGATTTCGTAACTCGGTTGAGTTTTGGACAGAGATTTCAAGTCGTGCAAATAGTTATACATGAGAACTTGTAGCTGTTGTTTACAAGGGAGTGTGGTGATGTTGGTTATAAAGCTACAAAATAAATTTGATGCTGCAATGGAGGCTTGAATCCCTGTTGGTCTAGGCTTGAATCCTTGTTGGCCAAGGACTGTGTGGATGTCAGAATTGTAGGAAATAGGTCTTGATGTTGCCGAATTTGAAGCAGGCACTGATGCTGATGTATGAGATGCAAGAGTTGCAAATGATTATGTTATGGGAACTTACTCGCGCAACCAAACTCGATAATGACTCGCACTATTTTGTTGATTTGAATCAGTCCTAGTTAGATGATCTGGGGGCTTAAATGTCTTTTACTTGGGATGATTTATTGCCACATAGGCACTAATGGTTGTTAACTGTTTTCTCAAAAAAAAAAAGGGATGGAAAAGGTCAACAGTGTGGCATTTAATAAATTTTAGAAAAAACAGTGGCACTTTCTTAAACATGAAATTGAAAGTGTGGCACTTTATTAAAATCCCCTTGTTCAAACAGAGACCTGTTCACGTCCTATTAGAGGATAGGGGATGTCGAGAAACTCTATATGAGTAACCCATCCGCGATAAAGGATGCATAAAAGGGAAATATCGACCAGAAGCTCATATATGTAATATTCTCACGTTGAATGAAGTATTCATGTTCCGGGCATATGCAAGAATCGTGTATCTTGTTCTGTTGTATATGGTAAAATATTTAAGATATAATTGAATCTGAAAACTTGTTGTAATTAAGGGCAGTGATTTTTTAGGCAACGGTTATAAGACTTAAGGTCAATATAAGCTTAACGGAAAAAATGATGAAGTGAGCATAGTTGATTCTGTGTTTTCTTTTGTATGATTGAATTTTTTGCATGGTACACCTGGAACTGTAAACTTATAAGTCAATGCATAAACTGGCTAGCGTAGGATGGCGTATCCAAATTTAGTTTGGATATTGAACACAAAAGTTAAATCTTTGTGGAATCAACATATGATATATAAAACCTTTTAACAAAACAGTTCAGAGTAATTCTAAGCCTTTATAATTAACTATGTTAGACCTAGTTGACATGAAATCAACCCAAACTAAGGTGGTAAAATGTGGTTTATTACTTTCATAGATGATTGTACGAGGTACTATCTTGTACACTTTCTTAGGGGTAAGGATGGTGCCTTAGAAGCCTTAAAAGTATAAACTTAAAATAGAAATCGAAGTATATGTTACCACTAAATGGTTAGGTCTGAATGTGATAGTGAGTATGAAATGCATATAGGAGATCACACCTCCTTATTCACTGTAGTCTAATGGTATAGTTAAACATAAGAACAAACCTTTAAGGAGATGATATATGCCATGTTGATTAAAGGATTAACCGCCAACTTCTGAGAGGATATCGTCCTCTAAATTTGTTATATCCTGAATAGAGTAACCTTTAAATGATCGGATAAAACTCCATATGAGTATGGAAAGATAGACAACCTTCTTATGCATACGTCAAAGTGTGGGGGTGTTTAGATAAGGTATTCTGAGTACCATACTGCATATAGTTTTTTGGTTATGATTTCATATTTTTCTCTAACATTGGTGTGAATACTTTTATGGAGTCTGGGGATGTTGATTTCTTTGAACATGTTTACTTTGAAACCCGTCTCTTCTTAGGGATGTGTTGTTGATCCCTTAGATGTATTTTTAACTAGTACCTTCAAAGGAAGATGAAGTAGAGTTGATCCTATGAGAAGTAAAAGGATTATTGATACTTCTTATAGACTTGACTTCATAAATGTGCTTATCTTATGTAAAGACCCTCAAGCTTGTCAACTCTAGTTGATCGGTCTAATAATGATCAAGAGACAATCTAGAGTTGATCAAGAGACGATTTAACCTCCAATGACTCGATTAGTTAATATAGTTTTTAATTAATAGAAAGTAATCTAACAACGATCTAGATACGAAACTATTATCATTGAATAGATTTCGAGTTATGCGGAATGAACTACTTGAATGTGTTATTCGGATTTTGGATGAAGAAGATATCATCAGATTTGTTTGAAGGGTAAAATAGTCTTTTTTTCAGTTTAGCCGCCTTGGCATCCCTTATCCAAAAGCATTGGGTGCCTCGGTATTTTGGTCGGCCTTATCTCTAGATGAAGAAGAGGCGTGACTATTGCATATTCTTTAATGATCATTAAAGCGTCTTGAGGTTTCCGTCCTCGAAGTCATAAACGATGTGTACCTTACCAATACCTTATTATACGCGCACTTTACATAGAAAGTACTCAAAGAAACTAATGGCAACAACATTGTATCCGATAGAAGTGTTTACACAATGGAGTGTTGACATCCCACGCGTAAATCCAACCATCATATATAAGATTCTCAACATCATTCTCCCTAAATACCAAAACATATAATCTAATAAATTTTTGAAAGTAATCTAAAAGAAACTATATACCAATAGGGAAATATATTGCAAAAATAGGATATGAGTTATGAGTTTCCAAAATATAAATAGGGAAATATATTGCACCAAGACCATGCCTATATAATATTGCACCCAAGACCAGGGCCTATAGATTTTCTTAAATTAGATATAACATTCGTGGAACACATCTCAAACCAATCAAAAGGAAACCTTCTCCCTTTAATCCTAACAATAAGTAAAGATTGTAACCACTTTCCAGTCAATGGAAAGAATTACTTTTTGTAAATAAGTAATTACTCCCAAAAATACAGATATTAGTTGTTTCTAAAGATCCAATCTCATCCCAAAATGTAAAAGAAAACTAGTTTGTATTACACATATATAATACATGCATACACATATCATATATAGTAACAAAGATATGCATGCATTTTATAAAAGATAGATTTATAAAAAAATAATGAATACAAGAGATTTCGTTATCAATTCTCACTTTCAGTTTCAGAGACAGATTAGATTGCGCAGCGGAAGCTTCGAGGAGTTGAGTCTATTAGTTGGTTAACTTCTGCTATGTTTAATTTGTTGTATATTTTACTTGCAAACCAAATCATTATTATGTATGTATCATATGAGAGGAATTCTTGTATTTATTTCAGATTGGGTGTATATTTGGGTAAATCTTTGTTTGGAACTTGTAAAATTATTTCTTAAATATACGTTTTAGATCTTTAGTGCCTCATTATATAGCTGATCTCTTGGATTAGTCATCTTTTAGCTTTGGTGTGGCTACAACTTAGTCTGAATTCCAGACTCGTAAAGAAGCCATAACATTTACTGAAATCTCATTCTAGTAAGAAGCTTCATTTAGTGAAATGGACTCAGTCCGTCAGAACCAGACTTGGGAGCTTGCTAGTTTACCTACAGGGAGTAAGACCATAGGATGTAAATGAGTCTTTAAGAGGAAACATAAGGTAGATGGAATTGTGGAAAAATATAAGGCTAGGTTGGTAACTAAAGGCTATGAATTAAAAGAAGGTGTAGATTTCCTTGATTCTTATACACCTGTGATGAGAATTACTTCCACTGAGATGTTAATTGCTATTGCTGCCATAAACAACTTAGAGATACATCAGATGGATGTTAAGACAACTTTTATAAAACGTGAATTATATAAATAAATTTATGTAAACTAACCTGAGGACTTTGTAGTGAAAGGTCATGAAGACAAAATTTGTAAGTTGAACAAATCTTTGTATGGTTTTCAAATAAGCATGTAAACAGTGATATGGAAAATTTGATCATGTGATAATGAGTAGTGGATTTAAGTTAATGAATCCCACAAGTATATTTATAAGTAACTTTCTAAGGATGCATATGTGATTGTATGTGATGATATGCTTATACTTGATACAAACATAAATGTGACTAATTCCACTAAAAACATGCGCTTGACTTGAAAGACTTAGGCTTTGTTGATGTAATCTTAGGGATAATGATTAGAAGATAATCTAACATTTATAATCTTAGTCGTTCTTATTATGTTGAATTTGTGCTTAAGAGATACAATCAGTATGATTTTAAGCCTTCTTGTACACCGTACGATTCTTCTTGTAGACTCAAGAAAAATAATGGTAATGGAGTATCTTAACTTGAATACTCAAGAGTTATAGGATGTCTGATGAATATAATGAACTGTAAGAGTCCAGACATTGCATATATTTTGAGTAAGTTAAGTATGTATAATTGTAAACCGGAGTAGGAGCATTGGGATGCACTTTTTTTTTTGCTGAATCACATGAATTTTATTAAAATAAGAAAAATTTAGTTACATCAATAAAGAACCAGCCAATAAACCGAAAAATCAAATCAAGACCAACTACATAGGCCATTTGATTTCCTAACAAAGCCTGTAATTATCAACATGAGGCATTTATATTCTTGGTAAAAACTAAGGTTTCCCTATATAGATTTGTCTTTCTCCTGCAACCATAGAAGTGCCTTTTTTAGCAAGGCAGTCTGCTGAAAAATCGACTTCCCTATAGCAATGACAAAATTTGATCTGGTGAAGCTTTCTAACAGCATTCTTCCATCTCCCTTTGATGAACCAATGAACTTTCCCTTGAGAAAACTCAGTGATGACTGTTTTTTAGTCTGATACTAATATGATTTTCTGCTTCTCCTATTCAATTTCCAATTCTGCAACACATACAACATCATAAACCTCTGCTAGATAATTTGAAGAAACTCCAATACCACCTATGAGGGCACCTACAACTTGACAATTCTGGTCTCTAGCAATTACTCCCAAACCTGCAGCACCTGGATTTCCAATTGAAGATCCATTACAATATAACATAGTAAATTCATCCTCAGGATATTGGCACTTCTTAATACATTGAAATTTAGAATTCCTCATCCCTAGATTAAATACTGCAATAATTTGTAAATCATAATTCTGATTCCATTTAGTACCATTCTTTCTCAGTCCTCCTTCATGTACTAGCTTCATTACTCTGCACTTAAATCTCTGAGCATTTAGTTTGACTCCTTCAAAGAATTTTTTATTTTTCTGAAACCATAGCTCTTTTAACATTATGCAAGAAGTAGTAATCCATACCTGCTGGATAAAGGGCTTTTATTCTTAGTAAATATCCATATGTCCTCAAAATAATTTGGAGTATCACAGTTAAAAATAGAACATATCCACTCCCAAATATTGACACTGAATTTGCATTCCCAGAGAATATGATGCATATTATCCTGAGATTCTTCACATACACATCATCTTGAAACTATTTCATACCATTTGCTCACCATAATGGCATCATCAATGTAAATTCCTTGAATAAGTTTCCATATATTACTAGAAATACTAGGATGAATAAAAGATTTCCATATCTACCTTGGCCAATGTAATGAAGGCTCCTTGTGTCTGATTTTATTGATGGCAGCAGGCACAAAAAACTTTCCTTTTAAATCTCCAATCCATATGAGTTCATCTTCCTCCCCAGTGATCGTTGGTAAGATTAAGTGTTTCATAATATGCTGAAATGCATGTGGAATAGACCACTTACCATCTGTTAAGATATCTGATACTTTAAGATTTTTAGTTTCATTCACATAAGCAGTATAAACAACTGTATCAATTAGTGGAGATTTTAATTTTCTATCCAATTATCAAAACTAAAGCGATACATTCCTACCATCACCAATGCACCATTTAATGTCATCTTTTAATTCATCCCAATCCCACTTCAAACCTGGCCAAACATAGGACAATTTCATGTTTGTACTCCACTGACCATTTTTGTTCAGATATTTAGCTTTAAAGAATAATGCCCAATCTTCTTTTGAAGTATTAATCTTCCACATCATTTTCATGAAAAAATATATATTTATAGTTTTTAGATATAGTTTATTGTTCTGATATAGTTTCTAATATGTGGTGATTAAAAGTTTGTACTATCAAGAGAATTACATTATATGTCCCTCCCTATGGTGCCTTGTTGTGATAGTGTGACTGCATGTGAATGATTACTTTTAAGAAGTCTTAATGGGTTCTATAATTTCAATTTAAGATTAAAGTCACTACACCGAAATCCCTGATTTCCCACGTTTATTTTCATTGCCAACATTTTCAGCAACACTTATATATGTTGCCCACACGACGTCACAATTTTTCTGCAACGTTTACATATGTTGCTTTAATTAATTAAGTGAATTTGGGTTTATTTATGAATTTGGGTTGAGAAGGAGGTGGTTTGGGTGGTGTATCAACAGTATTATCAATAGACATGCAGAAAGCTGGTGATGTATCAATGTCCATTGCCATTACGTCATCAATAGTATCAGTTGATTTCGGCGATTCAATCCAAGTCTGCTTCGACTTAGCTATCCTGGGCTTTCTTCGTTTTCTGGCTTTTTTGTTGGATCCATGAGATGTAGATGTCCATTCATAAGTTTTCAGAAAATCTTGCTTATTGAGCAAGTTTGGCGACATAAAATTTGCATTGATGACTAAATCTTGCATATATATAACTAGCTAATTTTTCAATATATGCATGCAACTGATAATTATATGGGATTATAATAAGCTAATATAATTCTCGATTATCCACGGTAACTACTAATAAAATATGGTGGTTTTTAACCCCTCCGCAGAGGAATATCGGCACATGTGATTAGTAGGCACAAAATCCAACTTATATCGGGTTGAAATCTCGATCGATAGACACAATTTTGGATCCAATATTAACACCTTCTAAATTTCCAATCCTATTAATTACAGGTTGGTGCAATCATAATTATGTTACACGAGAAAAACAAATCGTTGTAAACATGATTTGAGGATTCTATTTTTTCTCGGACCCTAGGATTGAATCAATAAATTTTTGTCCATGTATGATGCTTTTGGCATGGTAATCATTGAAGAAATCGAATTGCATTAACACATTCAAATTTGTAATCCTTGTAGGATTCACATTATATTCAGACAACCACCAGACTATATCACGTTTAACAATATGTGTTTTTTTTAGAAATTTGGTACAAAACCAAGAATCCAGAATAATTAGTTGATGATATTAGCTTTATAGGTTTCTTGAGGATTTATTAAAAACACCAAAATCCACGCTTTGGTAGCATAAATTCTATTTTTTTTTTCTTTTTCAAATCTACAGTTAGAATTATGCTAGCTTAAACCCGTCTTTGAGATAAACTAGAGTTATGATTTTGATGCTTGTTTTCTGTAATACTCATATAATTGAGTTATCATCCATTTCACCGACGTTTAATATTTGTGCTTTTTTTCCTTCGTCTAATTTTTTTTCTTATTGGGTTTTAATGGAAAGGATTTAGTGAGGCAATTTAATTTAACATGGTGGTCATCCAGGTTTAGTTATATCATTTTCGGTTGTTTGGTGGACTCCCACCATTATCTAGGTTATTTTGTTAAACCAAATCAACATAACAATCCCTTGGGAATTTAGACGCCTTCCTGATCCAATACATGGATCAGGTATGACCACAAATAAAGTTTTTCTCAATTATGGTAATATATCTACATCTTGGCCCCTTGTTGAAGAAATTGCATCAACTTCTTATGCAAATCATCTTCGAGAAGGTATGAATCCAAGACACAAGTCCTCAATGTATTTAAAGAAGTATGAAGACTCGAGAACACTTTTATTTGAAGACAACACAGTTTGTTCAAACACTAAACAAGACTTCATTAACTAGAAGATTTCTTCACGAATTTATATCCACCATTTAAGAAACTTGTTCATCAAAATTGAAAAGTCTCGACTCAAAGATTTGTAAGTCAATATTTAACTAAAGTACTCATCAAGGGCAGTGTCATCATCAAGTTAAGGTGCATTCACTAGAATATTCGTGTTGTACTTTTTTTCCCCTTCTTCAAGGTTTTGTCCCATTAGGTTTCCCTTCTCAAAATTTTGGCGAGGAAACATATGTGTGTCCAACACTATTTCAAGTTGTGTATTTTCAAGTTTTTCTCTTTTGAGTTTTCCTGGTATGTTAATAATGTCTTAGACACAATGGTCATCAAGGGGAGTGTTATAAACCAATTTTTATTGTCTAAGATGTCTTTGTATCAACCATTAGGGTTTACATATCTTGGACAGCAAGTCTTCTATCTATATAAATAGAGGCCTAAACTCTTTTTTCTACACACATCTAGTGAGAATTCTCTATTCTTTCTCACTCTACTTTGTGTCTTCTTCTCTTCTTTCTCTAATTCACAACAATATGTAGGTATTCAAAATAAATATCATTCCACTTTTTCCATTTTGTATTTATCCCATATCTAAAAAAAACATTATGAGATTTTTGTTTCTTGATTTTTAAGAAAAATAATTAACAACTTAAGCTAGTTTTTATTCTTTATGTTAACTATTTAAAATTAGATAATTACCAAAATGTTCAAACATATGAAAAAATCATACACGGAAAAATTATTCATATACAAACAAACGAACGAACAAAAAATCATATCATACTGAAAACTTATATGTAAAATGACATTAATAGGAAAGTATTTAAAATTTATATCATGAGACTTTGTATAACATATACGACAAATTAGTTAATGCGAATGCACAAAATAAAATGCATTAAAATAATTTTAATATGTTATTGAGTTTTGACATGCATGAATAATAGTTATATACAAAAAAAAAATACATTCACTTAGAAATATTCATAGGTGAAAAGATTAAAAAATCATACAATAATTTATACATCTAGAAACTACAAATTGTTGGAAATAAATGACAATATTCGTATGCAACTGAGAAAAAAATACTTAGCTCGCACTGATGTGTGATTGTTGTTCCGGGAGATGCACTGATAAAAGTATCAAAAAACTTAGTGGTGGAACGTATGAGATACGCTGAGCTAAAGGTAATATTGCCTGCTACTCCTCTGAGATGCTATAACAATTGGAAAGTCACCTCCAGGATATAACCACTATTAGTACTCCTCTATGTAGCATACAGAGAGAGAACCCTTAGAATTTGGCAGCAGAGATGAAAACAAAAACACAAATGAAACTACAAATTGTTTCAGAGAAATATAAAAACGATTTTATGTTTCTGTAAACTATGTTTCTGTAAACTAAGTTTCTGTAAAATAAGTTTCTGTAAAATAAGCTTTTGTAAACTAAGAAGTAGTAGTACAAAATTATGTTTCTGTAAACTGCAACTTGTTTCAGAGAAGAACTGAACTTTATCTGTATACTGAAAGAAACGTAAATATAAACTTAGTTTTTTCTGAAAGCAAGCAGAAGAGAAGAAGAAGAGTTTCAGAAAGAATTCTGAGGTATGTCGAGAACTGAAGTTTACTCTAGTATTTATAGCAGGAGAAAAACAATTCGAACGTTAGACAACATGAGCGACAAGATCCGAAAATCACGCGACAGACAAAATTCTCGAACGTTGCAAAAGGTTAAGTAAAAGAAGTCATTAAAAATACAGTGAAAATTCTTTTGTCGGACATTTAAAATTCTCAAGATTCTTCTCGAGGCATATGTGGCAAAAAAATTGTGTCTACACGTGTAACAGAAGATGCTTCTCGAGGCTTTTGCTACACGGGTCGGATAGCTAAAACCGAGAAGGCAAAGAATAAAATTCTTTACATGTGTGGGAGAAACATGTGGAAAATTTGAGTAAAAAGATAGGGTCTTAAAAACCCACACCCACACCCACTCCCACGCCCACGCCCTCGCCCGAGCGAGCGTGCGTGCTTCTGTGTGAGCACCGCGCGTACGGGAAAGGCAATAAGAAATGCAATAATAGAATGGAAACCTTGCCATAGTCTAGGGCTTTCCCCATACACAAAGGTCTAAAGACCCAAAGGGCCATTCCCTTAAGGCTAAACCCATGGTATTTAAGTCTAAAACTCTAAGTGTTTTAGTCTATGTGGGACTAATGTTTTATTCATTCACATGAAAAAACATCTAGGGAGCAATAGGTCTTGGGATCAAAACATGGTCCATCCATTTTTGATTAAAATTAAAACACCGTTTTTTTCTAACAATCCCCCACAAGAATAACATGTCGATAAAACACGAGAAAACATAAGGCAACAATTTAGGCTAAGGTGTCCCAAAGATTTAACCTTAACTTAGTGAGAGGTTACCTGAACTGCTTGTTGTAACGGTGAACGCAATGTCTTGAACCGCCAACAATGAATGCAATTCAGAAATAACATCCACACTTGATGCCTCAACCGAAAGCTGCCAAGCTCTTGCCGTTGTGCCCATTTTGTCCGTGGGCTAAAATCCTGGACTTAATGAATGTCTCTAGAGAATCATCTCAAATTCTCATAGGAAGCGGCCACACTTCCAACATCCACAAAGGTGAGTCCATAAAGAGTGTCCTTCCACACCCCGCTTTAATCAAATCCATGGTACCCATTAAGATCTCAAAAGATCATCCTGAAATTCTGCAGGCAGCACTATCGCACGGTTACACCATAAGGAGGGACAAAGATAGTGCTTTCCCAATATCACCATAAATTAGTTGTCTCATTGAACCTTGATCTTGGAAATCCAATCACAAGGTTGAGTATCCTTCATGGTGATTTATTCTATGATCTTAAGTCCCATCCCCCTCGATGTAAATTTAACTTCCTCTCTGGTTAAACCTTTCGTCAAAGGATCTGCAATATTATCTTTGGACTTTACAAAGTCTATCGAGATAATACCAGTAGAGAGTAGTTGTTTCACCGTCTTGTGTCTTCTTCGTATATGTATAGACTTTCCGTTGTATACATTGTTCTTTGCACAACCAATAGCAGCTTTACTGTCACAGTGGATGGCGATTGAAGACACAGGCTTGGGCCAGAGTGGAATTCCTCCCAGGAAACATCGTATCCATTCAGCTTCCTCTCCAGCTTTTTCCAAGGATATAAATTCAGACTCCATAGTGGATTTAGCTATACATGTCTGTTTGGTAGACTTCCATGAGACAGATGCACCTCCAAGTGAGAAGATGTACCCACTAGTAGATTTGCACTCTTCTGAGTCTGATATCCAGTTGGCATCACAATACCCTTCCAGTACAGCAGGATACTTCCCAAAACTTAAGCAATAGTTTGAGGTCCCTCTCAGGTAACATAAAACTCTGTAGAGAGCATTCCAGTGATCCTGCCCTGGGTTGCAAGTATACCTGCTTAATCTACTCACGGAGTAAGCAATATCAGGTCTTGTACAGTTCATCAGATACATAAGACTACCAATAATGCGATAATACTCAAGTTGATCAATTCCCTCACCCTTGTTCTTTTTCAACTTACAAGTGGGATCAAATGGAGTAGAGGCAGGTTTAGCATTTTCATAATTAAATCTCTTAAGTACGGTTTCAGCATAATGAGATTGACTAAGACTATATCATGTAGTTGCAGGAATTCCCACACTACACCCTATTCAAGAATCTATCAATATTTATGACATAATTTGAAGATTAAGAATACTTTTTCATTAATATGATCTTATGGAATTACAGAAATCAAGAACACAAAACACTTAACAAAGATTTTCTCTCTCCTAAAAAACTTTCCTAACACTCAAAAATTTTATCCCCTCTCTGGAACTATTCACCTCCTTTATATAGGTATTTACATAGTGGATTACAGCTCATGACAGCTCATTTACAGCTAATATTCCCTTCAATTTCGGATATGAGTTCTTGCGATAAATCGCAGTTGGCACCACCTTTATCTTTCGCAAGTTTTATTGATATACCGCAAACATGTCACACTTTCTTCGTGTTTCTGTCGTTTTCAGTCATTACGTCATTGTTTAAGTCATCTTTGGATGTGTCGCATAATATCACTGATGTGTCTCAGAGTAATTCGTTTATTATCGATGCATCGCAGAACGGTTGTTTATTTCACAGGAATATTGTTGTGACAATATTCTGCCCCTACATCTTGCCTCTTCTCATATCTTTTCTGCGAAGAAGACAAAGATCATGAGAATTTAAATTTCTTGATTTGCCGCAACTCATGTTTTTCGAGAATATCAAATACATCTTGTCTTTTCATATTTCCTTTATTTTGACACGTCTCTATATCCATCGCTAAATATCCTACACATGTTTTTCTTTTCTCCATTTATTCCTTGACACGTATTCTTCCAACCGTTGAGTTCTGACCATTCACGTCCTTTCTTCATTGAATGCACATTGATAATCTCGAAAATTTTCCTCTCTTATAAATATCGTCTATGCTAATCTCTCTTCTTCTTTTTACTTTCGCTTTTCTTCTCTGTAACTTCATTATTCATCGTCTTCTTCCGCAAATTCCGGATCTCAATTATTCTTTCAGTTTTTCTTCTTTATTCTTCTTCGCTTTAACCATCGTTTCCATATTAAGAAATGGCTCCTGCTAAAAAATTAGGTCAATCCACTTTCAAAAAGCACCAGCAGAAGCTTCAATCCTTAGGTTTCACACTTTCTGAAATCCCTGATCAATCTTCAGAATCTGATCTCTCCATTGATCTTGTTTCAAAATTTCCTTCTTCTAACGAGAAGATCCTTGTTTCGCTAGGTCAATTAGAAGCTGTCCTTCCTATTCCTCTTTATAACCCAGATCTCCCTCTTTTTTATGAGATTATTTCTCATGCTAAACTTTCGCGAGCAATCTGCCAACTAAGTGGAGATTGTATTCGCCTCATTCTTGAATATGCTTCCCGTGGAGCTGGTAAAGGATCCCTTTATCCTGATGATGTGAAACATCCTGATCATAAGGAAATCCCAATTATTCCAGCTAAATATACCGTGGAAAACTTCTTTGCGAATTATCAAGTGATTCCAATGAAGAAAGAAAGCACGTGTTGGGCTATTCGTTTGAATAAGGATAAAAAGGTTGCGAAGGATAAAATTCTTATGCAAGACATAGACTATCATTCCACAAAAAACAATCTTCCACGCTTCTCTAAGGATGATAAATGGTGTAGATTTCCTCTCCTCCTTGAAGGTCCATATATTTCTGGTACTCTTAACCTCCCTGCGAATCCTTCATATCTTGCGGCTTATCGCCCTTGGATTTTTAATTGGCCTGAAAATAATTCTGAGGTATATCTCGCGAAGTTAATCATTATTCGCAAATTTAGATAAATATGCTATTCTTACTAGTTATTGAATTATTTGTTATCAGATTGGAAAAATGAAGGCTAGCTACATCAGTACTGGGAATCCCAATCTCCTAATTTTTTTGAAAACCTTCACATATGAAGTAAGAAACATTCTCTTATAACTTTTAACAATATATTGTTGCCCCTGTTTCTTATCTTCATGTGTGGTTGTTTTCTAGGAAATACCATTTGTCGCAGTAGTTGAAGCCAAGGATAAAGGCAAAAAAGTAATAACTCCAAATGAGAGTTCTGGCACTTCTCCTCATCGCAATGAGAATCAAACTGCTGAGAGTCCTCCAAAAAAGAGAAGAAAAACTCAACCACTTAAAGACATTTCTTCTGTCGTTGAAAAAGATAATGAGGTTGAAGAGAGCGGAAGAATTAATAATGATGCTACCATGGGCACCTCTTCATTACGTTTTTCCTCCGCAAGAGTTAGATCTGCGATGGGTCTTTCTCAACCTGAGACTCCTATGGATCAATTGTCAAATATCTTTAGAAATCCCATGCAAGGTATTGGTGATGAGGATATTGGTCACGCTTGCAATTATCTCTCAAAAATCTGCGATGCTTCCATCTTAACCAATAATAAAGATCTTAAAGGAGTCTCGAGATTTATCAATCCAGATTTTCTTCATGCACTAGCTTCATTGGTATGCCCCTTTACACTTGTCATGAATTTCGAAGATCTTCTTTTTACCCTTACTTATTTTCTCTTATCTGCCACAGACTGCTAGAGCTTATTTTTCCGTTGCTTCGGAATTAGAAAATAGATTATCATTATCGCAAAGAAGGCTTTCTGATTCACAATCTGAGTCTGCGAAACTTCGCGAAAAGAATAAGCAATACGAAGATGAAATATCCATTCTTCGCGAAAGATGTAAACAATTGGAAGTATCTGGGAATACTGAGCTCCTTAACAAGAATAAATCGCTTGAAGTAGATGTTGAAGTTCTTCAACAAAACCTAGATGACAAGGAGAAATTCTGCAAACAAATTATTGGTATGATTTATTTTATTTTATTTTTACTTTCTTCTTTCTTGCTATTTTAGCTTATTTAAACAACCATTTTGCAGATGCCTATAACCTTACTGATGAAGCTCTTATTCTTAATTCTTTTGATGAACCCATAGATGAATCCATTCTTCTTTAGCGTCTTAATGACGCTTTAAATAATTATTCCGATGAAAAAATTAATGCTCTGTCTATCGATGAGCTTAGATTTCACATTTCCCTTATAAGAATGGATTATAGATCTACTTTTAGTATATTCAATAGTTTTAAGACTTGTAGAGATGAATTTGGAAAAAGAATCAAAACCTTGAAATCCCAAAAGAAGGAACTTGAGAAGGAGAAAGAACGCATTACTCTTCAAGGCGCTGAAGCTCTATCAAAGTTCCGCAATGCCCTTATTGACACTGAACTTGAGAGAGATAGACTTAAGGATGAAAATATTGAACTTCTTAAAAGAGAAAAACAGATCCGTTCTCATCTTCTCATTCAAAATGATGATGAATTCGCATGGGCTGCGACAATTCTCGATAATGCTAAGAAAAACTTAGCAATAGATGTCAGTCTTCACACCGAACAGACAACCTTGATACAAGAAATGATTCATGAAAGAGAAGGTTATTTATTGCTCCTCTAACATCTTTATATTTTTTGTAAATTCTTGATAAATTTCTAACTTGTTATTGTGTTATCGCAGAATCTGAAGAAAAACATGCTAGAAGGATCGCAGAACTTGAAGAAGAGTGGTCTTGCGAATAATCTTGCTTCCCGCAATGATAAGATCACTAGACTGCGAAAGAAGATAAAAATATCTAACTCCAACTTGCGTAGTAATCTTCTCACCGTTCGCAATAATGCTATTGAGAAAGTCTGCAAAGATAATAACCTCTCTCCCAGCCTATATCCCTGCCTCTTGGAGAATATCCCAGCCAAATCTGAAGTACCAGTTATTTCTGACAGTGAGGCTGATATAGAAACTGATGTAGATGAGAATGAAAGCGAAGATGATGAAGAAACTGATGATGAAGATAATGAAGACAAAGATGAAGATAATGGTGAAGATATATCTCAATAATTTTGCTTCTTATTTTTGATCTTCGCCTATATTTTTCTCTTCCTTTCTTGCGATAGTTATCTTTGGCAAATTATCTCATTCTTTCCGCAAGATATTTGTAACTCCTGATGTTCTTCAATATATGTAAATTCCTTATTTGCTTCTATGTATCTGTTATTTATATGAATTTATCATATAATGATGAATAACAATATTTATCGTTCTTATACATCGTTTCCATACTTGCCTCTTGTTATTAATCTGCAATATGATAAATGAATCATCGCAAACATTTCTGCGAACATTTTATTATATGTTTCGCATAAATAATTTCTCTTGTGGTCTTATTTCGCTTTCCTAATTAAAGGTCTTATTATGCCACCTTTATGCGACAAGATCACAGGACATTCTTACCTTACATGTAATAATCCATTGATCTTGCCTTATCATTATTTTAATTTCTGCGACAATATGATAAATCTAAGCCATTTTGTGAGATTAATCTCTCTTTGCTTTTTAAGACTTATGACATTGCCGTCTTTGCGATGAAATCGCAGGACGTCTTTGCGATTTATTTCCTCTTATTATTGATTTCATTTATCTCATCTTTTGATCTTATCGCAAAAACCCATTGACCTCATCTTAACATTTCTCTTTAGGCTTTTTGGCCAGTCATGCGGCAATATGACGGGCCTATATATTCTTGCGAATATAAAGTCCCATGACATTGATGTCTCTGTCACGCGACAATATGACGGGCCTAAACATTCTTGCGAATATAAAGCCCCATGACATTGCCGTCTTTTTTGATACACAACTCCCTAATGGAGGGTATCACCCTTATCTCTCCCCCAGGTTGCCCCTTCAAGGATTATACATCGGCCATACAAGACTAGCACTTTCCCATCCGGTTCTGCCAACAACCAGTTGTTTTCGCAGCCTTGTCCTTTATGCCTTATATGGCTTATAGTTACAAGACTGCACCCTAAGTGGGGTTTTCTTCGGGCCGAACACATCGTAAGCCAAGACTTTCCATGGATGGCCAGGGTAGGTTCATCCATCCCGGGCACCCACAACTCAACCGTGTACCTCGGCGCCTTGATCATACGTTGCATTCCTTAGGAGAAACTCTCGGGCGCCCAACCAGGGTATAACCTTATATAGTTGGGAATCCAAGTTATCTCTCCTGGATGGATTTTCTATAATCCCAATCTCCATGACTAGGTTCCAGCAGCGGTATAGCCTTTCCCATAGCCATGCAAAGAGATACCCCCCCTTATGATGCACTTTAAGGACATTGCCTCTTATGGAATAGAATCCGTGAACTAAGGTGTACGCCATAAAAGTTCGTCCCGTTCTTATGATAATTGAAAGTAAAGAAGATACCCCCCTTATGACGCACTTTAAGGACATTTCCTCTTACGGAATAGAATCCACGAACTAAGGTGTACGCCATAAAATTTCGTCCCGTTCTTATATGTTTTTAGGCGATTTGCGCCTGTCTTATGCATTTGCATTAAAAATTCTTATATGATTAGAAATCACCATCTCTTTCTTTTTAATAGAAAAATTTCTCATTTTTGAGCAGAATTTTTCTTTTAATATTCGAAATCATCTTGTTTTTCAATTGTTCGCAAAATGATATTGTTGTACTTCTTTTCTTCTGTGACGAATGATTATTCGCAACTTCATCTTTTCGTGCTTCTGCGAAAAATGAATATTTCAACTTTTCCTCATTTTTGTATGATTAATCGCCATTGAATGTTTTGAGACAAACTATTCTTGAAGTATACCCTTTCCCCGCAATTCTATATTGTCCACCATCAATTTCTCAGCTCTCTGATTTTGCTTCCTGTTATGTTTCCAATTACGATTTCGAGCATTCCTTTCTTCGCAAGTATTAATGTCAACTTCATAACACTTTTTGCCTCAAACCAATCACCTTTAATTATCCCAATACCATGAGGATGTGGAAATTTTATGCATTGATGATATGTTGATGCTATGCCCAAGATCCCATGGAGCCATGGCCTTCCAATTAAGGCATTGTAAGGAGATTCTATATCCACTACACAAAACTTGATTTTTGAAGATATCTTGTTCAATGGAATTTCCATAGTAATTTCTCCTTTTGGCTTGTTTGCGGTGCCATTAAAACCATAGATCTTGTAAGTTGAAGGGATTAGCTCATCATCTCTTCCACCCATTGTGCGATAAGTATGATAAAACAAAATGTCCACCGAGCTACCAATGTCAATTAAAACTTTATCTATTTCCCAGGAATCACTTGCTGCATCATCATCATCATCATCTCCTCTATATTTTGGATTTATCTCTAATTTCACCACCAATGGATTGTCATGCATCTTCCCAAGATCTGGTATCTCTTCTGCAGTAAAAGAGATAACTTGTTTCTGCCATTCTTCTAACGGAGAAATCTTCGCAATATTCATCACCTCTCTTCCCTCTATATCCCTTGCAAATACTCTGCTTAGCACATTATCATGGAAATCCTCTATCGTTTTTTGTGAATGTACAATTGAATTGCAAAATAGATTTTTTGTTGTAGCTCCTACTTCAATGACAAATGTTTCTGCTTCTTTCGCAACATTAACTCTGCGAATTTCTGGTGCTTGCGGCAATTGTTGTGGTTGTAAATATCTTGCTAAGAAATGATTTAATTTTCCTTGTTCGATCATTCGCAAAATGATTCTTTTCACATTCCTACAATTATTCACAGAATGACCATGAAAATGATGATAAGGACAAAATTCTTGATTGTGATTGTTGGGATGTGGTTCCTTCCCCATGTTCCAGGGTGAGGGTATGTTCTCCATTAAAATAATCGCTTCCCAAATCTTATCTATACCAGTATTTAAAGGCGGCAATTTGATATCTTCCCACATATTCCTCTGACCTCTTTGCTCTCTTGAATAATTCGCCTCTGTCCACCATAAGTTTCCTGCGGTTGATCAAACCGTGGGACCTTATTATTGTTATTGCGATTATAAAAATTTCTCTCTTTTTCTAATTCCTCTTGATCTCTACTCCCCATTGCTACTATCTTAAGTTGATTATCAGTCTCCATTTTCTCTCGCGGATTTTGGGAAGTACTTGCTACTGTATTAATCATCCTTGGTAACAAACTTCCATTTGTTGTGGATAAACTTGTGCCTACAAGAGTTGGATAAGATTCCATTTCATTTTGTTTTTCCTCTAAAGCAATATATTCCTCTTGCAATTCTCGCAACTCTGTCATAGTGATTGTGTTTTTGACTCTGAAGACCTGGATGTATAATAGATTTGTCGCAAACATAGCATTTATGAAGGACAAAATGAGATATCTTTCATCTACTCTTCCTGCCATTTCACTACACATTGTCCTCCACCTTATGGTTAAGTGCTTCAAACTCTCACCAACTCTCTGTTTTAATCCAAACACATCTTCAATTCCAGGTCGCGCAGAATTATTGCTGATGTAGGCTCCTAGGAAAGTGGTTTGCAAGTGCATAAATGAAGTTATTGTATTCTTGGGAAGACTTTTGAACCACTTCAATGCTTCGCCAGTCAAACTTGACGCAAAATATTTGCACAAAACGACATCATGGTTCTCCCATTGTAGCATACATCAAATATAAGCTTTGATATGTTGGACAACACACGTAGTTCCATCAAATATACTTGGTCAACACCGGTAAATTACATTTTGGAGGTATCCCTCCTAATTGTACCTCTTGAGTAAATGGAGTTTTCGCAGCCTCTTCGATTGCCTCATCAAGTTGTCTTCTTCCTCCTTCTCTTCTGTTATTTATCATTCCTCTCATTTCTGCCAATTCTCGCAAGATTTGTTCATTCCTATCAAGATTTGTTCATTTCTGCGTTCATGCCTTTCTTGTCTTGCTACGTTTCTCGCTTCTTCTTCAACATCTTGGTTTTGCCTTCTTCTGCGACTTTCTTCTTCTTGCAAGTTAATTTGTCTTTCATTCTCTTCTCCATGAATTTCCTCATCCCTTACTGTTTCTCTTCGTTGCCTTTCTATATAAGCTTTGATATGTTGGACAACACACGTAGTTCCATCAAATATCTTTGGTCAACACCGGTAAATTACATTTTGGAGGTATCCCTCCTAATTGTACCTCTTGAGTAAATGGAGTTTTCGCAGCCTCTTCGATTGCCTCATCAAGTTGTCTTCTTCCTCCTTCTCTTCTGTTATTTATCATTCCTCTAATTTCTGCCAATTCTCGCAAGATTTGTTCATTCCTATCAGAATTTTTCTCAATTGGTCTTTTCAACGTAGCTTCTCTTCGTCTGCGTTCATGCCTTTCTTGTCTTGCTACGTTTCTCGCTTCTTCTTCAACATCTTGGTTTTGCCTTCTTCTGCGACTTTCTTCTTCTTGCAAGTTAATTTGTCTTTCATTCTCTTCTCCATGAATTTCCTCATCCCTTACTGTTTCTCTTCGTTGCCTTTCTATGTCTCTGCGAATTCTCTCATATTCCTCATTGAGATTATCATTATTACGATTTTGCGCACGTCGTCTTTCTCGATTGTCATGATTATTCTGACGCAACGCTGCTTGAATTTCTTGCTCTTCTACTTCTGCTCGCAATCTCTCTCTTTCTCTTGCTAAACGTACTTGCTCAATATAATGTCTCTCAATATCATCTTCGATAATCCTGCGATTTCTTCGAATCTCTTCATCACGTAACATTCTCCTTCTCTCTTCTTGATTTTCTCCTTCACTCTGATTATGTCTAATGTCTAAAGTTTCACCGCATGGAACATAACGATCATTTATCAAATTTTCCCCAATATTTTGTATAGGAAGATTTTGCCTTGCTTCTTCTCTATATGATCTTGAATTTGATCTCATGCTACTTCTTGATCTTTTTTTTTGCAACCTCAAATTTTCCATTCTTAATTCATGATTTTGCCTTGTAAGATTAGCACGTTCTTCTGCCTCTAATCTTCTTTCTTCCTGTATCCTTTGTCTCAAATCATCTTCCATTTCACGTCCTTCATGAATTAATCCTCCCTCCATTTCTTGATTTCTTTCCTCTTCTTTACTTTCCGCCTCTTCTATCGAATCTGATCTCCAAGTATGCACACTTACTCTATCATGATCCATGTTTCTATCTTGTGCTCGTGTTTGTTGATTTGGTGGTTGGTTCGAATTTTCTGCTCCATTTCTCATTCTACTTCTTCATGATCTATTTCTTAAAGATCCTTCCAATTCACCTGTTCCTTCCCATGCAATTCTTTTACTTCTTCTCACTGTTGTTGGTGGTTCTGATGTATTTCTCCTCCTTCTAGCCATTTCTCTTTAATTCTAACAATTTCTTCAAATCTTCAAACTGCAATTTGAAATTTCTCAAGCTTGATTCTCCCTGTTTCTGGGCGCCAAAATGTAGTTGCAGGAATTCCCACACTACACCCTATTCAAGAATCTATCAATATTTATGACATAATTTGAAGATTAAGAATACTTTTTCATTAATATGATCTTATGGAATTACAGAAATCAAGAACACAAAACACTTAACAAAGATTTTCTCTCTCCTAAAAAACTTTCCTAACACTCAAAATTTTTATCCCCTCTCTGGAACTATTCACCTCCTTTATATAGGTATTTACATAGTGGATTATAGCTCATGACAACTCATTTACAGCTAAGATTCCCTTCAATTTCGGATCTGAGTTCTTGCGATAAATCGCAACTGGCACCACCTTTATCTTTCGCGGGTTTTATTGATATACCGCAAACATGTCACACTTTCTTCGTGTTTCTGTCATTTTCAGTCATTAAGTCATTGTTTAAGTCATCTTTGGATGTGTCGCAGAATATCACTGATGTGTCGCAGAGTAATTCGTTTATTATCGATGCATCACAGAACATTTGTTTATTTCGCAGGAATATTGTTGTGACAATATTATGCCCCTACATATCCATCAGATGTCTTTCTGATTTTCATCCCTAAGATTACATCAGTAGGGCCTAAGTCTTTCATGTCAAAATTATCTCTAAGCATGCTTTTAATGGTATTAATAATATCAAGGTTACTGCCTAATATGAGCATATCATCAACATATAAGCACATAATAACATGAGAATCATCCACAGATTTAATGTAAACACATTTATCAGATTCATTAACCTTGAAACCATTAGTTATCATAACATGATCAAATTTTTCATGCCACTGTTTTGGTGCTTGTTTTAAACCGTACAAAGATTTGTTCAATTTGCATACTTTGTTTTCACAACCTTTTACAATAAAGCCTTCAGGTTGGTCCATATAAATTTCTTCATTCAATTCACCATATAAAAATACAATTTTAACATCCATCTGATGTATATGCAAATCATAAATTGAAGCAATAGCAATCAACATCCTAATCGAGGTGATTCTAGATACTGGTGAATAAGTATCAAAGAAATCTAATCCTTCCTGTTGTCTATAGCCTTTAGCTACCAACCTAGCTTTATATTTATCTATAGTTCCATCTGTTCTAAGTTTCCTTTTGAACACCCATTTGCAACCTATGGATTTACTACCAGGAGGCAAGTCTACAAGTTCCCAAGTTTCGTTTTGCTGAATGGACTCCCATTCATTTAATGAAGCTTCTTCCCATAAAGGAGCTTCTGGAGAAGTCATAGCTTCATTGTAGGTTTGGGGTTCATACTCTACCGTAAGAGTCAAAAAATCTAGGCCAAAACTTGTTTCAGTTCTAACCCTCTTACTTCTTCTTGGTTCAGTCTCATATTCTAAAGTTGGGGTTTGACTAGTAGATGGAACATCAGAGAGGTCATCATGGACCCTTTTTCGAGGTCCAGACCTTAAAGGAAATATGTGTTCAAAAAACACAACATCTCTTGATTCAATTATTGTGTTGAGACCAATGTTATTGTGGTCAGAACTGATGACCATGAACATGTGTGCACTTGTATGCTCAGGATATCCTAAGAAAACACTTGTTTTAGGTCCTATTTTAGTTTTCTTGGGAAAAGGAATGGCCACGTTGGCCAAACACCCCCACACTTTAAAGTATGCATAGGAAGGTTGTCTACCATTCCATAATTCATAAGGAGTTTTATCTGATTTTTTAAATGGAACTCGGTTCAAAATATAGCATGTAGAGAGGATAGCTTCCCCCCACAAGTTCGAAGATAAACCTGAACTTGTCAACATAGCATTCACCATATCTATGAGTGTTCTATTTTTTCTTTCGGCTACACCATTCGATTCAGGTGAATATGGTGCAGTTGTTTCATGAATGATTCCATTAATTTTACAAAACTCACATATGGGTATCACATACTCACCGCCACGGTATGACCTAAGAGTTTTAATTTTAACTCCTTTTTGGTTTTCTACTTCAATTTTATAAAATTTGAAGGCCTCTAAGGCTTCATCTTTACTTCTAAGAAGATGAACCTAACAGTAGCGTGAGTAATCATCTATAAAAGTGATGTACCATTTTTTACCACCTCTTGTTGGTGTTGATTTCAAGTCTCCTAAATCCGAGTGTATTAGTTCCAAAGGAACTGTTTTACGTTCAACCCTTTTATTAAACAGTTTTCTTGCATATTTAGATTCAACACATATTTCACATCTTTGATTTTTTTCAAAGTTTGTTTTTGGTATGCAACCTAAATTAGCAAGTCTTTCTAGAGATTTGAAATTAACATGCCCAAATATATCATGCCAAACATGTGAGGAGTCACAAACATAAGCAGAAGAAGATGCATTAACATTCAATTTCAAATCAGATACACTAAGCTTAATCATGTTATCGGTGACATAACCTTTTCATACGAATTCACCATGCTTAGAAATTACAACAGTATTAGACTCAGCAACAATTTTAAAACCTTTTCCTAGTAAGATGGTTTATGTGATAAGATTTTTGCATATGTCTGGGATGTAATATACGTCATTCAATGCGAGAGTTTTTCCTGAAGTTAGCTTCAGTTCGACCTTGCCTTTCCCCACCACTTTCGAGGTGGAAGAGTTTCCCATGAACAGTTTCTCATCATCTCCTACTATGGCATAGGAGGAGAAAGCATTTCTGAATTTACAAACATGCTTGGTGGCTCCAGAATCAAGCCATCTCTCTCTCACATTGGTCATACTAGATACAAGGTCGACTTCAGACACCATGCCAGTAAAATATCCAGAATCATCTACTATGTTTGCCTTATTTTTCTGTTTTGGACTATATTTGGTCCTTTTAGGAGCTTTACAGTCCTTGGCCATATGTCCAGGTTTACCACAATTAAAACAGTCGCCTTTGATGGTGTGCTTAGAGACACCACCCCTAGGCTTAAAATTGTTACCTCTGGGTTTTCGACGTTTGTTACGTCTATTACCCATTTTGCTGGATTCTCCAGGACTTTTCTTTGAAGCAGCTTTATCGTCCAGGACATGAGCTTTTTTGGACATGTCTTTGCTTAGCGTCAGGCTCTTGTCCTTGCAGCACATAAGCTCCTCAACCTGGATCTTTTTTCCAAGCTCAACCATGGTGATTTCACGAGTCTTGTGTCGCAGCCTCCTCTTGTATTCGTTCCATGAGGGTGGAAGCTTTTCAATCACAGCAGATACTTGTAGAGCTTCATCAAAGTGCATGCCTTCAGCAAGAATCTCGCTGATGAGGAGTTGAAGTTTGACGAACTTTTCTACCACAGGCTTTTCGTCAGTCATATTGTATTCCAAGAACTTAGCCATCAAGAACTTCTTGCTTCCAGCAGCTTCAGCATGATATTTTTCTTCAAGAGCTTCCCATAAATCAAAAGCATTAAAATTTTCTTTTGCATTATAGAAGTCGTACAAGGAGTCATCCAGACAGTTAAGAATATGATTCTTGCACATGTAATTCTTCATATTCCACCTATCCAATTTATCTTCATTACCACGGCGATGAAGTTTTCTCGAGGGTTTTTCTAAAGCAAGTCCATCTAACCTTTGGTCGTTTAGGAAGAATAACATTTTAGACTGCCATCGCTTAAAGTCCTTACCACTGAATTTTGGTGGTCTTTCTACAGTATTTTTTCCCATGTTCTTACAGCAACAATTATATAGCAACTAATATTACCTTTAGAATGTTAGAAATAAATGACAATATTCGTATGCAACTGAGAAAAAATACTTAGCTCGCACTGATGTGTGATTGTTGTTCCGGGAGATGCACTGATAAAAGTATCAAAAAACTTAGTGGAGGCACGTATGAGATACGCTGAGCTAAAGGTAATATTGCATGTTACTCCTCTAAGATGCTATAGCAATTGGCAAGTCACCTCCAGGATACAACCACTGTTAGTACTCCTCTATGTAGCATACAGAGAGAGAACCCTTAGAACTTGGCAGCAGAGATGAAAACAAAAACACAAATGAAACTACAACTTGTTTCAGAGAAGAACTGAACTTTATCTGTATACTGAAAGAAACGTAAATATAAACTTAGTTTTTTCTGAAAGCAAGCAGAAGAGAAGAAGAAGAGTTTCAGAAAGAAGAGGTCAAAACTCGAATTATTTTGTTGGTTGTGTTTGGACATGGTTTTGAAAAGGATACGTATGCATCATGCGTTTAGCTAGTATATATGGGCATTATTTTGTGAAACCGCGGTTTCATAAAAAAAAATGTGTCAACTAAATTATAATTCTGTGAGTGTTAAAATATGAACATGTTAATCCTTATATAAATACCTACCAATAATAACTACCGAGAAGTCCAGAGTGTGCCTTAAGTGTTAAAAGGAATAATTAAATGTTTGGAAGATTTAAAATATATAGATTTTAGCTGAGATTGTAGAAGAAGCCAAATTCATTATATTGGGTGAACAACATAATTCAGTTCTAAGATTAGTGAAGTGATCCAGCTGCAAATGTGTATGATGAATATGATTCCCCTTATATAAATACAGGAAGAGAGATAAGTAATTGGTTTAATCCATCTGCACCTAAAGTAGTTGCGCACTACTATAACCCAATTATATTTCTTTGAAAAAATGAAAATAAAATGGATTTTTTATTCTGCATATTCTTTACTACACTTTTAGCTCAATGGATAATAAGATATCCATAGTGTGGAAGTGAACTTCCGACTAATATACTGTTTTCGTCAACAACAAAAATCAGATAGTTGTTATTCGGTAACTTTTTATGTGCTTTGAGTTTTATTTTATAAGCATAATTAATAAAATATGGATCACATCAAAAGTAAATTAACAATTTGTAAAAGATGACAATAGAGGTGGTTCGGGGTGTAGGTAAGGTAGTCGTTAAAAGGATTCATCAATGTAGGACGGTGAGGTAAAGGATGGGTGTTGAAGTTGTGTGTAGACTCAATTTCTTCTTCTTCCCTTGCGCATATGGATTGAGTAGTTCTTCCTCACTTTTCACCTGTCTCCATGTAGTAGTTTATAACTGGCCAATTTCAAACTGTATAAAATGTGTTAAGGATAAGCTGTCCACACACGTTTAATGACTCCATCACTCCCAAAGTGTATACGGGAGAATTCAAGGCCAAAAATATATCCTGGTCATCCAGCACTACCATTATTATTATGCAGAGTCACTCAAATGTTAGTTTTCTTTGCTCATTTTGAGTTTTTGCCTAAACCCTCATGATTTTTCACTCCCGACTATGTCACGTAACTATGCTCTTCAACATTTACTTGTGTTAACCGATCAAAAAAAAAAACATTTACTTGTGTTAGATTGTTTATACATGGTGCGTGTTACCCTGATTGTATTGGTCTTACGAATTTGATTTATTGAGAAAATATACTTGCACTTGTTAGAGACGGAAAAAGTGTTGAAGAATAATGTTGTGGGTTCACGATGCATGATCAATAGATCCATAAAAGACAAAAAATCGCCTTCAGCTTTGTCCGTAAGAACATCTATAATCAATGTCAGATAAGGAAAAGTTGAAGTATTCATGAGAACGAAGTTATTTCTTACATATGCTTATGTACATTGCAGGGTATTTATAGAATTCAGATATCATCTAGTATAAGACTTAAATAGTCTTATCACCTCTCATAATTCAACATCCACGGCTTGACACGTCACCTTAATTCAAGGTCCAAGTGCTATCGTGACTCAAGGTTGAATCAAAGAAACTCCTGATAGTTTGGCGTAGAAGATTAGAGCTGTTAGATTTTAACAATTTAAAAAATATGATGGTCAATAATATAAGTGCCTAATGTTGGGAACAAATAGCATAATCATTGCATCTGAACTTCCAAATTATACTCTAACGGCTCAGGTAAATTTCGGAAGTTTGGTGCCAGAAAGTTTATTCAAGATCACATTCAAGCAATCCCTTACCAATCTTGAATCAATACCTTTCGCCACACTTTTTATTGTGAATCTTGAAGCATGAAGGATTTAAGTACCATAAGACTAAGCTTAAAGTGAGTGACATATCACTATAGCTTTTTTATACCTTTAATTAATTGATTTAATTGATTATGGATCATTTTCAGGTAATTAAATCACTGTAAAATAGTTTTGGAGACGCCCCCTTTAGTTGTGACACGCATTGCGGTCGTGGGCAACCCGGTTTTTCAATTAGAGGTTCACCGGGATAAAGCAATCCTGGTCAGTTATGCTAAGATTTTGTGCTTAAATCTAAGAATCAATGGCCAATAATTGATTTAATAGACCGATACGACAAACCATGGTGCAGGTGTTGTATCACCACAGTTCGTTATAGAATTAAAACTATGGTTTTCTGCCTGATTAAGGTATTAGCGTCTTGCATTTCAATACACATAAATAATAAACTAAATACTATCAAATTTGAAAAGTTAAATAAGTTATTACATTAGATTTTTTTTTTTTTTTTGAAGCATACATTAGATTTGACTAAGCATATTTCACTGATAGAAGAAAAAACACAAAGTAAATGCTAGAATAATAGACAAAGTTAAATAAGATTACTTTATTTTTATATCAACAAAGTTTTGTTTCATCGAGAAATAGACAGCACAAAAAAACAATTATTTGGTCCATCATTATCCATCATCAAAGTCGTTTAAAATGTTGGTGTAAGAGGAAACCACGATTATCAATACATGATAACTCAAAGAAATTTGTTTGACATATAACAGCTAGCACTATGGTGCTAGCTATCCCTTCCCTATTCCTCAAATAAAGGGAAGGGATAGCACATGAAAGGTAAGTTTGCTATGGTGTTTTGTTATCCCTTCCCTATACTAAACGCGTACTCAGTCCGCGTATGAATAGTGCCAAACGGGTACTCAGTCCGTGTATTTTTTTTTTCGTTTTTTTTCTTCGGGTAAATATTTATTTGGATAAAAAAAAAATTAGAGTAAAAAAAAAAATCAAATCCGTTAAAAAAAACGAGTTTTAGTGAAAAAAATGAGTGAGAAAGGGAAGTGTTTTGGTGAATAGTTAAAAACAGAAAGAAAAAATGCGGACTCAGTCCGCGTACGATTTTCCTTCCCTACAAGGCTGAACAGATCTGTTCACCCATGTAGGGATGGTGGTGTGTATCCCTAATCGTGTATGGATATGAGAGACCATAGTGATTGCATTTTTGGCATTTTAAGGAAAATTGAGGGATAATGAAGTGAAATGAGCTACCATAGTGCTAGCTCTAACAGCGTGATAAATATAAACGAGAGCTAAAAGGTGAATTTGAATCTCTTTTTCTTCCTTTATATTCGTGGAAAATTTGAAGCCTACTATTTTCTTCACCCTACTTAGAGAATAAGATGTGGGATGTCTAATTTGGTCAAAAATATCAAACTACCCTCTAAGTAACCTAACAGTAAATCATTTTTATTTTCATCTACTTTCCTAAACTAAAAACTCTAAATCATAAAACAACAAAAACAACTTTCAATTTTCATCAAATCTTTCCAAACCTTAACCAAATAATTTTTTTTTTCCAATTTTCATCGATTTGATTAAGGCAATTAATAACTTTAACTCATTGATTTCCATATTCAAAACTGGATTTTTGAAGACCAAAACTTCGAGAAACTACCTGAAATCGGTGGATATGGATGTATTACATCCGCCGATTTTTGTCATGTTCTTCGGAATATGCAGGTAAATCGGCTAATAAAACGTCTATATCCGCCGATTAGGAAAATCGACCAATAAAATAACAATCCATTTCTTTTAAATGGGAAAAGTGTGCAAGTGTTTTTTTGTATCTGTAAGTATCACACAGAACCGTATACTTTCCAACAAAAATATCAACTGAGAACTATGGAATAGAGAAAACAGATGAAGATGTCAAAAAGTATCCATCAGATGCTAGTGGTGAGTATGAAGTTGAGAAGTTCATAGGATCTATTACAGGAACCCAAACACGAACAGGTTCCTTTTCGTTCTTGGTTGGGTGATAGGTGTGTAAAAACACCTCTCTAAGTATCGATTGGTTATGCTTTCTTAGCTAGTTTTCGAGTGAAATTGTATTATTATCTTTCTTTTTATATTTTATGGGAATTTTGTAGCTTATTCCCGAAAAGAACAAAAATGGTCTCATTTGCCAAAAGAGAGACGGAAGTATCATTGCATGGGACCGTTAAAGCTCATGGGAGCAGGTACCGGAACTGGAGTTAAAACTTGGTGTATGTGAACTACTTAGCCATAAGGTGCTAATGGGCTTGAATTACAAGGATTAACTTACTGTGCTGATGTATGGGCTTGAAGTCAAGAACAGATGGGCTTGAGATGATAGTGAACATCGACGTTATAGAGAACAAAACAGGGAGTTTGAGCTCGTGAGTATGCAGTTAAGAACTCGAGATGTGAACTGAGTCTTGAGCTCGATGGATAGTGGTTGGTTGCGGCAGATAGAAAGAACTGAGATGGTGCCGTATTGAGTGATGTAACTAGGGACTGAAACGGAGCTGTGAATGCCATGGTTCAAGGCTTATTTCCAGGGAGAAGAAGAAGAACATGCTACTGCCAGTACCGGATCGAGCTGATAATGGGGGTTGAATATGTGTGGACGTGCAGGGCTGCTGGTGATTGAGACAGGTTGAGTTGGTGGCTGAGACGTGCCACTGCTCGATGAAAGTTGAGCTGTGTGATGGCAGTGAGAGATGCAGAGAAGAGGCTCGATGGAGTAACGGACTGGGAGAACTCGATAGAATACATGGCAGTTGATAGAGCTCGAGCTGCAGTTGGTCTTAGTATAACGGGAGGAGTTGAAGTTGCAGCATTTGGATGACGAGCTCGAGTGGATTGATATTTGGAAAGAGTCAGGGAATATGGACTGAAGGTTAGAGAGAGCAATGTGCATGAGAAACATGCAGAAAATGATGTCAGGGATGAAACGGTAATGTGCATGGCAGCTGTGTGATTGCAATAAACTGAGTTGTGACTGCAGTTCAGATGGAGGTTTGCTGGAGTTACTGATGGTCGATGAAAGCTTGAACAAAGGAATTAGTTGAGACTCATTGGAGCTCATGCGATGATGGATAACGTTGCCGATGGTAGACATTGGCTGCTGGCATAAGTTCGAATGAGCATGGAGCTGAACTGGTGTTGTGGTTGGCTGCTAACGTTCGTCGATGATGCTGGAAGTCAGAGAAGATGGTACTGTTGGGAGTTGTGGTCGATGGCAGTGGAGATGAGGTGACGCTGTTGCTGGCAGTTGAGTTGTTGCTCGGGTAAGGAAGCCAATGGCTAGTGAAACAACTGAGGAGATGGCTTAATGCCACTTAGGTGATGGTTTCTGAGGAGTGGTGTTGTTGCTGTGCAGTTGGTGTTGTTCAACGGATCGAGTATATGGATGGAATGGAAGCAACGAAGTAAGCTGGGCAGATGGCAGCAATGACAGATTAGTATGGCAGTCGATAATGGGCTGGGCTTTCCATCATCCCGTAAAAGACAAGTTGAAGTAAATATAGTGGGCCGGCTAGATCAGTTGGGTGCACGAGCCCAACAGGCTTTTAGCCAGTTATTCTACACGATCACATTAAGGGTTCATGTTGTTTCAAGTTTGGCAAGAGTTCGCAACCTGCTTTGGTCCGAGATTTGATGCACGGGACACTCTCCTATTTTTGCTAGGTTTACTAGTTTTCTTCAAGAGGAGGTGCACTTTCCTATTTTTGCTAGGTTTTCTAGTTTCTTAAGAAGGAGGTTACAAAAACTCTATATATAGAGAACCCTAGGCACAATTTGAGAAATATCATATCTTCTTGACACATATCTTCTTTTCACCGTTTTTCTCCCCCTTAGGGGGGAGAACTATCTCTTCTCTATTCTTTATACTGTAAGGATGAATTCAAAGTTCTAATTGTGAAGCTCAATTATTTTGCAAGTTTGTTTCAAGTTTTAAATTGATTCATTGTGGATTGTTTTTACTACATCGAAGGTTTATGATTGATTCTTAAATTAGTTTGGGTGCGCAACTAGATTAGTCTATTAATCATTCTAATGCTAGTAGGGAGTTGAGTCGATCCGTAATTGTCTCTCATCTCCTACACAAGTAGAAATCGCAAGACCTTATGGAGGGATTCTGTGGATCAATTGCGAGTAAAGACAACACCAGTAAGTGGACCGAGCGTCATCGAGTTTAATCTTTGGGATCAAACCTAAATTCACAAATCTTAATGCGTTAGGGAATTACATCTTGTAGTCGAGCGCTTCCGTGTCAAGGTGGTTCTTTTGAATAGAATCTGGTAGTCGAGCGCTTCCGTATACGGTGATATAAGGAGTTTTGGGGATAGCTAAGCGTACCTGCTTTCCTACGGTTGGTGACAATTGAGTCTAACAAGAGATAAACGGGTACAATGTTGAGTTAACGGTTAGTAACGGCGAATGATTTCTTCAATATCTTTATCTTATTATTCTTTTTATCCTTATTTTATATTTTCGCCAATTTAGATAACATATCAATTGCATTACTCTTCGTGGGAACGATCCTTACTACCGCTATATTATATTTAATTAGTGGGAAATATATTTTTATTTTGTTGAGTAAACGACGCTCACCATTGGGTTACCCAATAACCCTTTTTATTCTTGGTTGGGTAACCTAATACTCCCTTCGTCCCATTATTAGATGACCTAGTTGAAGTTTGCACAAATATTAAGGCAAGAAATAAAATGAGCATTTTCAAGTATTTTTTACAACTATACCCTTGTGGATAATAACTTGTAAAATTTAGAAATCATTTATCTCTCAAACTATACCATAGATTTTTGTAAACTTTGTACCGTTGAAAATCATTTTAAAACATCTTAAAAAAAATTTTATACCCGTGCTTTATACATTGGAACATCTTAAAAAATGATTAGTAGTTTATTTTTTAATTAATATGATACTTTGATACCGGTTGATAATTAATATATTGTGGGATATTTGGTGCTACGCAGAGAGCTTGGTGAACATATTTGTGTTTTAGGATAATAATTGTAACAATCTCTATACGGTGTATACGGTGAAGCCTAATTTTTTTTATAGCGCTCCAAATTTGGTTTGCACATCACAAACCATCTTCCTTATTCAATTTGGGGCTTCATTGCTTTACGTACTATTTATTTTAGTAAATCGATCCAACTGTGTGAGAACACACCAAGTCGATTCCAATCCACCTCATTGAGATATTTAGACTTGAGTTTCTGGGCGTAAACATGATATCCAGGTAAATGATTCTATCAATTCTTTTGTCTCCTTGTTTTTTTGGGGCGTTGTTGATTCGGTGTGGCATCACCTCGCTCCCATGGTTCAGACGTATTCGATTTAAAAAAAAAAACTTTCTTTGATTCATCAATCGATTATTTTTCTACTGAAAACAAAACTTGATACCGTTCGATAGTTAATATATTATCAGAATATCTAATATATGCAAGCAAAACAATATCGATAATAAATATAAATTTTCTTATTATTGTATTTTTAAACACCGTGCAACGCACCTGGTCTAGTGGGAATTGTCGATTGGTGTGGCGGGGCTTCGCCCCGCACCCGTGGCCCAAATTCATTGGAACATCTTTGAAACAAACGTGCATTTCGCTATTAGAAATAGCTAAACGTAAAATTTATGAAGTGTTAACTTTGCCATATTGTTGCAAGCTTCTTAAAGCATTTCAAATATTCACCTTTCAGATCTGATAAACCTATAGGTCCAACTTGTATGCATATTACGTTTCATTCTTGAAAAAGAGCCCCCCCCCCCCCACACACACACCATTATTTCACATATTCTTATGTTTCCTTGTTCTCATATTCATTAAAACCTATCTTGAATAAATCTTAACATTAAACCACACTTTTTCTGGATTTGTGATCAGTTCATTCCAAAAGACTAATAGTTTCCTCAACTCGTTACAGATTTAGGGTTTACTTTAAACATACTTAAGATCCCATATCTATCTCGTGTGGTACCGCCAGTTCCTATAGATTAGATATTTAATTCAAAATAATTAAATATATTAATTTTAGTTTAATTGACGAACAATAATTTTGAAGTATCTTCTTGAAGAAAAAAAATTATGATACATAAATTTTCCTAAAATTTTGATAGTCAATGAGAACATTTGTCCAGTTTACTAAAAAAAAATGAAAATGAGAATACTTGTCCTTCTTATCATCTTTAGCTTAGTTAGGAAAGACCCGTGAACGAATTTGTGCTAGAAAATAAAAGTAGTATATGATTTATATATAGTCTCTTAAAGGAGAAATTTTATAAGGATAATTTTATGTAATGTTTTTGCACATCTTCCCGAAGTTGTTTTATGAATCTCCAAAATTATTTTAAATCTTGAAAAGTAAATCGTAAATTTCTTATAGTGAGGAAGCTCTACTCATGTAACAAAAGGCAAATACTTCTTTCGTATTTTTAAAATGTAACTCAAGCATAAACATAGCCCAAGCGTAGTCTTAGAAATCCCAACAATGCTTAGTTTTTCTAATAACAACCACTAATAGTGGGTCATGACTACCAATAGTTGAGAGCACCCTACAATGATCTATAATAGATGATGGAAAAAGCATTGATTCAGTCACAGCCTATGGGAGTCGAACCCACAACCTCATAACCGAGTAAAATTTATGCGTTGTACCGTTGAGCTAAGATAGATAAAGGGATGCACATTTCTAGTTTACATTACTACTTCAATTCACTTTTAAGCTAAAGAAAATGAGTTGGTTGACCGTCTAAAATGATTCCACATCTTACGAAGTCCAGTTAAAATATAATAATTCAGATAGTAGTGGAGAGACATAATGAAACCTTCATCATCCTTCGATAATTCACGATAACTTGTGAAATTAAACGATAGCCCGCATTGAAGGGGTCAAGAGGTATGGTAATGAAAGATATGAGCCCTAGTTGTAAGTGAGATTCTCAATGCGATAGAGTGAAGTAAATTGAACCATAAGTAATATTGCATAAGGGTTGTCCCCTTCTTTGGCATGGCAGTAAAACATTGCATATTGCCAGAAATCCACTGTGGGTATTGGGTTGTAATTACTTGTAGTAATTATAATGGAAAGTAAACCAATGTTTTTGTAAGTGATAAAGAAAGGTCAGATGCTTGAAGTTGACATCTAAGGAACAGAAGAGTCTTGTCTTAAGGATATACAATGGGCTTATTCCAGTTAGGAAGGAGAATGTTCAATAGTGATAATTCATAGAAGAATGTCACCTCAATAAACTACCAGTAGTTGCACATACACACCAACTTGAACCATCCATGGAAGGTTTAGAGTTTCTCAAGTATATCGAAAATCGAGATGCAATATATCTGGATCATACATACAAATGGCGTATCCCAAATAATATCATTTCTTGGAGAGTACGACCCATTAGTTAAACCACATGTTTAGAATATTGCAATACCAACTCGCCATACTCGAGAACATAAACGCTATGCCTTAATAATCAACAAACAAAATGTGACAAATTTGAAGGAGGTACCCTGTTAAAGAACATGAAAACAAAATTATACATAACAATTATATCGAACATGTTTCTTAAGGAAACTAAAGTTTCACTATAATAAAGGAAATCATATGATCGGGTGTGAATTATGTATATAGGGTCCCTTATGTATACCTTCCCACCAAGTATCCATCTTTTTAAAAATACTACCTTGTGTTGGATTATACATAAATTAAGGAAGATTCTAAGTTGATCATCAATGTACATAATCTGGATATCAAAGTATATCTCTGTTTTGAGTTTAACTTATTTATTTCCAACATAATAAGAAGAAATTTGCACCCACCTGATGTGTGATACCATCATTTCTTTGAAGGAAGCTCATTTTCCTTCTCCCTCCCTGGAACTACACTTCCAAGTGCTGGAATATGGACTCTCTGGGTACCTAACAGTCAGCAAAAAACAGAAGAATTGGATAAAAAATAGAAGAGAAGACACGTGCAGAACATTAGATAATGTAATCACAAAAAAAGATTGTTGGTCATCCACTTGTCTGTGCAATGGTCGATTCTCTATTTAGGCAACCAAAGAAAAACATTTCTGGTAGTTTTTCAACAGCTGGGTTGATTAGTTTTGATTTATTTGGTTTAGCAATGAAATGTGCAATGCGCTTACCTTGATGACCTTGTTTGCATCATTATCGACACCACCTAAGACGACATTGGACTTCAAATCATGGTCAATAGTGATTGCAGCAACATTTAATATCCATGTTAATATCCATGGAGTACTGATTTACTACATTAAATGATGTGTGCCTATCATTTTCGGTAAAGTCGGAGGTGAAGCCATGCCTCATGAAAGCGGATGATGCAAGGTGAAATCACAGTATTCAAGTATACTTAACAATGTAAGAGTTTTCCATAAACTCAATTTTATATTTTAATCCCCATAAAGGTAACTAAATTTGTTTGCCGATTGGATGGAAAAAGAAACCTCCCTGGTGACTCTTCATGTTTCTTCGGATTTTGATGATGCAAATCTTATTAAAGACTTAAGATCATCAACCTTAAGAAGTTAATGTAAATAAATGTTTATGTAGGATTTATATGATATCATAGTAGATTTGGAGTATTCGTATGAGAGAATCCTCCATTGCATAGAAGAGCATCCTCTATAGAAAACATGTCGCAAACTAAATTCAATAGAAAGGGTAGTTGCCTCATATGAAGTCAAAGTAACCACATTCTTGTCCCATAACATGATATTTAAAGTAAAATATATTATTCCTATTATACATAACCTCATTGCTAACTAATTAAGATGATACAATGCTTAAGCGTCGATACTTGTGTAACAATAAAACTGCCAAGCTAAAGAAAGGAAAAATAGAAAATGAAAAAAGATTAAGTAACATAAAGATATACTAATTCTATGACTGCTAAGAATAATATATGACTGATAGCTTCTCTTGTATTTGAATACATAATATATTTTTGAGAAAAAGTCCAGTAACTGGTGCTTAAACAAATCATTTTTACCATGCAGTAGTAGAAGATACTAAGAAATTGCCTGGTACTTCATCCCAACTGGAGAAAATGACAACAACGAAAATAATATGTAGCAAGTGCAGAAAAGAACTACAAAATTTCTACCATCTTCCAAACTTTCCAAACTAAACTAATGAAGTAGATATCCAGCTGCAAGAAGAGGGGAAAAAACAACAATGTAGAATATTCTCTATCAAAAATACTCACTGAAGTGAAGTCATTTTTAATTAAAGATGAATACAACAAAATACCATTATGTCTCTCCCTGCTGAACTACGATCAAGACCTGCAAACCTATGAGAAAATTCAAGATGTATCTACTACATTTCTATTGTTGATACCTAATTAGAATGTCATCTGTGGGAGTCAAACCCACATATGCATTGTTGTGAACCATGTGCTCTACCAGTTGAGCGAAGAAAATATAACATTACATGGTTCGGAACCAAAATTCCCGCACCAAGAGGAAGGATTTCATCAAATCCAAAAAATCATCTTCTTCCATATATGAAAAAATGGATTCTACTTGTCAGGGTTACCCGGTGTATATAATAATAGTTGTCGACTGGAAAATCAATATTTAACACAGAACATAATTTCGCAGGGGATTTTGAAATTAAACGCTACACCGAAAAGAAAAAAAAAATTTCAACCATGGTCAGTAATACTTTGGAAATTACAAATCCGCACCATTCTTAATTTAAGGAGTTCATGCAATTTATGCATCCAACCTGATTCTCAAAAGACAGTTCGTCACTAAATAAAACCTATCGCTACACCGATAAAACCTATTACTATTATTTCCATACTATATTTTTGATAGTCTATGCTCCAAACTTGTAACAAATCATCTTCACTTCCAGCCAAAATGTATTTTCCTTACATACTTTAAAAGAGAATTTAGATATTGATATCCAACCGTATGTCTTCCCAAATACCCACATTTGAGTGGTAAATATCCAAATTTTATCTTCGTGCACAACACAGTATATAACACCATAGACGAAACATATAAAATTGTTGTAATCAAATGTTCAAATTTCAAACCGGAAGCGGAAAGCATCCATGAAATAAAAGAGTAGGAGATATCTACTCTGCATCTCCTACTAATACCACTTTCACATGCTAGCTTGCACTGCCTGGTATACTACTGTGTTTTATAAAGATTTATGCATGTTCTGCTCTATCTGCATTGCCAATATTTTGTCCAACTAATGATTTAGTTTTTATGTAATGTTTTATAATTAAAAATCCACTCGACAAATTATTTTAGGAGTACCTATAAAAACTGTATCATCAAAAAACAAAGATAACTTCAAAACAAATATAAATCATTTAAAAGTAAACAAAGAAACATCAACTGAAAAAAAATCCATAATTGTAGGAATTTCTAATTTGAGCCCAAGAGAAAGGAAATTGACCAATGGTGCATGCTTTTCTTTTCCTAATAGGATATGAATAGGGGTTTCGGTGGAATTTCTAATTTGAGCCTAAGAGAAAATAAAATGATCAATGGTGCATGTTTTTTTTCCCTAATAGGATATTGATAGGAGTCTCGGCCTGCATTGAGAATGAGGTGAACCACAAAATGAAGTCTGTTAAGAGATCAAGAAGTAAATCCAGTGTACTATGACAGAGAATGAACCACTTTGGACTGAGGCATAAATTTTTGCGGCAAAAAGAAGCATATTTGATATTTTGATAGCCAATTTTCACTTTTATCCAAATTTTGTTGCTCCTCCTGAAACATTATGAGAAATACATGTTTCAAATCATGGAGCAAACCAACAGTCAAATGCTGAGGTATTGAGTTTCATGGTTATAGAAAAATGGAAAGAAAAAAACCCTGAAGTGTTCAAAACTTTGTCATTCCGGGAAGAAAATCACGATCAGTTAACACATCCATCTCACTGAATCTATCCAACATTTGTACCCGTTGCTGGTAGTAAGTGGTCACCGCATCTTCTAGAGCTAAAAACACATCAAAACGCACCAGAAATAAGTGAAGGTTACATGATTTTATGATATATAACTGATGCTACTTCGCGATTACATTACTGGTAACACTTTATTTGCATATATCATCAATAATAACACAATCAAACAAAAAATAAGGGATTTAGAACAACAGTTGAACAAATCTACCACTCTAGACAACTAAATCAGTCAAATACAACAAAAAAAATGTTGGTGCGCAAAATAGAGCTACATAATCAAAATATTGTTTAATTATTAGAACATTATGTTGGACTGCATACCTTGGATACTGATCTACACCATTTTTTTATATATTTTGGAAATATATCTTTGGTTTTGACTTGAAACTTCCGTCTCAAAATAACATAAAATAAAAATACTACACCCTAAGCTGCAAGCTCTATTACTCTCTGATAACCTCGATCAGTCTCTGATCACCCAGCTACTATTTTCTCATGGCACCATGGATGGCCATTCTTAATATTGTCACACATGTACACCTATGACCTTTGAAATCATCAAAAGTATGCATTAAAGTATCAAGTCTATAGGATTAGCAGAAGTAGCCAGGAGTAGTATCCAGCAAATATGTCATATTGGACTACAAAAATGAAATGCTTTGAACTAAACACTCATAGCCAAAAAAAAGCTTTATATCTGAACCAAAGACTACACAAATGAAAAATGTTTGAACTTACCGATACCTGCAATAGAAGTACACCGGACATGTGGACACAGAGGGAAAAGTTACAGTGTATCATGATTATCCTCGTTGATTCGCTTCAATATTTTAATGGAAATCATGAGCAAACAATAAAACTGAACCCTAACCTCAAAAACCAAAAACACATAAAATCCAAAAACATAAAGCTAAATACCCCGAACTAATCCAAAAACACATAAAATAATAAAACTGAGTAACTTTTTCCTAAATTCAAAAACAAAAACATAAAATCCATTTTCTGATTACCGTCATAATCAGGAGAAAGCGAGAAAAAAAAAATCAAAACCCTAGCCAATCGCATTATATTTTCGGTGCTAGTGAGTTTTGAGGTTAAAAATTTGAAACATGAACAAAATAAAATAGGCTATTGAATTATGGCACACACAAAACGCTAAATTATCTAAATTGATTATCTTTGATGGAAAAGGGGAATATACAAAAATTTCACACTAATCACTAAATATATATAAAAAGCCTTAGAAGGTCAGATTACATTATGTTGGTGGGTAGCCTGGCAACAAAACTTATTCCAAATAATGTAGAGAGTTCTCTCTACATTATTGGCTTAAACATGAAGCTTAAATATGAACAAAAATTGTTCCAAATAATCAATTTGTTAAACAGTCTAAATCGAGCTTCAACGCAGCTTCCGTTGTTCCTCATGAGGTGCAGTTGGCATAACCATGAGTTTGACTGTTTTATATGTTGCTCATTAACATATTTTGAATTCCATATGATTTATATTAACATCTTTTGAATTCCATAGGATTTATAAAGCATCTAATGCTTGTGCCATCAATAATTGTTCACGGAAAAGAATCTTAATTTTATGATCTCAATAGTGACAAAAAATGATATAATCAATTAGTAAGTAAAAATGAAAACACTTTATATATAGCAAATCTTGTTTATCAAAGGAATGTTAAACTAAAGACCCAATAGCAAAAGCATTAATAAATTTTATACTAAGATCATAGCTAGGAAAGGGGGGAGCAAACTTGTCAATAGTAAATTGAATTGCAGTTTCAGCCAGTATAACTGGATTTTTAGTGAGAGTAGTTGATACAATTCAATTACAATATTTTAGGGAAGAAAATTCGCATAAAACCAAGTTATACTAACATTGTTAAACTATATTCATAATTCATAAAAAGGTGCACTTCCATGGCATAAACGAACCTAGCCCCATACTTGCCATTGTGCGGAAAAATGGAGTTGCCAACCTAATCAAATACCCCCATGAGAAGGTCACAACTTCTTCCTACAGTTGAATGTAAATTTATTGATACCACACTTTACTGTCCGGCAAAATGGAGTTTCCAACCCAACCAAATACCACCATGAGAAGGTCACACTTCTTCCTCTAGTTAAAATATATAAATTTATTGATACTGGTGGTTTGAGATGTATGTGTAGTGTTTATATAAGTGGAACCATTCATCGGATGTGATGTAGTTCAATCATCCATATCAACTCTACCTGAAATTTTGTTGGTATTTGTTAACTCTGCAAGTTAGTCTAAAGGATGCAAATAACGATCAAAAAATTACATGGACTATAATGAACTAACAATAAATAAAAATCCTATCAAAACAATTCAGGGTGAGATTATAATCCTAAAGGATCTAATTTTGACTCCAACCATAATGATGTGAAAAATGTGTCCACCTCTATGGTTAAAGCATGTAATTAGAAAGGGATTTATAAAATAATATCATACAAAACCAATGAAGCGCCAAATAAATTGCTCCAAATAAGTGGTATCACACCACCAAAAATACAGTCAATACATGTTTACCATAAGTCTTCATAAGGAATGTTTTTTTCTAATAGAATTTCTCCAGAAATCAAACCTGGTTACTCACAATTGTAAAGCAACTAAGAGAATTTAAGCATATATAAAATTTTGATACAAAAGGAAAATTCATGTATATAGATTGTTAGTTACTCTAGGTTATTCCATTGTGTTAATGAGTGGCAACTGATAGGTGACCCAACTCACAGTTATATTTGGTTTCGGCTTCGTCAGTCGTTAGGGTATACAAACAAAATCCCATCCTTACATTTACAATGGTAAAATGCTGAACTTATATCCTTACTTTGACATTCTTAATTGTTGAGAAACTTGTAAGCATCAAGAACTTATATACATGGGGCAATCTATATATGGACTACTAAGAAGTTTAAAATTTTGTACAGATCAAATAAGTAACTAATCACCCTAATCAACCATATCGACCATCAAAAAATTAAACAATATGAAAAGAGTTTATCAAACACATACAATCAGAATAACACTAACTCCACAAAATTCACCTCTTCTTTTACTTCACAAACTCTTCTTCATTATACACACAATGTCAAACTATCCATATCAAAATCCTAAGTCTTACATTTGAAAAAGACTAAATCTTGATCTTAAACTCTAAGAAAATGTCTAAATCGTAAGTTAGATTTTGTTTTATGTTCATCTCTCCAGTAAGGATTGAAATATTCAACTAATCTTCTGTCTACTACGACTACTGAGAAAACAAAAAGCAAAAATAAAATAAAAATGTAAATTAGTGTAATAGCTCACAACTGCATAAAAATTAATAAAATCAGAAAAAGAATAGATAACACACAAAATTAGAATAATAGTAACTTCAAAAAGAGATTCACCTTCCTTTTACTTTGCAAACTCTTCTTCAATATAAAAATTCCTGTGAAACCAAATTATCGAAAAAGAAATAGATCAACGAATCAAAACTGTTAGGGTTCATTTATTAAGAGAAAAATGTTAGGGTTTACCAATACAGAACTGGCTTTGGTTATTTATCATTTTCAAGAGAAATCGTAGCTGCAAAAACAAAACAAAACAAACAATAATTAAAATAAAATCAACGATGAACAATCAGAAAAGATATTAAAATGAAAGAAGAAGAAATCCTTTTCTTTTCAAAAAGAGCAAACTCCAATTTTTGAGAACGCTAAAAAAAAAGGAAACCAGGATTTCTTCTATCACCAAATTTGAAGCAACTCCATCAGAAATATTCATATTATATCACAGGACCAATATACAATCAACTTTATACTGACGACTTTAAATTTTTTTTATCGAAAACCCAAAGTGCTACCAACCTTTAGTTTTCTGATGTTCCCTCCCATGAATTGATTGCTTGATATTCTATATGGAATCGTAACTGAACTTGCAAATACAATAACCTTGCATTGTTTATATATATCACTGCAACTAAGACTCCACGAATTTTTTTTTTTTTCTCATTGAATTAACACATACTTTTTTCTAAATTTAGCATTAATTAATAATGAAATAATCGCTAAATATGCCAATGAAAAAGATATTTTTGGAAATTCTAAGATATTTTAACTAAAATATATTAACAAAATATTTAAAAGTATCTCGATTTAATTCTTAGATAAAATAAAATAAAATTCTTTGTTGTTAAATGTTTATCAAGGGAAACAATTTGGATAAGAAAAGGTTACAAATTTTATATAAGGAAAAGGATACATGCACAAAGATCCTACAAATATTGGATCTTCCAAATATACATGAAATTTCGAATTTCGAAAGAATACGTGTCTCAATTTTCTCGTTTTAGCGTTGGTGTTAAATTTTTTTTAAGTATTTTGCTAAATTATCTCCATCCAAAAATACTCTATTGGTATTTAAGGAATACTTTTCACGTATATTTAATCACTAACAGATTCTGCTACAAAGGAAATTTCGGCATTTAAGGAATACTTGTCATTGTCATGTATATAACTGCAGATTATGTTACCTTATTAAACGTATTTACTTACCATCACCACCGTAATGTCTTGCTAACAATATCTTAATGTTTTAGTAAAAAAATATCAGAATTGCGGTATAAAAGTACTTTAATTTTTTTATATGAAAATCTTCGGATTTTTCCTAAAAAATAAAAAAAATCGTTTTTTTTTTTTTATGAAAGATTTTCGTAGATTTTTTAGCATCTTATATATAAGGTATTTTATTTGTAGCTAATCTGAAGGCTTGGATTTTATTAGAATCATGTAAACGTGGGGTAAGAAAATCACAATCCTACCGACCAATAAGGAGCATCAGATCGTGCTGAAAAGAACCTGTTTCATTTACAATACGAAACCATTACTCATAACCTTTCATGGCATATCTGAACCCAACTTTAGGGTGCTGAACATAATAATATAGCTTGAAAACTTGGATTTTTGAATGATAGTTCATGTAGGAGAGGGAAAACTGTAAAAGAAATTAGGGTATCAGTCTATCAGGAAAATGATATTAGAGCTATTGGATAGTTACCTTATGATTATGATTTGAACACAAATAGGCACCGAGGAAATCAAAAAGAATAAAACATAGTCAACACCAAATTGAATCAACCGGGGTCTTGTAGTTAATAGGTAGTGTTAATTGCACTTTCTTAGTTGAGGTTTTCCTCAATTTTGGGTGGTTTAAGTTCGTGTTCTTTCTTGTCGACTAAAGCAGAAATGCGTTGGTCAATTTTTTATTTTCTTTCTTTTATCTGTTTTGTGTTCTTTTCTCCTCCATGTAACATATTTACTTAATTTATAAAAAAATTGTAGTATTGATCAAAAAATAAATAAAATTGAATCAACTGCTGGTGACCAAAGAATGGCATTCAAATGATATTTAAATTAATAAACTTGAAGCACTTAATTACCAATCAAAATGTTGACCATGATTGCTTTCTCCTTGTCATCAGATGCTAATATATTTTGAATGCTTCTACCACCTAGTCTACAATTGAAAAGGTGGTACGAAACATGAATGAGGCAATATTTATTGAAGAGAAAGTTAACGGTAGGTAGTCCACTCTCCTTCTAAAAGAAGTAAAGAAGTAAACAGAAGAAAAAAATAATAGAAAGGTAACGTTAGGTACACTAAACCATTTGGAGACTTCGTCAATGAAAACTTAAACACATTTAAGAGAAGAGAAAAAAAAACACATTATCAGAGAAGTATCACTGGCGGAAAAACAAATCCCAAAGAGAAAGGATGAGAAACAGAGAGAAAGGATGAGAATTGACGAAAAATGGATTAGGATTAGTAAAGAGAAAAGGAGCAAATCCCAACTTCTTGTCGACAAAACGTCGCCATAACACCACAAAAATATATCCAATCCGGAAAAGCTATCCAAACAAACAAAAAAGAATGTTGCAAGTTATCATTGTACAAAATTCAACGGAATGCCAAACACGCAATAAACAAAAATTGCCAAACACGCAATAAACTAAAATCTTAGAAAAAAATACTACACAAATAAACACCGCACCCAAGCAAAAAAGGGGCCCAACTAAGTGCACAACAGAATACCTCAATGGAATATTGTTTTAAACTTAGACAGGTTACATGGAAATGCAAGGAACTATTAATTCTAACTAATACCAATAATATCTTCTCAATACTGTGTTTGGTGGATTCATTTTTGGTAGTTCCCCCTCTCATGCCGCTTGACTGTGTCTACCTTAGATTAAAGCCATTCTGCTCGGAATACATCTGAAATTTAAAAAAGAATGGACCTCTGAAAACCAAGCTTGATATTTTAGGCATCTCCAATAATTGCAAACAAAAGAGCGAACAAAATTGTCCATGCTCCCAAGCAAACAAAAGAATCAACAAATTTGTCATACATACTCTGAACTTCTTCCAAAAAAATTGCTAAAAAAAGTAACTCGATATTTTGGGTAATACACTAAACTAAAGATATAATCCATAGAGATTAATTAAACAAACTAAACTAAATAACAACCCCGGTAAGCCGTCAATCTTACCTAATTACTCTTCACAAATAACCCAAGGAAGAACAAAAACTCTGTTAACGGGATTAACCACCAATCAACACATTGCAAACTAAAATTAACATAAACAAAAAATTGACCGACTTACTAACATCGAAATAAGTAGGTAACTCACTACACCACGTCCTCCTATTTACATACTAAACATCAACAGTTTCTCATTCCTATAGACATTTAAGAATAATGGTCAGCTAACTTTAATGACTAATGGAGAATTTGAAAGTACAGTTGAGTAGCCAACCTTACAGGCCACAAATGAGGTCAACAAATAGTTAAATACTGAAGAGTGATCCCGAAATTTAAAACCCAAGTTAGATGCAAAGTATGGAAACCCATATTAACAAAAACGTAACTGGAATCCAAAGATATATATTTTCCCTTGATGTTGCAGAAGTAAATGGAATTGGAAGCAAAAAAGCAACTGGATTCCAAAGATATATATTTTCCCTTGATGTTACAGAAGTAAATGGAATTGGATGCATATACTTTGTTGAGCACATAGATAATTGCAATCTCGATCAACAAATAATGCTACTTCCAGCAAGCATTTCATTTCATTTTATTTTTATTTAAAAAAAAGAACAACTATCACTAACCTTTGCAACTGGATATCAATGGCCATTCCATTTAAAAACTTTCATGGATGTAGCGTGCTGGAATTTAACCTTATGCACGACAACTAGCAGATCAAAACATTAAAAACACAATAAGAATGGTTTACGGGTTTATATCCGTAGGAGTTCAATGCATGTCAGAAAATAGGTAACATCTTCCTACATATAGTAGACATTTACGCTAGCTAGAACCAAACATCGCCTGCAAGTTTTCTTTTAACGTTTCCAAATATATTGCTTCACCAAGTTTCTGAAGGCCTTCAGGCGACATAAAACTTGCTTTTACATGTCATCGTATAAGCCAAGTTTCCTATAAATAGCCATGTCATTCTTACATAGTTAGTCAACAATAACCATAGTAGAGAACAACCATGCATTGAGACCACTGAGGAAAGCAATGATATTTATTTTAATAAACCGTGACAACTACCATGCATTGAGAGTATGAAAACTTAATGGAATTACAGAACATATGAAACATGAACCCATTTGAAAGAGAACCTCTTAGTTTGGATAGAAAATATATAATCTATGTTCACCTCCAAGTCCAAGAGTCCTAAATACAACAAACATTTAGAAAACCAAAAACTGCCTTTGTCTTTTAAAAAGGAAGTAAATCTGAGCCTGTTAAGCTAAAATTAAACCACTAACGAAAATAAATTTGTTTCTAGTTTGAAAAATATCAGGTCAACACATAATGTCAAAAACAAAACTTGCTGCCTCTTCGTCTTTGTAACCATTCTAAGAACTTTATACCTCTAACTTTAGAGATTAGAAATACATACTTTCTGAATCTTTTTCATACTTTTCTTTTGCAGCTGCAATGGAGAAATTCTCGTGTTGCTGTCGAAAAGATAAGACCTTATGTCGGTAACATATTAGTTTGATTTGCGAATCTATAAGGCTCGTTTCCCTGCCCTGTCAACTGAAAATAAAACTTAAACATCAATGAACCCATAACCAAAATAATCAAAACGAAATTTATTTAAAAAAAATCGACTGAAATCAACATAGAAACGTGAAACCCTACAAAAGAAAGCAGCTGCAATGGAGAAATTCTGGTGTTGCTGTCGAAAAGATAAGACCTTATGTCGGTAACATATTAGTTTGATTTTCGAAGCTATAAGGCTCGTTGCCCTGCCCTGTCAACTGAAAAGAAAACTTAAACATCAATGAACCCATAACCAAAATAATCAAAACGAAATTTATTTCAAAAAAATCGACTGAAATCAACATAGAAACGTGAAACCCTACAAAAGAAAGCAAAACGTGAAACCCTATGATAGAAAGCGATACTGCAGAAAATATCTAGAGAAAAGAAGAAATGGATGAAAGATTTTTAGCCATGAATATGGCGTTTAATTGACCGAAAATAGAGTCTTAAAGTGTAAAAGATTCTAGTTTTAGCTCATCCAAGTAAGGAAATTTCCCTTTATGGAATGAGCACATTCTTTCGCTAAATTTGGCATAAAATTGTCACCGAAAAATCGCTAAATTTGGTGTATTCCTAGATTTGTTTCTGTAAATATATCAACATATTCTTAACCTTAACTATTCTGATCTATTTTTTTATTTTTTTTAGTTCTTAGATTTGTTAGCAAAAATATATACTACGTGTAAAAAGAATATTGAGTGTTTATTAAGAAAAACTATAATTAAGGAAGTAAAATAAATCAGGAAAAATATCGAAAAAACATTATCGCTCAATCTGGAGCATTAGATGGAACCAATTCAATTAATAATTAACGGTCACGAAATGTAGGGGGTATAAGTTGCTTTTAAACCAATCAGGAGCGAGAGTTTTGCTCACCGGCTAATGGGAGGGGAAGTTACCGCAACTCTCGACGTGGTGTTTTTAGGTAGTTGATATAAGTTAAACCAAAAGAGAAATTAAATCTAATGAATACATAATGATTGGGTTTACACCAACCAATAGGATAGATTTGTTTTTTGCACAACCAGTGGTAAAGAATCCAACTTAAATATATGTTTTACTTCAAGAAAATAGGTTAGATTTTTCCCGGTGGAATAGCTAAAAAATCAAACTAGCGCCACACTTGGATCCCAACATACATTTTGGTAATGCTATTCCCTGCTCTTGTTAGAGCTCTATTCACAGTTCGCGCTGAGGTGTCTGCTGACTTGGACGATGTTTTCTGTTTCTCTGTCTTTTATTCTCTCTCTTTATTCTTTCGAACTTTACGGATGGTCGAATAGTATCCAAAACATCCCTCTTTTCAATCATAGCAGATTTTCAATTTCAAGAATGTAATATTCATAGCAGATCCAGGTTTGACCACCATTGAAGACCCATTTTCAAGATTAGGGACCCAATTTAACAGCCATGATATCATCACTGATTGGTAAAACAGTTTCTTTAACAACAGATTGATGATCCGGGTGAACACCATAACCATTCAAGTCTTCTTTGGATTTGTACCTACTGCGTAACAAATGAGTGAAATTGTATAGAGATGGAGCTGATTTCTTTGTGAAAATGGGTTATGTTGGAAAGTTTATGACTTGATCTAATGGAATGAGATTGTTTGACGATTAAGCATATTGTTTTGATCTTTATGGGTTCTGTTTAAAAACTAAATAATATAACAGCCGCACACCAGTACCACCATCCATCTGATTTCTTCAACTTCTTTCTTTTCTTTCTCCTTCCCCTACCACCGCCTCTATCAAACACCCCAGTCATTCAAAATTTCAAACCCATATAACATGAAAGTAAGAGTGTTTTTGTAAAGATGCAAAAAAACATCAGCATCAGATTCATCAACCTAAAAATCACAAGAATCAAACTATTTCACCTCAATAAGAAAACCCTGTAATACTTCAATCTCTACTCTCAAAATCCAATATCCTAACAATCAAAGATCAAATTGTTATCAATGTTTCTTAAAATCTTATCAGATAATTAATATTTGAACCCAATTACAAAAAGAACAATAACTTTTTAAAAAAAAAAAAATTACATGGACTGTACCCAATGATCGTTATTTGATATACTGACTTAAGGATCTAAGGTGTATTTTTGAGCTTATGTATCTATCTTACGCACTGGAAACCAATAACGACAGTTATGTAATGAGCTTCGTGATTTCAATTTCAATGACAGTTATGTAATGAGTTTCGTGATTTCAATTTCAATGACATGAAGTTAAGTTTTCTGATTTTATAATTTTGTAAAACATTTGATTTCATCTAAGAAAGACAGGTGAGGGAGAAGGACAAGCGGAAGAGACGAGGAAAAAGTCTCCTCTACTTTTTTCAGTGATTTCAATTTCAGCTGAAATCAAGTTAAGTTTAAAAATATGGCGGGACCCCCTGCTGTTTCCCGCGGGGCCCACCGGAAAAAAAAACAAAAAATGTGAGAGGAAAATAGAATCTTGTTTTTGGGTTGTTTTGGACGCGGTACGTCCAGAACAGCTGATTTTTTTACTAATATTTTTGTCCTTCGTACACGCTGGAAATCACACCTCAGAGCGAGCTATGAATAGAGCTCTAATAAGAGCGGGGAATAGCATTACCCTCTTGCTGGGTTGCACGGAAGCTCCGTTTTAGGAGTCGTGTCCGTGTTTGACGCTGACACGACGCGTGTCTGACATACCAATATGCGCGTCCTGCGCGCGTCTTGTTTGGACGCACCGATGACTCGGGTTTGAAGCATTTTTTTTCCATTTTTATTTAAACTTCTTCCTTTATTTTTACTATTATTAACTAAATGAAGAAAGACAAACATTTTTAGATCAATCATTTAAGTCTTTATTAGGGTTTTTTAATTGGAAATACATCACATATACCCTTGGTTGGGCATGTGTTATTCTAAGAATGCAATTTGATTGTCCCATGTGTTTAATAATGATTGATTGTTTGACCTTCGGCGTGTATAAACAAACGATATTTCCTATTCTTTTGAAATTTATACGCACGTAGCATTATTTTCTAATTTTTAGGATCGAAACACTTGACTTTGTTGTATAAATACATAATTGTATATATAAATAATATTATATAAATAAAATATGTATATACGTGTCCGCGTCCGCGTCCTAGTTTTTTGAGAATTTTGTAGTGTCCGCGTCGTGTCGTGTCGTGTATACAATCTTATTTATAGCAAGAACTATAATCTTAAACTCCTATTTAGTGTTGAGAGCTTTCATTGTAGTAATATATGAATCTCTTTTCTCCTTGGACATAAGCTATAAGTTGAACCACGTACTCATTGTGTTCTCTATTGCGTGTTTATATTTTTATCTTCCATAATAGAAAAAGTGATAGTACCTTTTTTCTCAGAAATGATTGGACGCAAGATATAAGCTGAACCATGTGCTCATTATGTTCTCTATTGTGTGTTTATATTGTTATCTTCCGTAATAGAAAAAGTGATAATACTTTTTTTCTCAAAAACAAAGGAGGCATAATTTCTTATTTGTCTGGCCAAACAGACTCAATTAGGTTCCTTAACTTTGATGATATCCATCGTCCCAAAGGTATGATTATATGTAATCAAATCAAATTAATTTCTTTGCACCATCACTAACAAGCCTATAGGTTTATGTGCTTCCCAAAAGCCCATAGTCAAAATGTAAATGGGCCACAACAAACACAGAGGTGTTATTATTTTTATACTTGGGGTATGGACCGTATGGTACTATCCATTGGCAATTGAATTTTATGACGATATTAGAAGTAATATTTGGTCACCCCTTATAATTTTTGTTTCTAATACCCACTTTACCCTTGATGATAAACTTAGTTAGTGATTAATGATTAGTTAAAAACTGATTAGTGATTAGTTAAAAACTGATTAGGGATTAGTGATTAGTGTTTTATAAGTTGGATTGTTTTGTTTTTAACATTTTTTTTTTGAGAGATAAGAAGAAGAAGGAAATAGGAAGAACAAGAGTATGATGTTTTGGGTACTCATGGATACTTCAAATTTAGTTAATGGTGCTTGAATTGGCCAAAACATTCCTAAAAATGAACAATTTACAAATTGATTTTCGTTTGGTTTACAAAGTTCGGCTACAACATTTGAAGAACAAAACTCAACTAAAAGTTCTACTTTGGGAAAAAAATGAAAAAAGTTGCGACGTAACCGAACTCAATATATAGGTTTTCGTGAGAAAAGTTCGGGTTAGGAGAAAAAATTGCGACGTAAATCAACTAAAGTTCGGTTAGGAAAAAATTGCGACGTAACCGAACTTTTCTCCGAGAAAGAAAAACCTCCATTAAAAGTTGAGTTCGGCTAGTTCGACAAAGTTTTTCACATAATTCCTAACCGAACTTCTCTCTGCAACTTACATTTTCAACTCATTTTAATGATTACTTCTCATTTTTGCAACCAAAAACGAATGACAAGTAATGGGTTTGTTATAATTTTGATTTTGATTTTGTTTTGTTAATGATTTAAATTAAGCTATATATTGTGGTCGGTGGTGGTGGTGGCTCAAGGTGGTCGGTGGTGGTGGTGAGCGGCGGGGGTGATGGGAGGAGGTGGTTATATATATAGGTGGTGGTGATGGGAGGAGGTGGTAATATATATATATAGAAAGATGGTTCTATTATTTTTATACTTGGGGTATGGACCGTATGGTACTATCCATTGGCAATTGAATTTTATGACGCAATTGACAAAGAATTTTCCCCGGTTAACAAATTTTCTTCCTTGACCTGTTGTTTATGCAAATGCTATACTTATCGCCACAACAAGACATTGTATTTGTTTCCTACGGGATTGGCATATATGCTGAATGAGACAAATGGTCATAATTTGACCATCCAATGTATACAAAAGTTTGCAATTGCATTAGAAATTTGATTTATAAGTTGCTATTCATTTTCGAGATATATGAAAACTCGATGTAACTGTGTATTTCAAGACATGTGACCAAACCCAGTTCGAGTTATAAAATGTATCAAGTTGCTAAACGATGGGAAAGGCAATGAAGCTGAAAAAGAATGCTGCAATGTCTATTCAGGAAAACTTGGGAAACATGACCCACTGGAAACCCCATTCTTTTCTTTTGTTGTGATGCGTTGTATAGAAAGCAAAGTACTGCCTTAGGACTAATTATTTGAAATTTTGTAGGTGCTTATGAACATGGAAAATGTATTTATGTAAACAGATACATAAGCTCGGAGCAGGCTAAATGTGATGGACTGTTGATGGATATGGAAGGGGCTGAAGAAATCGGAATACCTTACGAGTGTTATGAATTAGAAGCACAAACGGTAACTGATGCAGTTAATGGACCTCACCAGCAAGTAGCTTGGGAAAATCAATCTTTGGTTTTGGATACCGAAATTATGTTAAGCTATAATCCTCTATGATAATTCCGTAATCCAACAAACAAATTGGTAGGCATGCTAGGATATTTATAACGCGTTTGGATACACATCCAGATGTAATTTTTTGACTTCTAAAAGTCAAAAAGCAAGAAGTCAGTTTGAGTGTAGAATTTCAGAACGACTTCTAGAAGCAGAAAAGTCGACTTTTTGTGAAGCAAAATATCCGGACTTCTGACTTCTGCTTCTCCAGAAAAATTGTATCCAAATGCGCTATTAGAGTATCGGGAGTTTGGTCTTCACATCCCTAGACTTAGATGCAAATGCAATTCTGGAGGATAACACAATTGTAACTAGTTTCAACTGTAATGAAATTTCTTCTTAGTAAAAAAAAAGGATTTTTTTTTTTTTGAAACCACTACAGAGTCCAGATTATCATTTATTGTTAGCATATGATGATCGAGGGCTCTCTCTTATCTTATATAAAAGCGACCGACTCAGTATGTTATACCATCTCCGTCCCATCTTTAGTGGGTCTTTCACTCTTTTATTTTTGCATAATAATAGCGATTACATCAATCGAGCTCGCATTTGTTCTATGAATGTTGGAGAATCCGGAGATTATGGGATTATTTTGTTGAAGGGTGCCACTTTAGATGGACATATGACTCTAGTGTCACTACATCTAAAAAAAACTTGGAAGTTTAATTGCGGAGATGAAAAGCTTAATCGAATATGGAATAACATCCTGGTTGCTATATGGTGGTGCATATGGAAAGAGCGAAATGCAAGAGTCTTTGATAATAAAAAGAAAAGTTTGGCAAGCCTCATTAGATATATCAAATTACAAGCTTTCTTTTGGGCCGAATCAAGTACAAGGATGTTAGGGCTCACGACAAATATAGTGACCTCTTTATGGGATTCATTATATCAGCCTTCATAAAAAAAATTGTGTGTTTTATCTTGGATAGGTGAATCCCCATTCAGTTCCCATTTTTGTTCGGTTGTAATCATTGGGTTAAGATACCCCTCTTAAATGCCTATTTTGAATGAATTTCCTATTTTACCGATCAAAATAAAATAAAATTCTGACTACATGAATCCAAAGTAGATTTGGTTAACTATGGACTAAATTATTGGTAACAATTTAAAAGGGACTTGCACTTGGGATTTTGCCAAAGCAACTACGAATCCATACAAGATGTTCAAGAACAGCATAAGAGGCGTAGATCTTAAATGGGACCATTAGATTATCACATAATTCCATCAGTTAAAAGATAAATCAGCCGACAACATGTAATGTCGTAATTAGCTGGTAACGAATAACATCCGGATCAACAATTCCCATAAAGATAAAGAAGGCTATTACTGGGGCGTTACCTTTTAATATAGGGGCTTATAGATGGTGGATTTTCGACAAAGGCTAAAATCGTAAACCCATAATTACACGAACCTCTGACTCAGTAATTAGGCGTGAATATGGAGACACGGGTCTCTCATCGAATCCTCTGACGGTGAATACTTTCTCTTAGAGTGCATATAGATATGTAGTCTCACAGCTGGACAACGGCATATCTCATGAGTACTGAATACTTCAGGCATTATTTCTATCACGTGATGAACAACTCCCGAACAACTTGCTCTGCTAGTATAAAGTCATAAATTAATCATTCCTAAATTCTTGGATTCATCCGCAGAATTGCTGAAAATATTCAAATATTTTCGCAGATATCTCATTACGCAAACCATGGTTCTTCCCAGCAGAAGTCCATGGATTAGTAATAAATATTGGACGCACGGGCATCAGGTCCACCGCCTGAGCAAGACCTGTCTTAAACTTAAATTCTTGGATTCATCCGCAGAATTGCTGAAAATATTCAAATATTTTCGCAGATATTTCATTACGCAAACCATGGTTCTTCCCAGCATAAGTCCATGGATTAGTAATAAATATTGGACGCACGGGAATCAGGGCCACCGCCTGAGCAAGCCCTGTCTTAAACTTAAATTCTTGGATTCATCAGAAGAATTGCTGAAAATATTCAAATATTTTCGCAGATATTTCATTACGCAGACCATGGTTCTTCCCAGCAGAAGTCCATGGATTAGTAATAAATATTGGACGCACGGACATCGTGGGCCACCGAAAGCAAGCCCTCGTCTTAAACTTAAATTCTTGGATTCATCCGCAAATTCTTTAAAATATTCAAATATTTTCGCAGATATTTCATTACGCACCATGGTTCTTCCCAGCAGGTCCATGGATTAGTAATAAATATTGGACGCACGGCATCGGGGCCACCGCCGAGCAAGCCCATGTCTTAAACTTAAATTCTTGGATTCATCCGCAGAATTGATGAAAATATTCAAATATTTTCGCAGATATTTCATTACGCAGACCATGGTTCTTCCCAGCAAAAGTCCATGGATTAGTAATAAATATTGGACGCACGGGCATCATGGCTACCGCCTGAGCAAGCCCTATCTCAAATGGTGCAATTGTATTCAACAATGATACATTAACAACCACCGCACGAGCGAGTATTTCAAAATACGATGAAACGATGAACCTATGCAAAATAGGACGGAAAATAACAAATAAATAAAAATTTACCAAGGCGCTTAGAGAATGGACCCACTGACCGACCGACCGTGTCGTGGTCAATCCCACACCAGTCTCATATTTTTATCATATTTTTGCTATTTTCCTTGAGTTCATGAAAAAACCTTTCGCTTGAACAAATATCCTTTGTTTTGAGGAAACTCCTCAACTTCATGGTGCCTCCTTCGCACAGAGGAAATAATATAAAATTAAGGAGAGCATGAGGGGGCGTGACCATTGGCCAACCGGCCATGCCTTGGTCCCAGCCGGCCCCACACCTCATATTTCTTCATTATTTTATTATTATTGCCCTAATTTCATGAAAACTCCTTAATCTCATGATATTTCCTTCGTCCCATGAAAAATAATAAAAATTAGGAAACCCGTGTGCACGAGCCATGGCCGGTCGGCCAAACCCTAGATGGCTCACACGTCCCACTCTTTCATTAGCATATTTTTCATGTTTTCATAATCCCATGAAAATTCCCTGATTTCATGATATTTCCTTCAAATTATGAAAATTCCTTCAAATCATGAATTAATGCATAAAATAGGGAAAACGCACGGGACCGGGCCTTGGTCGGCTAGTCATGCTCCAAGCCGGTCCCACACGCTCACACGTCCCTTATTTTATTATTTATGATTTTTATGTTTCCCTCGTCTCATGGAAACTCCTTGATTTCAACAAAACTCCTTCGTTTTATCATATTAGGAAAAATGTTATGGGACCGGCCCCTTTGATTTCTCATGAGTTTTACTCTCTGGCTGTTTTCACCTCCTGAAAGAGCTTAGAACCTAAATATCCTCGCGTAGGGAGATAGGAAATTCTTTTCCGTACGGAATGGAGGGGCGGACTAGCAAAATCCGAGTCCGTATGAGAAATCTATGTTGATTCTACCAAAGGACGCTAATTAGGGTTTCAACCAATCTGGGAGTGCTCAGACGATCAACATTTGATCCCGTGACCACCCAGGGCCGGTTTCATGGACCCTTGGTAGGTCCCTCACCTCTTCATAATTCCTTCACTTTTCATTATTTTCCTTCATCCGATGAAGTTTTGACGGTTTTATCAGAAAACCTTAATTTTGTCATATTTTCTCAAATGGTCGCTCAAATGAGCACCAGAAAATATCAAAATTCTCAGAACTGAAACGCGGACGTCTCAACGAAGAAATCATGTTACCTTGACCGACCAGGGTTGGCTTTCCGGATCGTAATGAGCCAGTCCCACGTGTTTCTCACAATCTGACCTAATTTGCACAATTGCACGTATTAGGTCCAAAACTCTCCAAACAATTTGATAGAGCGATCATCATTTGATCCCATGACCACCCAGGGATGGTTTCACAACCCCTTGGTCGGTCCCTCATATTTTAATAATTAATTAGGTTCTATCACCTAATGCGGAACCCAGCAGTAATTCAGTAAATGATTAAACCAGCATTTAATCATCCTTTCAACAACTCACCAACTCTTTAAAGAGGTCTTGGATTTTGCTCACGTGAGCATATGAGAATTTCATGGTCGATCCACGGTCCCATGAAGCCGGTTCTCCTTCATTCTATGGTTAATTTCAAATAAACCATCAATTGGTCATCAATTGATCAAATTAGGGTTTCTGAATCCAAGGATCATGATTCCAGATTCAAACACTAATAATTTCACACTGATCTCATGATCAATATTCTTATTAGTTATGCTCGGTTCAACTACCAGCGCTTTAATTGATATTTTATTTTGGTCACGCTACCAATAATTCATCAAACGAGCAACACTTGCTCAGATGAGCAATATTTACTCAAATTGAAATAAAAATATTAAATAAATTAGCGAGCAACACTTGCTCTCCTCAACGTGAGGATCCTATCACTATCTCAGCAGACACGTTCGATTCATGAGTTGCAGAATATTCTATAAAATCATGTTTAACTCAGCAAATACGTGGACTCATAGTCCCACGAAGTCATGAAATCAAAGAATCGACTTAATTAACCACGAGACATCAATCGTGTCACTTGGGGGGATATCAACTAGGGTTTTGGTTTGGCGGTCTACGGCACGTGTGTTCAAACACACGATGAAATGTGAGCAAGTCGTGCAATCAGTTGAGGGTGTTAGCGAAGTAGTGGGTGGAAAATCAACCAAGTCTCTGCACGATGAGCGCAATTGGTTTCGAGCATTATTTCCATCTCTCCACTTCTTCACTCCATCAACTGTCACACTTCATGGGATTATGGTGTTTTCAACTCCGACATTATATAATGTCTCTGAATCCTGATTGAAGGGACAAGATTCGAAGAGTTATAAAACATTCGAACACAATCGTCTGAACGAGCAATTTCTCACCAAAGTTCATACAGACGCTCTTTTGTCTACACGAACTCACAGAAATTACTCTCAATCAGGGAAGATTCAATCATTCAGAGCATTTCACGCTGAAATCATAACACACCTACAATCTCATATCACCATTGATCTCACACATTTCTCAGCTTCCCTCCTACAGATCAACCCATCCTCTCTTGTGACCGAATTTATTCTGGAACGACCATTGTCTTGGTTTAGGCCGGAGTACTAAAGATTGGTCTCTCGAACTCAAAGCACACCCTTCATAGCGGTGCATCTGTGTGAGGTTAAACACTTTGCTCGGTTCAAGGAATTTCCTCCTCACGGTCGTCTTCAATTCCGCAAAAACCAGCAGATCGTTTTTCCCCATCTACATATTGGCGACCACAGTGGGAGATCATTCTCTCGGTTGCAACCTCAAGTTTTCACAAGATGGTTGGTCTTAGGGCTAAATCAACTACTTCAAACTCAATCCAGAATCCTTCAAATGGGAATGCTCCTCCTTCTAACGCTAAGTATGGTAGCACGGAAGATGGAAGAGTCCCAACTCTAATCGAATTGGCACGAACCCTGGAGATCCACACCAGGAACATGGATTTGATGAAGGATACAATGAATCACATACTTGATTTCCTCATCAAACTAACATCCGAGTTAGACAGGATCTCCGCTTCGGAAGTCCCGGCACAGGGAACTGACTCGTCACGCGGCGACCTTCAAATCGACAATTTCACTACTTATGAAAAGTCGGTAGACCAGGAGGTGACACAACTGGTCGAAGGCTTATGTGAACTCTTACACTTTTCCAGGAAGCAACGAATAGACACATTTGCTGCACTCAACCAGATATCATCTGAAGTGCCCTTAGTCTCCTCACCTCTAGTAGTTTAAGGAACATTCGTGATGTCTGAGCATTCAATCAACAACATCACCTTTGGAGAAGAGGACCGCATGGAAGACGAGGGACATAACCAAGCCATGTATGTAACCGGTTTTATCAAAGACTCTGAATTTAAAAGAGCTCTCGTTGGTACAGACGCTTCTACAAATATTGTCACCATGAAGACTCTCAAGGCGGCCAAGTTTCCAAGGAACAAGATCGTTCGCCATCCCATCTTGATGACGGGTTTTGAAGGAATCCAGATCCATACATATGGATATGCATACATAGACCTGAAGGTGGGGCCTATCCAATCAAAAGCCAAATTCCACGTGATCGAGCAAGAGCCTGACTATCACATGATACTCGGACGACTGTGGCTTCATGACAACAAGGTGGTCCCTTCAACATATCATCAATGCATGAAAGCTCTAATCAACAACAAGATTGTTCGTATTGCGGCTTCATCATCTCCTTATGCCCCAGTCTATGACGCTGAGTTCCTTGAGTCTCAGAAGAACATCCCCGAGCCTCCAAACAAGGTTTACAGTTCTCCACTCCCAAATTGGGGGTCTATCGAAAAAGTTTCAGACAAGCCATCATCCCTAGTTGTCACGACGGCTAGGCCATCCGCTACACCGATTAAGCGCCACAAGGATCAGATGTCGATTCATGGATCCAAGTTCATCACCAGTCATGATGCGGACGGAAGAATCATTTACCGGCGTAAGGATTAGCAATTAACAGGGGAGAATGATGAAGAATCTCCCCGCCCCGAAGAATCATACCAGAGTGAGCCATCACTTGAAGAAGATATCCAATATGCTCCTCGACAATTACAGGACGACACTGACTCCACCACTGATGATCTTGAAACGATTAACATCGGAACGGAGGATAATCCAAGGCATATCCTAATCAGCTCAGCACTGTCATCGGAGGAACGGACGGAGTTAATAGCGCTGCTGAAGGAGTATCAAGATATCTTCGCGTGGACATATGAAGAAATTCCTGGTCTGGAAGGTAAATTGGTTACTCATCATCTGCACATAACACCTGGTTCCAAAGCCGTCAAACAACCGCCAAGACAGTTCAGACACGAAGTCGAAGAACAAATCACGGTCGAGGTTCATAAATTATTGGTAGCAGGGTTTATCAAACTAATTCAACATCTGACATGGTTGGAAAATGTTGTTCCCATCAAGAAGAAATATGGTCAGATCAGATGTTGTGTCGATTTCAGGAATCTGAACAAATGTTGTCCAAAAGATGACTTTCCTTTACCCAAAATTGACATGCTTGTGGATGCAACCAAAGGTCACAGTATGTTCTCATTTATGGATGGCTACAGTGGATACAACCAGATCAAGATGTACGAGCATGATGCCAACAAAACTGCATTTCGTACTCCCATCGGGAACTTTCACTACACTATGATGCCTTTCGGATTAAAGAATGCCGGTGCTACCTATTAACGAGCTATGACTGCCATATTCCATGACATGATGCACAAGCAGGTGGAAGATTATGTCGATGACGTCGTGGTGAAATCGAAGACTCGAGCATCTCATTTCCAAGTTCTGAGACAAGTCTTTGAAAGATGCAGAGAATATAAATTAAAGATGAATCCTTTGAAGTGCGATTTTGGCGTTTCCTCCGGAAAGTTTCTGGGATTCCTAGTCACAGCAGAAGGAATCAAGGTCGATCCAAATAAAACAAAAGCTATTACCACCATGCCTCCTCCACGCACTTTGAAATAACTCCAAAGTTTTATGGGCAAGGTAAATTATATTCGACGTTTCATTCCTGGATTGGCTCAGCTTATTGCTTTGTTCACCCCTCTATTGAAGAAAGGAGCAAGCTTTACATGGACAACCGTTCAACAAGAAGCATTCCAGAAAATACAGCAGATATTGTTATAACCTGCTGTCATGAAATCTCCAGTGCAAGGTCGACCGATGATACTCTACACGGCATTCAGTGATGTCGCAATCGGAGAACTCCTTGCACAAGAGGAAGATGAAGGCATCGAACAGCCGATCTACTACTTCAATCGTACAATGCGAGATGCTCAGCTCCGATACCAAAAGGCTGAAAGAGCATGCTTGGCGTTAGTGCATGCAATCCAAAAATTTAGGCACTACTTACTGTCCAACAAAGTTGTGCTCATCTCCAAGGCTGACCCTATAAAGTTTCTACTATCAAAGCCAGCCTTGATAGGAAGACCATCAAAATGGTTACTTCAGATGTCAGAATTTGACATAGCATGTACGCCAACAAGAGCAATCAAAGGGCAAGCAGTAACAGACTTACTCGCTGCTTTTCCAGGAGATGATGCAACAACACTACACGAAGACGTGCCTGGTGAGTTTCCATATGTCTTGATCATCAAAGAAGAAACATGGCTTCTATACTTTGACGGTTCTTCCACCCCTAACAACGACGCTGGGGGAGCAGACATAGTGATCGTCTATCCATCCGGCGAGGTTTTCTCACATTCATTCAAGCTGGATTTTCACTGCACCAACAATTCAGCAGAATATGAAGCCTTCTTATTGGGATTATCCCTGGCCAAGCAAGCAGGAGCAACACATCTCGACATAAGGGGAGATTCAAAACTGTTGGTCAACCAAATGAATGGAACGTACTCCCTTAAAGAAATCACACTGGATCCCTTCAGAACTGAGGCTCAACGACTGTTAAATTACTTCGCTAATGCAACGATCGTCCATACTGGACGAACCAACAATAGGCATGCCGACTGCCTAGCAACTCTCGCCTCTTAATTGCAATTCGAAGGAGCAGAGAAGACAATCACTGTGCAAAGACGTGCTGTTTCATCTACATGGCTGGCTCAAGTTGAAAATATTCAAGCAGATGATTGGCGAGCACCTATAGTTCATGAACTGAATAGTTCTCTTTCAGAAGGGAAAATCATTCTCAAAGAGTTAAATAATTATTTCTTACTTCATGGAGCATTATATTATCGAAACCCTGATGGGTCTTTATCACGATGTCTTGGACCCGACGAGGCAGAAGAGCAGCTCAAGCGCATACATGAAGAAACCTGTGGACAGACACATGTGGTAACGCTTTACCGAAAGCTTCAAAGAAGGTGATACTATTGGCCCTTCATGGAGGTTCAATCAAGAGCTCTGCAAAAGTCATGTCTTAACTGCCAGACGCCTCCTCATCACTTGGAAGTTCTAACATCCCATCACACCGGGGACTGGAGGGAACCTTACATCAAGTACCTTCGGGACAATGAATTGCCGCTGGAAAGGAAAGAAACAATCAAGCTCATTCAGAAAGCTAAGAGATTCGTTTTCCTCGATGGGATTTTATACCGCAGAAGTTTTGGTGGAAACCTATTGAGATGCTTAGCTGACCATAAAAGTCATGTCTTAACTTCCAGACGCCTCCTCATCACTTGGAAGTTCTAACATCCCATCACACCGGGGACTGGAGGGAACCTTACATCAAGTACCTTCGGGACAATGAATTGTCGCTGGAAAGGAAAGAAACAATCAAGCTCATTCAGAAAGCTAAGAGATTCGTTTTCCTCGATGGGATTTTATACCGCAGAAGTTTTGGTGCAAACCTATTGAGATGCTTTTGAGCATGAAATCCCAACGATTCTGAAGGAAATGCATGATGGAGAGCATCAAGGAAAGAAGAAATTATTTCTCCAGGTTCATGAGAAATATTACTGGCCGACCATGGAAGATGATGCAGCTGCACAAGTTCAAAGGTGCCATCAATGCCAATTCCATGGTAATCTCATCCACACTCCTTGTCTTCCATTGAACTCTGTGAATAGTCCTTGGCCCTTTTATAGCTGGGGACTGGACATCATCGGGAAAATCAGTCCGCATCTTCGAAGCAGCATGAATACATCATCACTGCAACTGAGTATTTCACCAAATGGGTTGAAGACGTTCCTCTTCGAAGCACCACAGGAGTGACGATCGCAGCCTTCATCAAAGAGTACATAATATGAAGGTTCGGTGTTCCTAAACACATTATTACTGATAATGGAACCCTTTTCGCCAACAAGCATGTTACGGAATTGCTCGATGAATATGGCATCAAACAAGTTTTCTCTACACCGTACTATCCTCAAGAAAACGGGCAGGCAGAGAGCACCAACAAGACTTTGATCCGAATTCTCAGTCGAACAGTTCATGATAATCCCCGGACCTGGCATGAACAGCTGCCCATGGCTTTATGGGCTTATCGAACCGCGCCTAAGAGCTCGATTGGAACGTCGCCATATTCTCTCGTCTATGGAGCTGATGCAATATTACCAGCCGAAATCAAAATTCCCTCAGCAAGGATCGCAACATCCAATGGAATACGGTGGGATGAAACTGAAGTTTCCAGCTCAAGAGTTGTTGAACTGGACATGCTCGAATCAAGGAGGGATAAAGTGGAAAAACATGTAGAAGCCTACAAACAAAGGATCTCTAGGGCCTACAAAAAAATGGTTAGACCTCGAACATTTCAAGTAGGAGATCTGGTATTAAAGACAACAAAGCACATCCAGCAAGACATGTCCGCTCCCAAGTTCTCTCCAAATTGGGAAGGACCGTACGTGGTTATCAAGGCAGTGTCTAGCGGATATTATAAAATCTTAAAGGTTGATGGAGGTATAAAAGGAAATATAATCAACGACAAATGGCTCAAAGCATATTACGCCTGATCCTTAGAAGGCAAATACCTTTTCATCATTCCATCGTTGCAGACATTTTCAAAAATGTAATTTCATTCCTCGAAAGAGAATTCAAATTCTCCTTTGTTCATTAAATATTTCGTAAATGAGCAAAAATTCATTCATACCATGATCAATTATTCCACCTATCCAGAAATCAATTCAAAAACAACAACCATAAATTCTCACTCAGAGCAAACCATCCAACAATGGATAATCCCTATAAGAAACTTTGTCAAGTTTTTTCTGAAAGATCCTAGTCTTTACCTTCAGATCCTTGACTGCCTTCTCAACTCTGGAAGATTCCAGAGCTAATATATTTTCCTCTTCTAATAAAGCATTAGTCGCAGAAATTGCATCAGCAGCCTCTGCCGCCTTATGGATCTTGATTATCTCAAGACGACGACGAAGCCAGCTCATGTTGAACCGCAATGTCTCATAGTTCTAGACCATATCATACCACTCATGTAGCTCATGGTTTTTAACATCTCGCAAGTGCTTTTGGTTCATCTCTCGATAATTGGAAACAGTCCAGCCACCGTGGTTAGGAGAGTTGGAGGAAAGCCTTTCCATACTTCTGTGGTGGAAATATGGCCATACTTCTTCCAGATCTTAGTGTATAAAGGCGCGTGGCACTTTGGAACGACGAACCCACCAACCACTTCATTGCCCGGGAAAGTATTGATCAAAGGGGCGTCAAAAGGGAGACCAGCTATAGGATATTCGTGAGTATGAACACTATCTCTCACATCCACAGATCCTACAAAATCTTCTCCAACCCTTTCGAATCTATCTTCAACCTCAACTACAGTCACAGACTTTCCGCTCCTTCTTTTGGCGTCGACGACGAAACGGACATCCGTCTGCAACAAAGAAGAGGTATTTAGTTCAAAGGAGCGCGGCATAATCTCAGGATTATGAGGTTACTCACGGATGATCCAGCCTCAGCATGAGATGACCTGTATCATACAGGAGCTCTGACGGTTCTCTTGGGCCGAGAAGAGGCATTCTTCTGATTATCCTGCAGAAAGTTATTTTCTTAATGATCAAACCATCGTTTTGATCGGACAAAGATAAAAGGGGTGAAAACTTACGGAGGTGCACGGTGCTATTTCACACTTCGACTGAGAATCATCTTGAGAAGAAATACCATTGCTTGACATGGTGGAAATAAGGTATGATCACGAATTCTCTACACGATGAAACTGACTCAGCAATGGAGGAAATATTTGCATAGACAATAGACTCGAAGTCTTGGAGATATACGTTAGATACGGTGGAGATTTATCTTCTGCAGATAGTCAATTACGTTACGGGTTTTATTGAAACCCTAACATTTCAACAAGGGCAACACTGAAGATACGGAGGAAAAACAGCTGAGACTGGCATACGCGGTCAAGTTACACGTACTCATGTGTAATGCGTATTCTTTTAGCCTATGCAACACGTATCTCTCAGTACCTTCTATGAACATAAATCACTGAGGCGAGTCGAAAGACATGATGAATTCAAGGCATGAACATTGGTTCATTTACTCAGAAAAATCAACATTAATAAAAGCGTTTTCTCGTTCAAAGGAAAATTCTAAATAAGAAGAAAATTTGTTCGAATCATCGAAGAAACGTCTACTACGAAGCTTAAAGAACATTCAAATGTTCCAAAGGAGGAAAGAAGGCAAAACTACTCGTCAGACTCATTGTCAGAATCACTATCCTTCTTATCATCCAAGTTGCCATCACTATCTCCTTCATCATCAGAATCAGAATCAGTGTCGATGGGTATCGAATAAGCTTCAGGATCATCATATGAATCCGAGTATTCCTCCGATTTAGCTCTAAATTGCTTCATGGACCTCTGGTACTCTCTTTTATCTTGATCATTCCAGGTCCCGAGTACCTCCCATATGTCTTCTCCAGAATCATCGGCATCAGAGTCAGCCGGCAGCCCTTCCATGAGACGTTTCTCTTCAGCCCTTTGCATTCTGCACCGGATTCGATCCTTCTCACGCTGACGAGCATCTTTTGCGTCATCCTCAGCCTTCCTTTTCCTGATTTCAACTAAAGAGACCCTCCGCTCATTCAAGGGTACGCCGGAACTCGGCCCCTCATCCTGAGAGGGTTTAGACTTCGGAACTTTGGAATCTTCATCAGAAGAGCTAGAGGAAGAATAATTGCTGTTGTTGGACATTTTTTGGAATCAGAAGCACAAAAGATTACCAACCTGCAAACAAATCCATCGGAAAAAAATGGTAACTCTTAACTCTTACCTTTTTACGCTTCCACTAACGGTAGTGATAGTAATGCAAGGGTTAATACTTTAAATCGTTCGTTTCTTAGAAACCTACAAAAACGAACAACTCAAATTTTTCATAAAATCATGAACATTTCTACTGAGTGAACATTCACCATAGAATTATGGAAATTAAAATATTATTTCATCATAAATAATTTTTATTCCTAAGCGACATCACACAAAACTCAAGTTTTTTGATTTTAGAGAAATAATATATATTTGCATATATATATAAACAAAACATTTATTTACTCACATAAATAAACAAATATTTTTCATGAGCCAGGCTCATAAGAATAAATTTTGGACACTCCACGGTTAAAAAATAAAAAATCTATGAATCTACCATGATTTTGCAAAATCCTTTTCCTTCGTGTCGTCATACATCTTCAAAACGAAGGTTTATTTCAATTTTATGAAACTCGTGCATTACACGATAAAGTTTTACACGAAAGCTCATACATAAAATTTTATCACTGGACACAAGTTCATGTATACATAAAAAAGAGAACTCGTTTCTCCGCATCATCATTATTCTTTAAAACGAAGACTTTATTTCGGTTTTGTGAAAAAGTCATTTTTCGTGATAAAAATTTGGCTCACATGAAAGCTCATCAACATAGTTTCATCACTGAACCAACATATTCATATATGAAAGGAAATCATTCCTAAATCAGGGATTATTACTAGTTTTCAAAAACTAACGATCAAACGAACATACGTTTTCAAAAACGAAGGTTTTTCAACGAAACCCACAATCATATATACACGGGTATATAATTTTATCATGATCAATATGTGAACAACTCATAAAGCTCATGAACATCTGCAAACATCAAAAAAAAAAAATAGACGCATACCTGATTTGCGCAAGTGAAAAGCTCACGGACGGTGGCGGCAATGAATCGGCCAATGGGGCTGGAGCTCTGTGAATTTTTTTTCCTCCTCTCCTGGTGCTGGCGTGAAGGTGATGAAGTTATGGAAGCTGCTGGTCGTGGTAAAATTAAAAAAAAAAAAAAACCAATTCCTTTTATATCAAACTTTATTTCCAAAACCTAATTTTCCAAGGATTTCCTTATTGGGCTCGGCCCGCGAATCCTGAATGACCAAGGTCCTGTCATCCAAATCAGGAGTTCAACACCAACTCATGCTCACCAAATGACATTCTATCATGCCACTAGATCCTGCTTTCAAGTCATGATATGCTCGTACGATCGAAATCCGGTAACATCTTAACTTATGACTGAGTTCAATTACTTGCACTGTTATGAACGGAAAATCACCATTCAATGCTGACTGAGGAACACTGATTTCCTCACTAAGCAAGGGACTTAATGTAGATGGTGGATTTTTGACAAAGGCTAAAATCATAAACCCATAATTACACGAACCTCTGACTCAGCAATCATGCGTGAATATGGAGACACGGGTCTCTCATCGAATCCTCTGACGGAGAATACTTTCTCTCAGAGTGCATATAGATATGTAGTCTCACATCTGGACAACGACATATCTCATGAGTACTAAATACTTCACGCATTATTTCTATCACGGGATGAAAAACTCCCGAACAACTTGCTCTGCTAGTATAAAGTCATAAATTAATCATTCCTAAATTCTTGGATTCATCCGCAGAATTGCTGAAAATATTCAAATATTTTCGCAGATATCTCATTACGCAAACCATGGTTCTTCCCACCAAAAGTCCATGGATTAGTAATAAATATTGGACGCACGGGAATCAGGGCCACCGCCTGAGCAAGACCTGTCTTAAACTTAAATTCTTGGATTCATCCGCAGAATTGCTAAAAATATTCAAATATTTTCGCAGATATTTCATGACGTAAACCATGGTTCTTCCCAGCAGAAGTCCATGGATTAGTAATAAATATTGGACGCACTGGCATCAGGGCCACCGCCTGAGCAAGCCCTGTCTTAAACTTAACTTCTTGGATTCATCAGCAGAATTGCTGAAAATATTCAAATATTTTCGCAGATATTTCATTACGCAGACCATGGTTCTTCCCAGCAGAAGTCCATGGATTAGTAATAAATATTGGACACACGGACATCAGGGCCACCGCCTGAGCAAGCCCTATCTTAAACTTAAATTCTTGGATTTATCCGCCGAATTGCTGAAAATATTCAAATATTTTCGCAGATAATTCATTACGCAGACCATGGTTCTTCCCAGCAGAAGTCCATGGATTAGTAATAAATATTGGACGCACGGGAATCAGGACTACCGCCTGAGCAAGCCCTGTCTCAAATGGTGAAATTGTATTCAACAATAATACATTAACAACCACCGCACGAGCGAGTATTTCAAAATACGATGAAACGATGAACCTATGCAAAATAGGACGGAAAATAACAAATAAATAAAAATTAACCAAGGCGCTGGGAGCATGGACCCACTGACCGGCCGACCGTGTCGTGGTCAATCCCACACCAGTCTCATATTTTTATCATATTTTTGTTATTTTCCTTGAGTTCATGAAAAAACCTTTCGCTTGAACAAATATCCTTTGTTTTGAGGAAACTCCTCAACTTCATGGTGCCTCCTTCGCGCGGAGGAAATAATATAAAATTAAGGAGAGCATGAGGGGGCGTGACCATTGGCCAACCGGCCATGCATTGGTCCCAGCCAGCCCCACACCTCATATTTCCTCATTATTTTATTATTATTGCCCTAATTTCATGAAAAATCCTTAATCTCATGATATTTCCTTCGTCCCATGAAAAATAATAAAAATTAGGAAACCCGTGTGCACGAGCCATGGCCGGTCGGCCAAACCCTAGATGGCTCACACGTCCCACTCTTTCATTAGCATATTTTCATGTTTTCATAATCCCATGAAAATTCCCTGATTTCATGATATTTCCTTCAAATTATGAAAATTCCTTCAAATCATCAAATAATGCATAAAATAGGGAAAACACACGGGACCGGGCCTTGGTCGGCCAGTCATGCTCCAATCCGGTCCCACACGCTCACACGTCCCTTATTTTATTATTTATGATTTTGATGTTTCCCTTGTCTCATGGAAACTCCTTGATTTCAACAAAACTCCTTCGTTTTATCATATTAGGAAAAATGTTATGGGACCGGCCCCTTTGATTATTCCTGAGTTTTACTCCCTGGATGTTTTCACCTCCCGAAAGAGCTTAGAACCTAAATATTCCCGCATTAGGAGATAATAAATTCTTTTCCGTATGGAATGGAGGGGCGGACCAGCAAAATCCGAGTCCGTATGAGAAATCTATGTTGATTCTACCAAAGGACGCTAATTAGGGTTTCAAACAATCTGGGAGTGCTCAGAAGATCAACATTTGATCCCGTGACCACCCAGGGCCGGTTTCATGACCCCTTGATCGGTCCCTCACCTCTTCATAATTCCTTCACTTTTCATTATTTTCCTTCATCCGATGAAGTTTTGACGGTTTTATCAGAAAACCTTAATTTTGTCATATTTTCTCAAATGGTCGCTCAAATGAGCACCAGAAAATATCAAAATTCTCAGAACTGAAACACGGACGTCTCAACGAAGAAAGAATGTTACCTTGACCGACCAGGGTTGGCTTTCCGGATCATAATGAGCCAGTCCCACGTGTTTCTCATAATCTGACCTAATTTGCACAATTGCACGTATTAGGTCCAAAACTCTCCAAACAATTTGACGGAGCGATCATCATTTGATCCCGTGACCACCCAGGGATGGTTTCACAACCCCTTGGTTGGTTCCTCATATTTTAATAATTAATTAGGTTCTATCACCTGATGCGGAACCCAGCAGTAATTCAGTAAATGATTAAACCATCATTTAATCATCCTTTCAACAACTCACCAACTCTTCAAAGAGGTCTTGGATTTTGCTCACGTGAGCATATGAGAATTTCATGGTCGATCCACGGTCCCATGAAGCCGGATCTCCTTCATTCTATGGTTAATTTCAAATAAACCATCAATTGGTCATCAATTGATCAAATTAGGGTTTCTGAATCCAAGGATCATGATTCCAGATTCAAACACTAATAATTTCACACTGATCTCATGATCAATATTCTTATTAGTTATGCTCGGTTCAACTACCAGCGCTTTAATTGATATTTTATTTTGGTCACACTACCAATAATTCATCAAACGAGCAACACTTGCTCAGATGAGCAATATTTACTCAAATTGAACTACCAATATTAAATAAATTAGCGAGCAACACTTGCTCTCCTCAACGTGAGGATCCTATCACTGTCTCAGCAGACACATTCGATTCATGAGTTGCAGAACATTCTACAAAATCATGTTTAAATCAGCAAATACGTGGACTCATAGTCCCACAAAGTCATGAAATCAGCAACTGACTTAATTTACCACGAGACATCAATCGTGTCAGTTGGGGGGATATCAACTAGGGTTTTTGTTTGGAGGTCTACAGCACGTGTCACGATGAAATATGAGCAATTCGTGCAATCAGTTGAGGGAGTTAGCGAAGTAGTGGGTGGAAAATTAACCAAGTCTCTGCACGATGAGCGCAACTGGTTTCGAGCATTATTTCCATCTCTCCACTTCTTCACTCCATCAACTGTCACACTTCATGGGATCATGGTGTTTTCAACTCCGGCATTATATAATGTCTCTGAATCCTGATTGAAGGGACAAGATTCGAAGAGTTATCAAACATTCGAACACAATCGTCTGAACGAGCAATTTCTCACCAAAGTTCATACAGACGCTCTTTTGTCTACACGAACTCACAGAAATTACTCTCAATCAGGCAAGATTCAATCATTCAGAGAATTTCACGATGAAATCATAACACACCTACAATCTCATATCACCATTGATCTCACACATTTCTCAGCTTCCCTCCTACAGATCAACCCATCCTCTCTTGTGACCGAATTTACTCTGGAACGGCCATTGTCTTGGTTTAGACTGGAGTACTACAGATTGGTCTCTCGAACTTAAAGCACCCCCTTCATAGCGGTGCATCTGTGTGAGATTAAACACTTCGCTCGGTTCAAGGAATTTCCTCCGCACGGTCGTCTTCAATTCCGCAAAAACTAGAAGATTGTTTTTCCCCATCTACAGGGCTTCACTTGGATTTTTAGTGTTCAAAAAAGTGGTTATGGGATATCCTAAGACAAATAAAAAATATCTAGATTACCCTTTAACTAAATAAAAACTTAAAAACCTAATCTTTTCTATTCTAATTCAAGAAAAAAACTGCTCCTCTTCTCATCTTTCTTCTCTTCCTCTCCTCTACAGTAACTTCAACTTCAATTCAACTTCACTTTCCTTCTCACTTCCCATGGTGTATGTTAGGTAATAATCGAACAAACCCATCTTTGTTTACTCATTTTTGTGCTTATAATAGGTTAGATTGAATGAAATCAAAGTGAAATTAGGGTATCAGTTGTGTTCCTGAAAGTGTTACGGCTAGGTTAGGAACTGCTTTTCAAACAATAATTTTATTTTATGAAGAACTTACGGCTAGGTTTAGTTAAATTCAAACTGTATAATTTAATTTTCATGTTGTGTTATGGCTAGGTTCAGATTGAATTTTCCAACCATAATTGGTTATGGTTTGGTTTTTTTATAGGATAAACCTAGTCGTAATGAGTTATGGTTGGCTTTTTCATGCCACTTTACCAACCGTAATTATTCTTTTGTCCTATTAAAAACCAGTTACGGTTTGGAGTTCATCCAAACCCAACCGTAAATATGGATTACGGTTGGAAACGAAGCTCATCCCAACCGTAATATCCCATGAAAGTCGAAAAATCTGATTATTTTTTTTAACGTACTTTAGCTAATTTTGTGCGAAATTGAACTCATGAGAGATAGTTTAGAGGCATACATGTTGATTTTCAACCATTGGTTCTTCACTTTGTTAATAACTTGTTTCATTCATTTTGGTTGAGTGAATCAAAATCTAGGTTTTGAAATAAATCTTTAAATTTTTTCTTTTTTCTCTTTTATCTAGTTTTAATTCCCACAAAAACTTTGTCCCAGAATTCACCAAGTATCTTTCTATATAATAAGGGACCCCAAAACAAGCCACATGGCATCACCAAAATCATTCTAATTTATGGTGAAGCCATGTCATATTTGCTTTACACGTCATTTCCATGTCATCAATAACCACTTTACAACCCAAACGAAACAACATAAGCTTCACAACAGTTTATGGAAGTAACGGAACTATGCGTCTGTACAGTGTTTATTTTTTTACGCATCTCTTCAAAGTTGACTATTCTAAGAATTAAAACCGCTTTATGAAGTGATGCGTCTATTCGAAAGCGATTTTTCATACGAAAATGGGTTGGAAGGTATATGACTGTGGCATTATAATCCTTCCAAAGAAGTTTGCATCTTTTCAACATGCCATATTTAAAAGGACTCAGATGTTCCACTATCGAGAAAATAAAACAAAGACGAAAAAGAGGTTCTGCACTTCCACTGTCCATCTTATAATTGTTGTCAATGTCACAGTGAAGACTGAAAAGAAAACAAAAAACTTTCGCGGGTTGAGAAAAATTTATCTACGTCATGCAGACCGCTAAAATGATCTTTGCACGCTGGAATAACAACCATAATACTTTAAGAAGTACTAGATAGATCTGAAAATCTACCACAAACACATACCATTGGAAACATCATCCTAATCAAGAATGTACGTGGTACGTGCACATTTTTGTTGGAAATTTTGGGTATAAAACAGAAGATGATAACACTAAAAGAAATTGTTGTTGTACTCAAAATCTTTCAAGGCACGGGTGATTTCTTTTAGACGATTATTTCTACCCTCCCAATATAAATTGGCGATTGCAACAGGTATGCGAAATAATGCCTTCAGGATACAATGAAATCCCTACAACAGGAAATTGGATTCAAGGTTTGCACCCCTTGACCCAACCAAGAACACATGAGAGAGATTTCTGATGATGCTTTAGATTGAGAGAAAACAGGTTTAATTCATTCTCAAGAATGGGAGAATTCCTTCACTACTTATAGGGTTATTCATGCCTATTGGAGATGCCTCTTCACTTCCAAAAGACACATAAGGTGTCTGTTGGGAATGGTTGTGTCCTTTATGAACCATCACACCTATTAGAGGTGTCCCTTCATCTCCAACTAACATCCATTGTGTTTATCCAACACAGAACACTTCCCCATCATAGTGACAAACCAAAAACGAAAACAGTTTTATTTTCTAAGTTATTGAAAATATCCAACAATTTTCCTTCACTGGATTGTTTTGTTGACATTTAACACCAGATTGCAAGAGATACATTGCTAGAGAATTAAGGTGATGGAGTTTCATAATTAAATACAGGATAAATATGATTCAAACTTTTGTGAAACTTAACATCCTCTGGTTATGATCATTAGGCTACATGCAAAACAAAATGGCAGAAAGATACCAAATAGTACGAATGAAGGCCACGACGAGTCACATATGCAGTCATCTTCTCTTTTGGAAGGTAATTTATCTGAACTATACTTAATTCTTATTATGTGAGTTGTGTAATTTGGAATGAAAGGAACGCTTAGGATTTTCGGGGAAACTACAAAATGAAGGAATGTCATTATCCCTTTCTGTGATCTCGATGGGTCATGTATGCAGGATCCTCCTGTTAAATGATTTTTTTTAAGGGTGATATTATTGTGTGTAAATTCCCTCTATTGGTACGTGTTTTTTCTGTGGAAAATAGAAATTTGAAATGACAATGAAAATGAAAATGTTACATGATTGCCATTACAGACAAGAAATACTCGATAAGGTTTTGATGGACCGTTCTATTATTCCAGATGGTCAGTTGCTAAAGGTAATTCCATTCGTAGATCGACTAGGGTTAGCACTTGCGATTCATATCTATTACTTTTTCCTTTCGTCAATTATTTTCAATTCATATCGATTCACATATGATAGAATTAAGGCATTTAGTTGTGGACTTCAATAAAAGAATGGAGAGGGCAAGGAATGTAAATTTATAAGGAAAAGGAATTATGGGGTTATGTTGATCATAGATATGGAATATGGCCACTAGATGTAAGAATTTGCATGCGGTTAGGATTACACAAACACTGATGATGTATATGAATGCCACAACTTGGTAGTGGGTTAATATTGGAGATTAATACATTCTAGAGGTGGCAGGTGGCTCATGCACATTATAAGTGCTAATCCTTTTTATGAACGTTGGTATTTGCAAATACCAATTTGATTACATGTGACTAATCCTTTTTATGCAAACTAGGATCACTACTATTTCTTAACCTAATGTTTTTTTACCTTGGTTCCACAACCAGATGTTTGTATTTCAGTTTCCGACTTAATTGTAAAACGTTTCTTCTTCAGGGGAGATGCACAAGAAAAAGTTATATAGGACACTTTTTTTAGTTTGCACCATATAGTTATAAGTTCAAACCCCTTAACCCAATAATGCTTTGGGTTTATACAGGACGTTATTGCCAATTTGCAATGCTTTATACTTATCAATATTGCGACTTTTTTCGGTGCGTATGCACCGGGTTAGAGGCTTGTATAACAAAATTCATTAAATTAAAATTAACTAAATAAGGGTTGTTTGGTCATTACAAAATTATTTAAGATAAGGGGTTTTTGATATTACTTATGGATGACCCGTTTTTATCTTATTAGGTAACGCCCTTCTAATGAAATGTGATGTCTCAATAATAACCTTCAAGATAAAACATAAGGAAAGCAATATCAATAATTATGTTTTACTGTTTAGTCCACCCTAAGTCCTAAGATTAATCCCACATATGACTTTTTTACATTCGTGTTTCTCTTATTTCTCTGATGTGTTTTATTATTTCATTTCAGATCTTCATAAATCTTCAATGAGAATAAACCTTCACTAAGAATTTTGTATATAAATCACCTGGTTAGTTTTTCTTCTTTATTGATTATGTTCTTCACTATTCGTTCTTTGAGAGGGGTAATAGAGAGTTGTGGAGTTTGTTTCCTTTTCATTTCTTTTAATTTTTTGTTTTTGTCTATTTCAAATACAAAAACCAAAAAAAATATAGAAATGATTAACCCACCGAGTTGAAAATCCCGCGGACTCGGTGGTGTTTCACAGTTCTGCGGGTCCCACCACATAAATCGACCCCCCGTGCTCAGCTACAGTTCTCGCGGGTCCCATGGATTTGTGAGTGACGGTGATATCACCGAAAAATTGTTTCGGTGTGCCTAGCAGCGCTGAAAAAAAAAAGGAACGGCCAGAAAGAAAAAACCCAAACTTGAAAAAAGCCATGACTGCTAATGGGGGTACCATTTTGTTTGGGGGTGTACCAATCCCTTACCACAACATGTTTTGTCTTATTTGCAATTTGGTACATCCCCAAGCAAAATGATACCCCCATTAGTAGCATTGAAAAACGCCATCGCCATAAGGATATATATTTGAACCATGTTTTAAGACATACTATATAAAGACAAAAACGGGTTATTAAGCTCCTTATCCATATATTTTACTTAATGCCAAAACTATCCTTATTTATATATTTTTTTAAATCTTAACTTTTTTTATTAACCTCCATAATAATAAGTTTTTTAAGAACACGCAATTGGGGGATACCCAATCTAATTGGGGATATAGCTACAGGACAAAAACGTTGTCCCAATAGTAATTCTGGGTGACCCCTTATGTAATTATTTTTTTAATTCCTAATTTAGCCCTCACAAAAACGATGTCCCATCGCCATACGGGTATATATTTGAACCATGTTTTAAGGCATACCATATAAAGACATAAACGGGTTATTAAGCTCCTTATCCATGTATTTTACTTAATGCCAAAACTGCCCTTATTTACATTTTTTTTTAATCTCAACTTTTTTTATTAACCTCCGTAATAAAAAGTTTGTTAAGAACGCGCAATTGGGGGATATAGATACATGACAAAAACACTGTCCCAATAGCAATTCTGGGTGACCTCCTATGTAATTATTTTTTTAATTCCTAATCTAGCCCTCACAAAAACGCTGTCCCATCGCCAGACGGGTATATATTTGAATCATGTTTTAAGGCATACCATATAAATACAAAAACGAGTTAGTAAGCTCCTTATCCATGTATTTTACTTAATGCCAAAACTGCCCTTATTTACATTTTTTTAATCTCAACTTTTTTTATTAACCTCCATAATAATAAGTTTTTTTAAGAACGCGCAATTGGGGGATATAGCTACAGGACAACTGTTTAATTTAGTGCTCTTCAAGCTTTTTCAAACCCTAAAAATTTCATCGCCATGATTTCTTCAATTTACTCCGGCTAGAACTTCGGTTCGCCGGCCCTATGAGACACAAGTAGTTCGTTTGCTTATATATTGATGTGATACCTAACTTTTTTCATGGATGCTCGATCTCTAATTTGATGATGTTATACTGTGCTGTGATTTGAGTTCACAAGGTTTTCCACTCCGCTATTCTACATCGAAATCATCTTCAGATCTAGTTTTACTGCTGCTGCTCATGGCCTTTCTTGTCTTCTCTAAGATTGGAAGGTAACTATCTGATTAACCCTTATCATGATTTTAAACGCCTTGATTTAAAAGGTTATTCAAAAGCTTCCTCTGTCCTGATTCAAACCTTTGTCGATTGGATACCGTGGCCTTAATCTTAGGAAGAATTTCTCATTTTCTTTGCATAAATCCTATTTCAATTCAATGTTAAACCCTCTAAATTTTACCCAACACCACTCCGTAACCATGTTCAAGTTGTTTTTCAGTACCCATACCCATCAATTTAGTTTTATTTTGCCTCTCGATTCAGGGTTCGTGTAAACCTTCTGCTTTAGATCCGAAACTATTTTCTCCCTTGACTAATCCTTGGTTTGGTGAAGTTCCCCTATTAACCCTATCCCTGTTTTCTCTTGAACTTGTTATTTGTAGGCTTTAGTTTCCTCAAACGCCACCAGAATTCAAAAAAAAAAACAAAAAAACAAAAATTATTACCTCAAACCTCAATTGAATTCCCAGTTGATGCCTTTCTGCTAGATTTATTTGTTGTGTTAATGTTGGTGGATGCCTTGTTCGTGTTGGAATTTTATGGATTTTTAGTTTGTTCCTGTTTAGTTTCGATGAAAGGTTCAAGATGGGTTTTCTGTCACTGCTTTAGTTTCAGATTTAGCTTAGGTTTGTGTTTTATTCAGTTGGTGTTGGTTTTAGTTTAGTTTTGAATCGAGATTTCTTATGGAGTTGGGTTATATGCGGATGAGCTGGGGCTTTGGAAGAAATTATCAAATTGTGTTCACAAATGAGGATTTCGGAGGGTATTATTGAATTGTCTACAGATCCTTCTCAACAAATGCAGTTAAGAGCTTTGTAGCAAGTGGGAATTCAGTTTTAATGTTAGATTATAAGAGAGGATGCCTTTCATTCTTGTTTTGGATCATATGTTTTGGCAAGAAGCAATTTTTATCGGAAGATCTAATTCATTCTGAAGATTGGGTCCGTGCGGAGAGCATTCATGAACATAGTCACCTAAACGAATTCGAATGCTGCGCCAAGTAAATTTCAGTGCAGGTTGCTTTAATCAGCAATGACATTCAATCTATCACAGTAAGCATCTCAAGAGCGACATCAACTACAGTAGCACTGTCAACAGGGAAACCATGAACTTGTCTCTATACCTGGTATCACAACTATGAGCAACGAACCTTAATTTGTGTACTTTATGGACTGGCGGACTATCCACCATTTCTAATGACCACAACTTATTTCTATTTGCTTTTACTTTTTCTTTTGTTTGTCTGTTAGATTTTAGGGAGTTTAGTGTATTAGTTTCTTTAGGCCTTGTCGTTGTAAGTTATAATCTAGCTAGAGTCTGTATTTATGTTTATTTCTTAGTTGCAGTTTTAATACCCTTTGTTATATCTTTATTATCTTTAGCACTTCCTTCAGGGGCAAACATTAAACCTTTTGTAGAAAGCTTTTAGGGTCATCTGTAATAGCAATAGAGTATGTTAATGCTAATCCTTAAAGGGCAGAGACTGGATTCTACCTCAAGACTTAATCAAAAATTAAAAGACTCATTTGAAGTTATGGATCGAGCTGAAAAGCAAAGGAGTAGACGGATATCACTCGGGCAGCTCACCACAGCATCAAGATATAAAAGTATGGCTAGCAACTTCAATCAATTGCATCGAACACTTCTACCACCACCCGAGTTCCTCTGGACAATTTCTTGTCCATCAACAGTACCGCTTTTCTTGTGGAAAGCATTGACCAAAGGCCTTTGTACCTTCGACACCAACATCTGCCCTCGATGCAACTACGATCATAAGATCGCTATTCTACTCCAGTATAATGTTACTGTAGGTTCATGGCTTACATCTCTAACTGTAATTGATGAATCTTGGGGTATTATATACCCTCTTATAATAGTCCTTTAATAGTTTTAATAAATTTTATGCTTCACAAAAAAAAAAAACTACAGGACAAAAACGATGTCCCAATAGCAATTCTGGGTGATCCCCTATGTAATTATTTTTTTAATTCCTAATCTAGCCCTCACTAATCCTGATTAGTGATTAATAATAATTAGTAAAATGTTAATATTTTTGATAAATGATTAGTGTGTATTATTATTTGTGTTTGGGTGAGTGAGGTGAGAGTAGAAGGAGGAAAAGAAAATTTGAGAGGGAAATAATTTAGGTGAAAATGGAGGATGATTGTGAAGAGAGAATTGCTGATGCTGATTCTTTAGCTCAACTACAACAAGGAGAGTATCTTGAATCTTCACAATTGCAAGTTTTTGTGGAACCAACACCATTGAATGATGATTTTTACGACCAATGAGAGTTTTTTTTAAGAACCTACACAAGAAAGTAAACTTGCCCAGCATACAAGCATCCCCAACACACAGGTAAAGCTGCTGATAGGTTGAAAATTTGATTTTTTTTTCTTTGAACCCGCCATTTTTTCAGCTGAAAAACCTATGTGCCGGCATAGTATTCGTATGAATACAATGCCGGCACCCTAAAAACCGGCATCGTATTCATGATTCGTCTATGCCGGCATTCAATATCCCCCAATTCGAAACCCATATCGGCATAAAAAGCAAACAAAAAACTATATCGGTACAAAAATTACTTTTTACCTACCAAGGAATATTCCACGGAATATGATACCGGCATGGTAAAATTCAAAGGTTTCTATGTCGGTTCTGCATGAAAAACATACATGAAGCAGTGTCTTCCGTAGCTAAACACTGGCATAGAAAACTTAGTTAACCACTCAGCCGTCACATGTACCGGCATACATTATACCAATGCCAGAAATTTTTACCGGCGTAAATTGCAAAATAACGATAATGCCGGAACATGTTTAAAATTTTGTTTTCAGTTCTGTTTTAGTTCGACTATACCGGGACATAGGTCAATAATGCTGGAATACCGTGTCGACATTGTTTTCCATTTCTGTTGTCACTAATATTCTTTCCATCAGTAGGTGGTGAGATATATTGATCCAACAAATGAAAAGCTGCTTGGTCGGGATACGTCGGAATACTATAAAATGCCTCTGGTATGTTACCAAAGTATACTTTTCACCTAGTATCTTGACCTCACTAATGGATTGCTTGTAATGAACCTTCTAATATCCCATTGTTGTCCTTGTGTAGGGAATAAAATATCCAAAAGAAGAAATCGCTTGGGCTAAAGAGACAGCTCTTAAGAACATGTGTGTGTTGATGAGGAATACCCATCGTTCAGATACTCATTTTGAGATGGTTTGTGAGAGAAGTGTGGTATACAATGAGAAGAATATCCACAAGAGAAAGGGTTATGTATATCCAAAGAAGACTAATAAGGTATACAAGACTTGTACGAGGAAGGATAATTTCCCCTTTAAGCTTGTATTCCATCTAAATGACATGAACAATGAATGGGATTATGAGGTTTGGTTCGGTTGTCATAACCACCTGGATCCAAAAGATTTTGTTGGTCACTCCCTAGTTGCGAAGCTAAAACCTCATGAATTCGATGATGTAAAGAGATTGAGCAAAGAAATTATCAAACCGAGACAAATTCTCAGAGGATTCAAGGAAAAGGATAAGACTAACCTATCTTATCTGAGAACAATTTATAGCGCACAAGCAACCATTAGAAGGGAGGAATGGGATGGGAGGACCGTTATGCAAGAATTTGAGAAGATAGTTTGGGATCACAACTACACGCGTATCATTAAAAGAGGTCCGGACGAGAAGCCCCTTCAAATATTCATTTCACATCCTTTGCTTTCACAATTGGAAAATACATGTTGTGGTGTTCTTTTGATGGTTGCACCTACATGACAAACAAATACAATATGTCGTTCTTCAACATTGTGGGCCAAACATCGGACAAGGTAACATTCACATTGGCTTGATGTTTAATGGAAAATGAGAGGGACTATAATTATCATTGGGCATTACGACAATTGAAATTATTATTCCAGGAAGATAAACTTCCGAGGGTCATCATAACCGTTCAAGAGGACGCCTTAATGAATGCAATATCTGACGTATTCCCGGGAGCACAAAATTTCCTATGTACATATCATATACGTCAAAATGTTATTAAAACTTGTCATGCCTTGTTTGAACCCACCAAGGCGGATATTAAGAAGAGAATGATTGTTCAACTAGAAGAAGATGTTTGCAAGAACAAACTATCCCCCGAAGAAAAAGAGGATGAGAGAGGCAAGATAAAAGAGCGAGTGGACAAAGAACATGCGAAAAATCATAAAAAGTGATTGGAATTTCTAAGAGATTGGGAGAAATTTTATTGGTCTCTCAACGAGGATATGTACGAAAAGAGGTTGGACCAGTTTATTACCGATTGGAATGAGGTTTATCCGACTGCCGTCTGGTATTGTCAGACTCAATGATTGGATAAGTTTAAGGAAAAATTTGTGCGTGCATTGACAAACCGGTATAAACACTACAAGAATGAAGCAACCATTGTAGCGGAGTCCGCTCATGGGAGATTTAAAGATCTCATCGAGTCCAGCCAAGGCAACGTGTTTATGGTCACCGAGGCAATGGAGCAATACTTTAAGAGTGATATCAACAGGATCAAGCAGGCATTTGAGAAAATATCAATGGAAAGGCTGACTAAATTTCTTCGCTATGGTAAGTTGCTCCAAGGAATTTGGTTCAATGTCTCTCACTGGGCAATAAAACATATGATGAGACAAATTAAATATGAGATAAACTATGGAAAACCGGGTGATGTGTGTATTTGTCCCGACATGTCTTCATTGGGGCTTCCGTGTCGTCATATGCTTGTGAAGTATAAAGAAGTGATACCTATTGAAGTTATTGATCCATTTTGGAAGCAACTATCTTTCGACCCTCCCCCCTACGGAAGATCCCGGACAATCACCATGGGATACGAACGAAGCAAAGGAATTCTTTGAAGCTTACTCACGTGGCACCTCAGTTAGCCAGCAAGTCTTGTTGAGCCAACTAAGGCTAATTACACGGCCATGGATAACACAAAGTGAAGAGTCAACAAAGGTAGATCCTCCCGGTAGATCACAAACTAAAACGGCAAGGAGAAAACAAAGGAAAGAATTGAAATCAATGACTCAACGTGAAGAAGAAATCGCGGCAAGTAAGAAACGAGATCCAACCGGATGTGAGATATCGAAAGGAAGGTTCGCGGAAGCGCCGGTTTCAAACAAGAGGGGTAGGTCGAGAAAGGAACCACTATCAAGTCAACAACAAACGACGGATTCGGTATCCACGCCAACAGCCGATGGATCGGAGGTTCCAAAGAAAAGGGGTCGACCACCAAAGGTACCAACATCAATCTACCAAGAACAACAAGCTGAGAATTCTGAAGCCACACCCTTAGTCGATTTAGCGGAGGTTCCAAGGAAAATGGGTAGGCCGCCAAAGGTACCAACATTGAGCCACCAAGAACAACAAGGTGAGCATTCCGAAGCCGCGCCCATAGTCGATGTAGCGGAGGTTCCAAAGAAAAGGGGTAGGCCGCAAAATGTACCAATATTGAGCTACTAAGAACAACAAGGTGAGCATTCCGAGGCCACACCCATAGTCGATGTAGCGGATGTTCCAAGGAAAAGGGGTAGGCCACGAAATATACCAACTTTGAGCTACCAAGAACAACAAGGTGACCATTCCGAGGCCACACCCATAGTCGATATAGCGGATGTTCCAAGGAAAAGGGTTAGGCCACGAAATGTACCAACTTTGATCTCCCAAGAACAACAAGGCGACGAGGCGGTGGTGCCAAAGAAAAATGGAAGGCCAAATAAGGTACCTACATCAAGTCAACAACATGAAAAGGTTATTTTGATAGAAAAGGTAAGGGACCATATCTAGTCAACAACAGCACGAGGGTGACAACTCCATAGGCCCCATAGAAGTTGATGTATTTTCGGTTCAAAAGTGAAGGGGTAGGCTAAGGAAGTACGAACTCCATCACATAATGAAGACACTAGAAGTGTAGAGATTACAGACGATGGATTGGATATAATTAAGCTACAAAGGGGTAATATGAAGATGTATAAGGATCGCAACACAGGTAGGACCATTATAAGTTATCATACCAAGATACAGTCTTACATAGACTAACTTCCCAAGGTTATTCGCGAGTATATTGTATATACGGATGATGTCGATGGAGATGGAAATTGTGGGTATCATGTCGTAACCGAACAATTAGGCATATTTGAGACGGCATTTAGTAGAGGTATGACACCATGCCGATATGCGAGAAAGAGGATGGCTGACCAACTGATGAATAAGAAGATCTTTTATGAATAATTGGTTGGTGATGGAGAAAGGTTTGATGATATGTACGCTCAAGTGTTAGCATATTATACTGCAACTGTAATTTATTTCGAATGTAAACCTTGTCGAGGGAACAACGAATGCACTTAGCATGTGTATCAAGCATTTGAACCCCTAGGAGACCCTAGTGGATGAATATAGTCTTGTGAGGGTTTACATAGATATCTACCCACAAAACCTACACTAAATATTCTAAAGCCATCAATCTTCATCCGAGGAAGATACACCCTCCATCATCTCCTGGCCATACTCCGGGATTTTTTCTTCCATGAATTTATAACTTGCATTGAATGCGAATGCTTCCCCCTTTTCTTCCAAGTAGAGCGCTTTGACGACTTCATGCTACACAAACATAACACAAACTTAGTTAGTGGTGTTTAGTAGGAAAATCAAAGTTATGTATAATAAACCACAAAAACACTTACAAATTGTTCAATGGACAAGTTAAAGTTGGTAGCGTTGAAAATTGGTTTTTGGATAGCTAAATAACCAAGTATCACATTTTCTATGACTTGATGCCTATCATGAATTTTTTTAACACTTCTTGTTTTTGGATTCCCAAACTCTTGCCTATATTTGTTGAATACCCTACCCCAAAAGATTTCAGAATCCACCCTTACGGAGGACTGGCTTCTAAATCGAGTTTCCGCGTACCAAGATTTGGTGATTGACAAATCTTCATGTGAATCAAATGATGCCATTGATTTGTATTTAGAGGTATTGGGATAGCTAGAAAGAGTATATAATGATATTAGATTTGGATAGTATATGGAAGCAGGTGTGTGTTGTTTTGTAGGGAGAACGTGTGTAATTATAGGATGGTTCCCAAATCTGGCCGTTATTGTACTAAATCAAGGAAGTTGTACTTGCACAAATTTGAATTTTAAACTAGCCGGCATTGTAATAAGGATAACTATAAGCCGTAACTAAGTGTCAGCGTTGTGTCACCTATATAACGAATGTCCACATTTGGTTTATTGTACACAGAAACCATAAAACTTTGACACTGTATACCGGCATAGACATGTGCAAAACATAGACGCCGGAATATACTACCGGAATAGAATTATGTAAACAGAGTGTGCCGGAATTAGAATTTATTTCATATGTAATCCTTGTTGATGGAACAACGAATGCACTTAGCACGTGCATCAAGCCTTTAAACCAGTTGGTGACCCAAGTGGATAATTTATAGTCTCGTGAGGGTTTACATAGAGATCTACCCACAAAAACTTACCAAAAAATACGATAAAAACCTAACCAAAATGCAATAAACCTATCAATCTTGTTAAGAAGAATCCGTCTCCGATTCACCCAGCTGGTGGTACTCCGTGACTTTGGTTACCATATGGTTCACGTTTTCGTCAAACATGAATGCTTCCCCTTTTTCATGTAAGTAACGCGCTTTCACGACCACATGCTACAAAAACAAGACACAAACTTAGTTTGTTACATAAAAGTTCAAAGAGAGGATTGTGTCGAATTAATCGAGATACTGACGAGTTGTTAAGGGGTCAATCTATTATGGGTAGAGTGAGTGATCCGATGTTTGATTTTTAAATACTCAACCACCCCAACCAGGATTATGTCGTGTCGTTGCTCGATTTGTTGAGCAGTTCTTCCTTTCGGATTCCCATAATCGTGAGTAAATCTGTTAAAAATATTCAACCACATTGAATCCCTGGTACATATACCTATAGTTGAGGGATGCGTTTCGGCGTACCATGCTTGGGTGATTGCTAAATCTTCCTCGGAGTCAAACGATGCCATTTGGTGTATGTGGGAGTAGGTTCTATACTAATCTATGTATAGATAATACTTCTAGGGTTTAGGGTTTCGTAAGTTTAGAGTCTCAGGGATCGAATAAAGAACATACGAGTTTTGGGCGATTGGTTCCAAGTATTAGCTCTTTATATATAGAGAAAAATCTCAACGGATAGTTATTTTGAAAGCAACAGTGTCGGCTTTAAAATTATAAAGATGATATACGCCAGTATCTTCTTCCGGCATAAATCACAAATAAAGTACTCTGCCGGTAACCTTTAATCTCACAATCAGATTCTGTGGACTATGTATATGGTACCGGCTTAGTCTTTAACGAGGCTTACTACGCAGAATTACTTACTGGATAATATTTGATTTTGTGACAATACTGGCAGATGTAAATTTCAAAATAAAACGACTAGTTTTTTGAAAAATAAGACCGTTGGGGCTTCAATCTATATAAAAACCCCCATTTCCTTTGCAAAAATACACAAACCACCCACCAAATTCGAAATATCCTTCTCTGACGAAACCAAGCCTCAAAAAATAGATCAAGCTAGCACGGTTCAAGGTTAAAAAGCGATGGGAGATTCATCAACAACCTCTACCTTCAAAGTAAGTAGATTCAACATTACTAAGGATGAATTGGAAAATTAAAATCTTCTATGCTAGGACGAATCACTAATATAATCTTGTCTTACAGAGTCCTCATTGCATCTGTCAAATTTGCAAGTCACCTTCATATCTAGCCTTGAATTGTCCTTTTATTTATTCTAAGTGTAGAAATTGTGTGATGGGACACGCCGGTTTTGGGTTGCAAAAACTGATGATGCCGAAAATGGAAGAGTGTTCCTAAGGTGTTTGAATCACCAAAAGTGCGAAGAGTTTCAATGGTTTGACAAAGATATTGCACTAGCCGAAGCAACATAAAACCACAAGGGCCAATGCGACCCTATTGATAGGTGTGATCGGAGTTATATGAAGGGAAAGGAATATGTTGAAAGAGAGGATGAAACAATGAAGATGGTCCTTGATACCGAGATTCCAGACGATGTCTTCGAAGAAATTTTCAAAAGGCTCAAAGGATGGAAATAGGTTATGAAATAGGTTATGAGATCATCTTTAGCCAAAATTACTCCATTACATGTTTTTTAGTATGTTTTAATTTAAAGTTTCAAACCTAATGTAATAGATTACTTAGGAATGAAATAAAAGTGCATTCGGAAATACTTTCGGAATTATCTAAGTTCTAAATACAATACCGGCATTGTCGTTTTATTAAAATCAATGCCGGTTTTCTGAAAAAATTTCCAAGTTTACGAAAAAAACAGATTTCCGACATGGTTGAAATCAATATTTCAATGCCGGGACTGTCCAAATTATTTACAGGAACTTAGAACCTTTCATCCCGTTGTTCCAATATGGTTTTAGAAAAACCAATCAATGCCGGTACATGACCGGTGTTGTAGAACCTCAATGTTTTAATACAGACACCTATGGTCTTTAAACAAAACATGCATTTCAGTAGAAATCTAAACATGTTCAACATAAACAGACAACTGGATTCTTCTTAAATGTTCTTAATCTAGCTATCATTGTACCGAAAGTAAACCAAACAACTAAAGAGTTAATCCAAAAACAAGTTCGGAATTGTTTAAAACGTAACAACCACCATCGAAATAAACAACCACAACTAAAGAGTTAATCACTTGGTCTTTTGCTTCTTCTATGCCGACACCTTCCTTGTTTCCCCGAACAAATATTTTGCACTTGGATCTTCAATTTTATCAAGCAACTCCTCGACTTCCTTCATTTCTTCAAGGGATAGCACCTCTCCTTTCTCGTACCTGCAACCAAACATCTTCTTCATCTTTCCAAGCCGACGCCACTGGTTTCATACATCCAACACATAATTAGTATATATATGGTAATATAAGAGTATGTATATGTTAAACGACTAAGGAATTAACAATACTTACTAGAAATCCAAGAGTCGTATTAAGTTTGGCCATTGTAGGTGGTACCTCTGTAGGAGTTGGAACCGGAGGGTTTTTATGTGGTGGGACTCCGTCGTCGTCCGGGCGCACGACAAAAGGATGTGACCATTCCAGGTAATCATCAATGTAGGAGGGATCGGCTTCATCACCGTTGTTCGCAACCTCCCAATTACTGATATCTACCAAACGACTTGGTTCACTATCCCTCTAATGTATTGCTTCTGGAACTGGATCATACACTACCCTCAACTTTGAGGGACTTGTAATGCACTCATCCAAGTCAATAAGGTATGTTGAAGTAGAGACTGTCATGGATCCAGGTAATTGCTTATATCCAAGTTGCTGCATCACACGTCGAGGATCGGCCATAACGTATCCCTTTGGGTGGAACAAGGGTCCATTGTAGAATGCAACGTTCGGATACCTCAAAATTTGGCGGTTCTCTCTAGCCTCCTTGTAAGAGTCGAACACAACGTGTTTGGTGGGCATCGTGTCTAGATCCAATCTCATATCTATTAGTCGACCATTTTTACCGGTCTTCGGAGTATTGTTGAACTGGTATCTCTTAGCTCTAGGCGCATCAGGTTCAGGAACGTCTATAATCTTCAAGTAGGGGTAGTCCTTGAACAATGTTGGGAAGTGTTCATAAGACCACACCTATACCAATGTGGAATGATACATATAAGAAGCAGTAAATTTTGTTTCCGAGTTCATAAAAAGATATAAGAACATAAGTTTGTTTATTCTTCAACAGTATATGTGAACAATATACATAAGAACATAGGTTTAAAAACAAGATTACCTGTACCAAAGTGAAATTTCCAACAAATTGGTTTGTAACAGCCTTAGAGGCCCTTCTCATCTCCGTCATCAAATGTGCCATTACCACGGTGCCCAAGAATAGGTAAAGACCTCTTCCAACGGATCCAAGTATTGAAGGAGGCTTGCACTAACCCTGTTGCCACTGGTGTCGGGGAATACCTTAGTGCCAAAGATGAATAAAAGGTACGCAGCGGCTGTATAATGAATTTGTGCATGGTCTCATCTATCCTTCGAACTTCTTTCCTGCGTCTTTTCAAAAAAAAAATTAAGCAGCGTCAGCTTGATTTTCTTTGTCCTACTAGCCTTAGATACATAAAAGTTTTCCACGGAAGTTTTGAAGTCCCAACCCAACAGTTTGTTAGTCAAAGCGTGCAACTTAGACCATTCTAGGTCCGGACAATGATCTCCTTCTACTATTGATTTTCCAATAACATTCAAAATGTTCTAAGCATCATCCGGGATCAAGGTCATCTCCCCAAACTGGAAGTGCATGGTATTAGTTTCTCCATGATACCTTTCGAAGAAGCAATTGATTGTCACAGCATCACACCTCACATAATTTTCAACCAGAGCATATAGACCAGAATATCTTACTAATGTTTGGACCTCTTCATATTCCAAAGACAAATCCCAATCGCCCGCATCTTGGTTTCGGCAAACCCGCACAGCCTTCTTGTGATCCTACAATTATGAGATAGTACGGTTAAAAGATTTAACATAAATACACAACAATACATATGCACAAGATTAAAAAAATCTTACATATGTTTGATAGATAGTGCGATCCCACGAGTGCTTGTAGCCAAATAGAATTCTCTTATCTTCAGCTTCACTCCAAATTCTACCACGATCAAGGTCAGGTATCATGTCATCAACATGAGGAAGGTGGGAACCTTTTACTTTTACTTTGCCCTTGCCTTTGGCTTTGCCTTGTGTCGGTTGTTGACTTGGCCCACCAACTTCGATTTGGCTTGTAATTTGACTTGGATGAACCTCATTATCTTCCTCCTCACTTTCCTCTTCATCTTGCTCATAGTGCTCAACTATTGCAGTAGGTTCATTGATTACAAGTCGACTTCGGTCACCACCACTCTCCCAAGTAATCCCTCTCCACATCCCCCAAAAGCTTTTTGTGACCTTCATATTTCCCCCGGGGAGGCAGAGTCTGAGGAGTATCAAGACCGTCCTTCCTCCTTCTCTTAGTCACATCATCTTTACCTTTTCTTTTCTTAGCTTCCTTGTCTTTTGACCTATATCATAAGTACACAAAACGAATATAATATATCTCATTTTTAGTTTTAGTACCGGCATAAACTCACTTAAACAAATTACGCCGGTACACAAATCCCGGCATAGAAACATAGTAAAAATATATTGCCGGTACCTTATACCACCAAGAAACATTAACTATCGACAATGCTGGTATCAATATGTAATTATCATGGATACCAAAAGATTACTACCGGCACATTCGAAATAAATCTACACCATGCCGTAACATACTACCGGCATACAATGCTACCCAAATATGAATGCCGGGACGGGTGACAAATTGATAGATGTTCCTGTAAGTTTTAAGTCTACTACCGGCATACACAAATTATCATTAAGCAATGTCGTAATTTAAACCGGCATAGTTTTCAACACATTTTATGTCGGTACATAACATTGAGTTTCAGGGTTTGAAACCGGCATTGCATTCATCATAAAATCTAAACCGTAACTAAATACCGGAAATGAATTCAACCTAGATTGAATACCGTAAATAAAACCCGGCATAGAACTCATACACAATTCAATGCCGGAATCAATAGAAGCTCAACTGTTTCGTTCATTATTCGCGATTTTAACCTAAACCCATTGCTATAAATCGATTCAAACACCATAAATGAGTTCAAAATCACCTACCTTCTCACAGAAGCCATCTTTGTTTTAATCTCTCTTCACCAGTTGATTGTGAGTTCGATGGGGCTTTTGGTTTCTTTCGTGGAGGCATTGTTTTGATTCGGGGAGGTTAATCGACGGATTTTTTTTTTGAATCGACGATTAATCGACGAAGAACCGTTGAAGAACGATGAAGAAAAAAAAATCGAAACCTAAACCTAACTCACTACCGGAACGAAATAGAAATGGGGGATATATGTTTGGGTTTTTTTATTTTAATGTTTTTGGGGAAAGGGTAAAATAGTCTTTTCATAAAGATTTTTAATTAACAAAAAGGTATTTTAGTACTTTCATATCAATTGGTCACCCCTTAGCCTAAAAACCAATCAACTATTTTAAAAGTTGTAGATCACTATTTTCAGACTAAAAACCCATCACCAGAAACCAGAGAAAAAAGAACGCATGAGAGAGAAAAAAAATCCAGAGCGACCAAAACTTTTGAAACTAAAACCTCCCTTCTCAGATTGACTCCTTTGGGGTCGATCTGAGAAGACCAATCAACTCCCAAGTCTGCTTTTCTCTTCTTTTGTCTTGTTTAATCCATTTTTATTTTATTTTTAACGGATTAATTAGCTTTGTTTCGATTTGTTCTTGCTATTTTGGGGGTTCTCTCATTAGATCTGTGGATGTTTTGTGAAGATATGATTTGTATGAGAAGGAAGCACAACATATTGGCATCATCAGTTCCGATCTATAAGCAAACCCTAGCAACAACTTCAATTTCGGTTCTTTACCCAGATCCATCAACTCAAAGCATATATACTATTGTCTTTGATTTTGGTGATGATTGGGTTTCAGTTTTTATTGTTCTAGGTTTTTCTGATTTCAATGTTTTAAGATGTTTAACCGATCTAGTTTTTCTAGTTTTGGATGGTAGTTCTAGTTTTAGCATTGCAGTTACAGGATCTCAAGAGTCACCAGCAGCAAATACATGTTCTAAGACACCAACAACGTTGATGAAGACACCATCAACCAATACTTTCAGACCGATTCCGATGAAGCACAAGACCGATTCAGACCGATTTCTCCCTCCGGTGACCGATCCAGGTTACCAATGTTACTGTTACCGTTACCAATGTTCATGTTACTGTTATTTTGTAAAAAATCTATGACTATTGGGTAGATCTTTGGATCTTTTCATACCTAGGTCATTTGTTTTACCATATTTTTAGAAAAACCCTTGAGAAATGGTTGGGTCTTTGGATCCTAGCATCTCTACTATTTGTAGGATTGCTATGTGGTTTGGATGTGTTACTTCCAATCCAAATTAGGCAATTTAAACTTGTTCTGTTACTGAAAAATTTGTCTAGAATGGTCAAGATTCTGAATCGGATCTGGTATTGTAACTATGTTGGTATGCGGTCTGTTTGCTGCTTATTTGAACTTCCTGTAATCTCTGAAAACCTTTTGGTCAGTCCTGTAACTTTTCACGACATAGAATCGGATGACTATTATCAATGTAAGTGAGGTTTCACCTCTTTTTCGAAAAAAATAAATAAATATCAATTGGTCACCCCTTAGCCGAAATTATGGGGTGGGGGAAGTAATTATCCCTCAATTGCGGCGTTCTTTTTTAATCTTAACTTTTTTTATTTAAATTATTTTTTTTAACCTTTTTAAAAATTAATTTTTAAATTTTCTTAAAAAAATAATCGTATATTTATAAAAAAGAATTATAATTTTTAAAAACTTATTATTTTCTAATTTTTTTAAAAAATATTATTTTTCTTTTGAATTTTTTTAGAAAAAATAATTGATTTGATTAAATTTACATTTGATTGAAAACTCAAAGCATAATATTCTTACATAGAAGGCAAGCGAGCAACAAGCTGCGCCGCAAGCCCTTTTTGAATTGCAAAGCCTATTCTTTTGAAAATAAACTCTCTTGAACCGGGGGTCATGACATTATTTTTCTATTTTTTATTTTTTAAAATTAATTTTAAAATTTTAAAAAGCATATTTTAAGTTTTTTTCTAATTTTTAAAAAGATTTTATTTTTTATTTTTTTAATGAATTTATTTTTTTAAAGTTTTTTTAAAAATAATTTATAAAAATAATTTTCTTTATTTTATAAGAAATTAAAAACTTTTTTAAAGAAAACATTTTTAAAAACTTAAAAAAAAAAGACTAGAAAAGAAAAAAAGTTAAATGAAAAAAAAAAACTAAAAAAAATTAAATGAAAAAAATTAAAATTTTGAAAAAAAAAATCAAAAATATTTAAAATAAATAATAAATAAGTAAATTAATAAATTCATTGAGGGTAACTAAGTGATTTACCTATCCTTGAATACTCCTAATCACCCCACCCTATTTAGGGTAATCATTTTATATGCCCTAAAATTTTCTTATATGCCCTGAAACATGGTTTAATTAAGATTTTCCAGGGTGAAAATCCCGTCTTGCCTTGTGGAACCTTCGTCAAGAACTCCACCGTAGAGGCCCATAAGTTTATGTTACCTCAGCCTTAGGCGTGCACGAATATCTGGGATGAACGAAAAAACCGGAGTAGCCAGCGCCTTAGGAGGGACGAGGTAATGGGAAAGAAAACTCCATTTGTTTTCCTTAAAGTTGTACATGAGAATCTTCTTGAATTCAACAGTATTAATGGCCTCCAAACAAATCATTAAGTAATCTCCATGGGCACTACAACACATATGTTCCACTACTTGATGTGTGAAGGTGTATTGTTCCGACGTGATTTCCGGTAGGGGTTTCAGCTTCACCTTTTCCATGTCTATCTCCGCTATTACCACTCTTATTTTACTTCCTCCTGTCGCAGAGATACGTTCTAACTCAAGGCCGACCACAAGAGACCTATCACCATTTTGTACCGCATGTGCCCACACGAATCTATCGCCTTTAAGTAAACGTGGGGATAAGAAGTAGGTGCCTTTCTCAGTATCGAAGCAGATGAAGCTTCTGGTTGGTTTGAAGAAGAAGTAAACCAAAATCTGGCCTTCATTACCTAAAGTTGTAAAAGCTGGAAGAAAATGGGTGCTATGGTTTCCTAGCACGCATTCCTGAGTACGCTCCTCTCTATACTTGTGCGACTCTTTTTCATTGATTGTTGTCTCTGTCAGCGGCAACTCCTTCCAGTAATCATCCAATGACGAGAAGACCTTGCAATGCAGATCAGACCATTTTCCGTAGAATACAAATACTCTGTAACTCGATATGTCTAAGGATTCTGATTTTGATGCATGCATTGCGATTCCGATGATCCGGAGGCCTGGATCAGTATTCATCCTGGGTAATACACGCATAAAACCGGTGAATGGATTCGTAATTATAAGAGGGTACGTGTTACACAGCCCGAATCTAAAGCAAAACAATCCGGCAGAACTAGCAACTGGATCCGGCTTCATATTTCCTGAGATTGAATCTAAAGATGGTAGGTCATGATGATGTATATGACGCCAACAGCAAACTTCTGTATCATAAGCCAACAGTGTGGTGGTTGATGTGAAACTCCTCACCATGAAGAACCAAGGACTACGTTCCCCGTTGATAAGATTTGATGTAAGCTTGAAAGTTGGAGATTCAAGGATTATTGATTTCCATCTTTTGCAAACCAACTGGAAACGTGCGATTTCTACCGTCGGAAATTGCACCAATATTGTCTCTATTATCTCATCATGGAGTTTGTCCCATGGATTTTTTATCCGTCCATCGTGGTTTCCAGCAGTTTTCCCACCTTGATCGATCCACTGATTATGGCCGATGTTGTTGCAGTACATTGGTAAAGATATTGTGGGTTACAATACCAATTATTTAGCACCAAATTTTTTATCGATAAAAAAAAAAGAAAAAGTACTGATTATGTGTTCTGTCGAAGAGCCTAACCAATAATATAGGTCCCGGAAGAAGAACAAGATATAAACAAATAAATATTTCTCTTTCCCCCCTAACTTAATCTATCAGCTTATGTATAGTCGCAAAATCCTAAATAGCTAAGACTAAGACTTACGAGTTCGTGTTAGCTTTGGTCACCTGTTCCTACTACAGCTAGGTTTCTAAGGAGTAACGAGTGTGCAAACACATGCAAGACTAAATCCTATCGGCTAGATTTGGTTGCTAGATTGCCAAAAAGCGTTGCAGATTAAAAAACAAAATGTTGTATATTTGTTGACACTACTTCTTTCTAGATATATCTCGCATGTGAACTAGTAGCGAGATAGTCTCGCAGAATGGTTCAGCACAACCAAAATCACCTTTTCGCGGAATGGTTCAGCGTAGATTGATATTTTTTTTATCTGACGGCTGAGATGGTTGCGCTATTCCATTCAGCGCAACTTCGCGGAATGGTTCAGCGCATCTAGATGCTAGATTAACAACTATAGAACTTAGGAGGTTTTTTTTTTTTTGAAAGGCAAAGGGAAAAATTGATTAAAAGAAGCTTGGTTCATCAGAAAGATGAAGGAAGCTTGAGAAAAAGGAGTTAGATGTGCACAACAACATTCCAGTTACAAATCAGAGCACTGAAAGCAAATCCCTCAAACAATTTTGTATGCACATACCAATTATACAAGGAGCATTTTAGAGAGACAATAAGTTGATTAAGGCTTCTCTTCTTGTTGTTGTATAGTCTAGAATTTCTCTCATTCCAAATGTTCCACCAAATTGCAAAGGGAAGCAAACCCCATAATTTCTTCACCATTGCATTGCTTTTAGTATTCCTCCATTCCCATATATTTGTCTTCACAGTCTCTGAAAAAACCCAGTTAACGCCAAAACTATCCAAGAAATGGTTCCATAGTTTCCTAGTTTCAGGGCAGTGCAAGAAAAGATTATTTTGAGTCTCTTCTTCTCCAGAACATAGAGTGCACTGACTGTCATTTACCAAACCAGCTCTAAGAAGAGTTTATAAAGATGGAGCACCACCATGACTTAGAGTCCAAACCAGGAAAGACACCTTCAAGGGAATCTTAGGATTCCGAATTTGTTTATGAGGAAAATGAATGAAACCATCCACATCAAGGGAAGAGTAGCAATTGGAGACATAAAATTCATCTCCAAAATCCCACTTTCTTGTATCTTCAGCCATACATGAATGAATAGTTTGAGCAAATCCATCCAGTAGATGAATGAGATTTGCTGCTTCTCCAACTTCAACTTCTTTTAGATCTCTCTTAAATTCAAAATTCCAAGAACCTTGTGAATTGAGCATCTCACTAATAGTAGTCATCATATGCTTAGAAATTTTGAAAATATTAGGAAATCTTTCTATTTCAAAATGCCTCCTCCAACCCATTTATCTAGCCAGAAAAGAATTATCTTCCCATTTTGAACAAAAAGTGAAGTATTATTTTTAACATAAGCACTTGTTTTCAAAATTCCATCCCATAAACTATGTTTAATTGGTTTAGAGCTGTCATTAGGGAAAAAAGAAAGAGGGTTACCTCTAAATTTCTCCAGGATTAATTGTCTCCAATGAGCTTCTTTTTCTTTCCCATATCTCCATATCCACTTGCAATGCAATGCCTTGTTAACCAGTTTGAGATTCTTAATACCAATCCTTCCATGAGTTTTAGAAATATTAGCTTTTGACCAAGCTACTCAGCTTCTCTTCTTAGTAGTATCTGAAGAACCCTAAAGGAATCTTCTCATAATTTTCTCAAGAGCTTTCACAACTGTCATGGGAATCTGAAAACAAAGACAATTAATAAATAGGCATGCTGTCTAGCACACTGTTTATCAAAAGAAGTCTCTGACCTTTTGTTAAGTATATCCTTCTCCAAGTACTCAATCTCTGTTGGCACTTAGCAATTATGACATCCCAAACTGCTCTTGTTTTAGATTTACTACCTAAAGGAATGCCCAAATAATTAAAAGGGAAATATGCAAGTTGACAACCAAAAATTGCAGCACAAAGAGCCCCATCATTATCATCACCAATACCAATCACTGCACTTTTACTGAAGTTTACCTTCAACCAGTCACCAGTTGAAAAGCAAACAAAATATTCTTCAAATTTGTGATTTCCTCTTCAGAGTCCTTTAAGAAAACTATTAAGTCATCTGCAAATTGTAGATGATTAACAGAAGTTTCATCTGTGACAACTTGAAATCCAGAAATAAGGCCATTTGATGTTGCATTACCAATCAATTTAGTAAGGATTTCAGCAACCATAATGAAAATAAAAGAGGATATGGGATCACCCTGCCTTATACCCTTCTGATTTCTAAACATCTTTCTAGCTTCTCCATTTATCGGAATTGAGAATCTAGCTTGAGTGATGCACCATTTTATCCAACCTCTCCAAATATTGCCAAAGCCAAATCTTTGCATAACAATGTCAACACAATTCCAGTTTATGTTGTCAAATGCTTTTTCAAAGTCTACTTTACAAACCAGACCAGAATTATTCTCTCTAATTCTAGAATCAATAAGCTATGCAGCAATTAGAATTCCATTACTTATCTTTCTATCATGTACAAAAGCTCCTTGACAGTTTGTGATGATTGAAGGGAGAACAACTTTCAATGTTTCAGCCAAAAGTTTTGAAACAATCTTGTAAATGCCTCCTATTAAGCTTATAGGTCTGAAATTGTTAAGAGAAGTTGCACCATTGGTTTTAGGAAGCAGTTTAAGATTAGTGCAATTCACTCTCCAATCCAGAGAGCCTTTAGTTTCAAATTACTTAATAAATTTCAATAAATCAAATTTGATTACCTCTCAAGCTGACTTAAAAAACTCCATAGTGAATCCATCTGGGCCAGGAGCCTTGTTTAAGCCAAAATGCCAAATGATCTTCTTAACTTCTTCCTCAGAAAAAGGCTTCTCAAGAGCAATACTTTCGTGTGTAGAAATAACAGGAAACTCAATGTTATCAAAACCAGGTCTAATAGGGAAATCTTCAGTGAATAAGGAAGTGTAAAACTTTGTTGCTTCGGATGCTATCTTTTCTCTGGAAAAAGCGGGGGTCTAACAACCTCACCCAATATTTCGATTAGCAATTTGTATGGATAACTCGAGTTGTTTTCTAGAGAATCAACTAGACTCAATCAATAGAAAATACTCAAGGAATTATTATCTCAATCTCTCAATTTGTTTTACTCTTGCAAATGTGATTCGTGAGTCTAATCAAAGAGAGATAACTTGGATGGTACCAAAGACCAATATCCAAGTGTCAATCAATTTAAATCAACAACCAATAAGGTAGGGTATTCTAATTGATTGAAAAACACACAACCTGTATTATTTCAATTATATAACAAAATATAATGCGGAAAATAAATAACACAGACACTAGAATTTTGGTAACGAGGAAACCGCAAATGCAAAAAAAAACCCGGGACCTAGTCCAGATTAAACATACACTATATTAAGCCGCTACGGACACTAGCTTACTCCAAATTAACTTCGGTCTGGACTGTAGTTGAACCCCAATCAATCTCACACTGATCCAAGGTACATTTATGCTCCTACGCCTCTGATCCTAGCAGGATACTGCGCACTTGATTCCCTTATCTGATCTCACCCATAACCAAGAGTTTCTACGACCCAAAGTTGAAGACTTTAGCAAACAAATATGTCTCACACAGAAAAGTCTACAAGATAGATAAATCCGTCTCCCACGAATAAACCTATGCGTTTTGTTCCATCTTTTGATAAATTAAGGTGAACATGAACCAATCAATAAAACTAGACTTATATTCTCGAAGAACAACTCATTTTTATCAATCACCTAACAATAGTCTTAATCGACGCAGCGAAAAAAGATATTGTGGAATCACAAACGATGAGACGAATATATTTATGATTACTTTTATATCTTGCCTATCGGAGATAGAAATCTTAAGCAAATTATTACAATTGTACTTGTACGATAGAAACATCAAGATCAGATCACACAACTCCAAGAAAAGTAGTATTGGTCTGGCTTCACAATCCCAATGAAGTTTTTAAGTCGTTAACCTGGTTTTAGAAGAAGAAAACCAAAGGTTAAAGGAGAATCGACTTTAGCTTGGAAAACTAGTATCACACGAAATGTGTGGGGATTAGGTTTCCCAGTTGCTAGAGCTCTCCATTATATAGTATTTTAAATCAAGGTTTGCAATCAATGTTAGCTTAGTAACAAAGCATTCAATATTCATCGTTAGATGAAAACCTGATTAGATACAAGCTTATATCTCTCAAACGTTAGATCGGAAACTTAGCTTGTCATACACACATGTACTTGATGATTTTGGGTTTGTGTAACCGTACCTAAACGTATACAATAGTTGGTTCAATATTAGTCAACCAAATGGTTAGCCAAATGATAACTTTCATATCAACCATATTCTTCTTCACCGTAACTAGTCCAAATGACTCAAATGAACTAGTTATAGAGTTTTTCAATTGCTATGAGATCTTATGTACTACACAAGACACAATTGAAGCAAAAACGATGTGATTCACTCTAATCAATTCATGAACTATAAAGCCACGGTTTGCAATAGCATTCCTTAGATAATTTAAATAAGTTCACGGACATCGTTTTTAGACATAACCACTCAAGTTCGCGGACTGGGTTCGCGGACTCAAGTAACCAGTTGGAGTTCACAAACTCCAACAGAAATTCTGGGGCTCGAGAAATTCCGTCAGTTCGCAGGCTGAAACCGAGCTATAACTCCAACAGAAATTCTCGGGTTCGAGAACTACGCACGTTCGCAGACTTAGTTGACTGCTCAAGTTCCGGTTTTCACTTGATCAACAATGTTCGCAAACTTCGGTTCAAGTTCTAAGGACTTATACATATATGTGTTACCAAAACAATGTTTATATCCCCAGTGGTTATATTGTCTAAACTCTCATTTCAACCATTAAAACATTATCAGAGGACGTCATATAGTTGTTATTCACAAACTAGTTTTCATCAGAGAAATTTCCAAAGTGATTGAAACATAAAATGATTTTCGTCACTAGGAAAAGATAAACTTGGCTAAAGTAAAATCTTTACCAACACACATTTCGAGAAATAGATAAGCGAGATATACTCAGCTCGAAATGTGACATGTGTATATTCTTAGTCTATATAGTAAAACGAATTTTGTCTCAAGATAGGAGATAGAGTAGATAGACTTTTGAGTGATAGATAAGTTCAAGTCTCTACATACATTTTAGTCGATGAAGATCCACTGGTTCCTTGAGTAGTCCTTCGTCTTGTATGATGATTTCCATGGAGTTCTTGAGCTCAACTACACTTTATATCCTAGTCCGAGACCTTAGCTATAGTAGAATAGAAATCAAGACTTTATAGTTTTGATCACTAACATTGACAAACATGCTTGAGATAGCAACGCATGCGAGTTCGACCGAGCAATGCTCTAACAATCTCCCCATTTGCCAATTTTAGTGGCAAAACTATTAATACATATGGAATACAAAAAATATATAAAATAAACTTTCTAGCTCCTATTCCACATGTCTAATCTTCCACAATACTCAAAATCTTCGTCACTTCCAAGTAGTCCAATGATCCCAAAGGTTGTAGTAAGTTTAGCATCATCATTGTTGAAAATCCGTATCTATAACAATGAGAAAAGCATCGGTTCTCAATCATTGTTATACGGTGTCATAGTATTATTACATAGCGTCAAAGTCCAATTGCATCACAACTTCAACAACAATACTATGGTGATACTTCACTCCCCCTTAGTCAATACTCCATCTCACATGGAAACCACTCCCCCTTACATACTGATCAGAAAACCATATGTATTTGTAGTGTGAACTACATATTAATTCTCCCCCTTTTTGTCAATAAAATTGGCAAAGGTACAAGAACGGGATCCTAATGAAATTTCCGTAAGAGACATTTCATAACCAAAGGTAAATGTGTATCATCTTGTTTAGATGCAATCATAAAGCCGGAGCTAAATGCATTCATCAAGGAGTTTATAAAGACGCAAGATAACCCCTCTAATATTCCACAGCCGCACTCCCCCATAATATGTCATTCCCTAAGGAACAACAAGAGCGACCTTAATAATTTCAAAAAGAAAAGAAGGATTTCTTTAGACTCAACAAATTACATACAAGTATGAATTTGGAATCCAACAAGAAATATTCAATCAAATTAACCAAAGCGGACCATGATTAATTTGACTAAATATGCTCAACACAAGTAAACTTATAGAGACTTAATAAATCAATTAGATTAATCACAAGAAAACTCGCAAATAATCTAATTATCATACTCAACCAAACTAATTACAAGAGTAATCAATTTAATTGGCCACACTCGACATAAGAACATTCTATGAAGCAATGACTAAGTTAATCATAAAAATAACCATCCTAGTCAATCATGCTCTACATGAGAAATTTATGGAGTGCTAACTAAATAACCATACTAGATGATTGATTTAGTTCATTTGGGCTCAACATAAGAGATTATGGAACCCCGACTAAGATTATCATAAGACATGACAACCTTAACCGTACATGTACTCAACATAAGAAAACTTATGGAATACAAACTAAATAACCACACAAGTTGATTAATTTAGTTCTTAATGCTCAACATATAGCATCTCATGGAACAACCAACCATGCTAATAAGGAATCGACTTAGTCGTATCGTGATCAACATAAGATACACAATGGATCCTTCACAGTAATAATAATATGGATCAATAAAGCTCTATATTGTGGATAACACAAGGATTCATTCTATGTTTTCATCACCATTTGCACAATGACATACAATAGACATAATCCTTGAATCACAAAAGATTTTAACCTATCTTACATCAATAATTGACAATATAGGCTTAACTTTTGTGTTTGTCAAAAGTCTATTCATCCTTTTATCAATATTTGCATATCAATTCACGAACGACTTTACTTTTGAAAAAATATGGGACAATCAAGTTCACGGACGTAAACACCCATATCCCATCAAAATATTGAAATATATAAAACCATAAAGATTAATACTGCAACCATCATCTTCCAAACAAGTTTAGAATTTAAACCAATAAATATAAAAACAAGAAGATTAAAAACATTGGATATAGTTATGTGTAATCACAATAATGGCTATTCCAAAACATTAGTTATTCTTCTAAAAAAACAAGAAAAATAAAATTCTCATCAGAAGACTTACTAGTTGTCATAGTTCTTTCTTAGAGCATCTACTAAGAATTCCTTCTCATTATTGAAAAACCCATTGATTATGGGATCGTTCAATTCCTCCAAATCTTCAGAAATATCAGTTAACTAACTGAGTTCTCTTCTCAAGTCACATAGAGTATTCTTGGATAGAGTCAACATTTGTTCATAGTGAGTTATCTTTTCCAAATAGGAAATGATTTGAGATTTTAAGCCATTTCTCTTATTGATAAACTCTCTTACCATGCCTCTAAAATTAGCATCAAAAGGACAAATAGAAAAGAGGCAGTTAGAGGAAGAACCTTCTCCATTGATTGTAGTCTTCACTTTATTCACCCTTGAGGAAGAAATCCCTTTACACAGATACACATTAGCTGCTTCAACTGCATCCTTGCTTGTGATGCTTATGGTTATAGGAGCCATAAGATTGTATGTTTTCAAGGAAGGAGGAAGTCTATCAATAACTTAAATAGACTTATGACCATCTAAAACCCTAGAAGAAAAAGTCTTCTAAAGTTTAATGATCCATTATCTATATTGTTGGGAGAATATTTTCTTAACAGAAATAGATACAAACTTGAGCCACACAAATACGCAGATCCTCACTTTCTCAAGTTAAAAAGAGGATGTGAACGCTCTTGAAGTTAGATAGGGACTTTATGAGCCAAACACTCTCCATGTTTATCACATAGTGATTTTTCAAGGTTTTTTTTGTAAGCAAGTTTCCTACCTCTTCTGATTCTTGAAGCATTGTTTTTAGGAGGACTGCGCAGATTATCTAGATTCATCTTTTGCATGTTCTTCCGTAGTTTGGCAATTCCTTCCATTTTCTTCTTGAATCTCCAACACGTACTCTGAACATGCCTTGCATTTCCACAAAACGAACAACCCAAAGATTCCTGGTTTTGTTGAGGTATCTTCTGCCTATCGTGGCTGCCACTTTTCATCTTTCCCTGATCAATAGAAGCAACAAAATTCACAACGTCTGCACACTTACTCTTGTATCCTAAACCACTAGTATTTCCAAAGGGATTCTGACCAAATAAAATAGCTGATATTTTATCAGCACTCCTTAAGAGTAGTAATATCTTTTTACTTTAGAACAGTTGTTCGGGTGAGTTTATCATTAAGACAGACTATCTCAAGATTTTTCACCTGGTTTAATGATTCTAGTTTCTTCAATGAAGCGTTTAATTGAAGTTTTTTGAAGGACTTCCTTATTCAAGAAATTCAAAACCTCTGTGTATGTCTCGTATTCTAAATCAGAACTTGAGTATGTAGATGTTTCTGCTGTAAAATCTAACGTATTCATTCCGTTAACACTTAAAGGTTTTTCTTTTACAGAATCATTGGGTATAGAGGACAAACAAGGGACGTTTATCACGCATAATGCTCATTTTTTTTTGAGTTATTTGATCTTTTCTGTCATCAATGGTTTTTTAAACCAGACGTCATCCGTACAACAGTCATCACCCCAAGACAAGATAGAGGTTTTTCTTGTGGTTGATCAGAGAATCTTATCTTTCCGAAAGATGAATTTTCAGATGGAGTGGTGAGGTTATTTCCTCCATCGATGGTACATATCTTAGAAACATGTTTGTTATCAAAAGTAGTTTCTAAGATATCCCAGGAATCTTTAAACTTAGTGCAAGAAGACATATAGTGAATAAAGTATGGGGTAATGGCCTCTCTGATATCATATAGACCTTCAGAATTATGCTTTGCAGCAAGAATTTCTTCTGGACTATAATTATCAACCTCCTTTGGTATATATACATCGTCTTTTGTATTTATCGGGGGGTCATAGACATTAACAACATGTACCCATATTTGAAAATCACTAGCTTGAAGATACGTGCTCGTAGCAATTTTCCACCATGGGTAATTTGAACTATCGAAGACTGGTGGTACGTTAATTGAGATATCATTATCGCCCATAGAGTTAGATCGCTACAAACACAGACTTATGAGGTCTTGAACATGTTTGCCTGCTCTGATACTAATTGAAAAAGTGGGGGTCTAACAACCTCACCCAATATTTCGATTAGCAATCTGAATGGACAACTCCGAGTTGTTTTCTAGAGAATCAACTAGACTCAGTAAATAAAAAAATACTCAAGGAGTTATTGTCTTAATCTCTCAATTTGATTTACTCAAGTAAATGTGATTCGCGAGTCTAATAAAAGAGAGATAACTTGGATGGTGCCAAAGACCAATATCCAAGTGTCAATCAATTTAAATCAACAACCAATAAGGTCGGATATTCTAATTGATTGAAAAACGCACAACCTGTATTATTTCAATTATATAACAAAATATAATGCGGAAAAGAAATCACACAGACACCAGAATTTTGTTAACGAGGAAACCGCGCAAATGAAGAAAAACCCCAGGACCTAGTCCAAATTAAGCATACACTGTATTAAGCCGCTACTGACACTAGCCTACTCCAAATTAACTTCGATCTGGACTGTAGTTGAACCCAAATCAATCTCACACTGATCTAAGGTACAGTTATTCTCCTACGCCTCTGATCCCAGCAGGATACTGCGCACTTGATTCCCTTAGCTGATCTCACCCATAACCAAGAGTTGCTACGACCCAAAGTCGAAGACTTTAGCAAACAAATCTGTCTCACACAGAAAAGTCTACAAGATAGATAAATCTGTCTCCCACGAATAAACCTATGAGTTTTGTTCCGTCTTTTGATAAATAAAGGTGAACAGGAACCAATCAATAAAACCATACTTATATTCCCGAAGAACAGCTCAGTTTTATCAATCACCTCACAATAGTCTCAATCGACGCAGCGAAAAAAGATATTGTGGAATCACAAACGATGAGACGAAGATGTTTGTGATTACTTTTATATCTTGCCTATCGAAGATAGAAATCTCAAGCCAATTATTATAATTGTACTCGTACGATAGAAACATCAAGATCAGATCACACAACTACAAGAAAAGTAGTATCGATCTGGATTCATAATCCCAATGAAGTCTTTAAGTCGTTAAACTGGTTATAGAAGAAGAAAACCAAAGGTTAAAGGAGAATCGACTCTATCTTAACAAACTAGTATCATACGAAATGTGTGGGGATTAGGTTTCCCAGTTGCTAGAGTTCTCCCTTATATAGTCTTTCAAATCAGGGTTTGCAATCAATGTTAGCTTAGTAACAAAGAATTCAATATTCGCCGTTAGATGAAAACCTGATTAGATACAAGCTAATATCTCTCAACCGGTAGATCGAAAACTTATCTTGTCATACACACATGTACTTGACGTTTTGGGTTTGTGTAACCGTACCCAAGCGTGTACAATAGTTGGTTCAATATTAGTCAACCAAATGGTTAGCCAAATGATACCTTTTATATCAACCATATTCTTCTTCACCATAACTAGTCCAAATGACTCAAATGAACTAGTTAGAGAGTTGTTCAATTGCTATGAGATCTTATGTACTACACAAGACACAATTGAAGAAAAAATGATGTGATTCACTCGAATCAATTCATGAACTATAAACCACGGTTTGCAATGGAATTCCTTGGATAATTTAGATAAGTTCACGAATATCGTTTTTAGCCATAACCACTTAAGTTCGCAGACTCAAGTAACCGGATGGAGTTCACAAACTCCAGCAGAAATTCTCGGGTTCGAGAACTTCCGTCAATTTGTGGACTGGGTTCGCGGACTGAAACCGAGCTACAACTCCAGCAGAAATTATCGGGTTCGAGAACTACGTACGTTCGAGGACTGAGTTGACTGCTCAAGTTCTGGTTTTCACTTGATCAACAAAGTTCACAAACTTCGGTTCAAGTGCTAAGGACTTATACATATATGTGTTACCACAACAATGTTTATATCCTCCAGTGGTTATATTGTCTAAACTCTCATTTCAACCACTGAAACATTCTCAGAGGACATCATATTGTTGTTATTCACAAACTAGTTTTCGTCAGACCAATTTCCAAAGTGATTGAAACATAACATGACTTTCGTCACTAGGCAAAGATGAACTTGGCTAAAGAGAAAGCTTTACCAACATACATTTCGATAAATAGATAAGCGAGATATACTCAGCTCGAAATGTGACATGTGTATATTCTTAGTCTATATAGTAAAACGACTTTTGTCTCAAGATAGGAGATAGAGTAGATAGACTTTTGAGTGATAGATAAGTTCAAGTATCCACATACCTTTTAGTCGATAAAGATCCACTGGTTATTTGAGTATTCCTTCGTCTTGTATGATGATTGCCATGGAGTTCTTGAGCTCAACTACACTTTCTATCCCAGTTCGAGACCTTATCTATAGTAGACTAGAAATCAAGACTTTATAGTTTTGATCACTGACATTGACAAACATGCTTGAGATAGAAATGCATGCGAGTTCGACCGAGCAATGCTCTAACATCTTTATCATAACACAACTCTCCATCTATATTCAAATAATTTATGTTGTTGCAATTGTATTTGAAAGAAGCAAGTTGGTGAAGATATTTTGAGTTTTTCTCAGCATTCTTAGCCCAGTTATCCTTTGCTCTTTGTTCCCACTTCCTTGCAATATTTAAAGAAAGTGAAGCATGTTTAGCTTTAGCTTCATTTCTTGAGTCATAGTCAGAATTAGACAGTTGGATGTGTTTGTACCCAAAATAAATTCTAGGCATTAAACACGATGATTTGATGATGATTATAGAAAATTAGGGCTAAAATACGTTTGAAAGTAAATAAGAAGACAAGGATTTAACGTGGTTCGGCAAGTGTTGCCTACATCCACGGAGGAACAGAGAAATTGTTTATTGATGGTAGTATACAAGAGTTTTCTCCGAGTTAGCTATCCTAAAATTCCATATCCCATTAGGGTTTAGGATACATGTATTTATAGTGTTTATGTAACCCTAATTTTGATGTAAACTTCATGTGCAAGCAACTTGGGCAACAAGTCTTCTAGAAACTTATGGAATAAGTCCTTTGGGCTTCCATAATAAGCTATATTGGGCTTCTATATTAAGCCATGTGGGTTTCCTCAATAAACCCACGTGTTGGTTTCCAAAATAAACCAATTGGGCTTCATCAATAAGCCATGTGGGTTTCCTCAATAAACCCACGGGTTGGTTTCCACAATAAACCAATTGGGCTTCCTCAATAATCCATGTGGGTTTCCTCAATAAACCCATGGGTTGGTTTCCATAATAATCCAATTGGGCTTCCTTAATAAGCCATGTGGGTTTCCTCAATAAACCCACAGGTTGGTTTCCACTATAAACCAATTGGGCTTCCTCAATAAGCCATGTGGGTTTCCTCAATAAACCCAAGGGTTGGTTTCCACAATAAACCAAATGGGCTTCTTTAATAATCCATGTGGGTTTCCTTAATAAACCCATGGATTACCGATACTAAATAGCTTGCGCGGCACGCACATACACTATTTTAATAGGGTGCAAACATCGCCCCCTCTTAATTCTCAAATTGTTGAAGAATTAAGAAGATCAAAAGAAGAACTAACCTTAAAGGCTCGTTCAAATTCACCATATCTTGCTTATCCGATAACCTTTCGTGGCCTTGGCCAGATTGTTGATGGAGTAAGAAAATCAATAAAACTAACCTTATCGGGTCGTTCAAATTTGCCCTATGCAGTTCATCGGATAACCTTTCGTGGCCTTGGACAACTTGTTGTGTGGACCTGCCCCAAAGTCGGCTTAATAATTCAAAGCACCAAAAATGTACTTAATCATCTCATAAGCCATTGTACTTTAATCACCAAACACGTTCAAAGTACCAATAATGTACTTAAAATCCCATATGATAATTATCCATACGCTAAATAGATCAGCATGTTATGTCCTCTTGCTCTTCATTTAGCTAACAAATGACCTATGTGTTGGTGTGACATCGACGATACGCTTCGCACCCAGTCAAATAGTCCCTACCACCATGATCGATAGGAATTTGACTCTCTCTTGAATGTAGGCTGCTCATGTATCTTGCTAGGCACATTGATTGCCCATATGCTTCATTTTTATTTGTAGATATTAATAGAACTATTTGACTTTGCATGATAATTTATTTACTTGGTTCTTCTCTTTGATAGAAAAACGCTCCAATTTATCTCTTTAATAGAAAAATTATCAGAATTAAATAATAAATCAACTTCGACTTCGATAACATACCTCTCTTCAAATACAGGTTGGTCCCCTAACTTTCTAGGCACATTGGTTGCCCATTTGTTCTCGTACTGGCCTGGAATTTGCCGACTCAATGCTCATGTGTCTGCTAATAATGAATGTACGACAATCATTGGTGTACAGGTTGACTATCTCTAGCTTTTCGTCAAACATTTCCTTTCTTTCGCTCCACCTCGCTTTTCTTTTTTAGCTTCAGCTTTTATTGAAACACTTTCTTATTCCCCTTCCCTTTATTAGAAAGATTGTATATATTTCCTTAACAATCGAAATGCTTCTTTTTTGTCTTTCTATTTACTAGAAAAACGTTGCACATATTTCTTTAATAAATACATGCAATCTTTAATATTTCTCTTTCGCTCCTTTTGCTACATTTTAGCTTCAAATTTTATTGAAACACTTCTTATTCTCTTTCTCTTTATTAGAAAACATTTCAAGTATCTCCTCCCCATAAGTTATTTAACATTTTTCCTTTGATCCCTTCGCTCCATTATAGCTTCAGCTTAATTATATTGTAATACTTTGTTTTCTCCCTTTTCTTTACTAGAAAGACATCGCAACAATTTCCTTAATAACCAAATACTTCGTCCTTGTCTTTCTATTTTATAGAAAGACATTGCAAGTATTTCCTTCATAATCAAAATACTTCGCCATTGCAACTATTCCCTTAATAACTGAAGTACCTCGCCTTTGTCTTCCTCTTTGTTAGAAAATGTATTTCTTTAATAAATACATGCAAAAAGTGTTCTTAATTATGACTACAAACTTGATTTATAATGTAATCGACGAAGACTTACCTCCCCAGGCGTTCGTTCCTTCCAACTTAGACGCCCCCATTACTTCCAATGATATTTAAAAGGATGTGTCATATTGCTTGACTTCCTTAACCATGTTGGTTTTGATTGCATGCTAGGCGTCACTTTAGCCGCCCCCAATATCTGTAGAGATTTTACCGAATAGAAAATACGCCCCCTTGTGAATCAGGAACTAGATATATTATATCCGATCCTTACTTGCTAGATGGATCTGGGCTTATGGTATCTTTTCCGTTGCCATTTTGTTTTTGGGTTCATCGTGATTTTTCCTTTTGGGATCGCCCTCAAAAAAAAAAAATTGGTGTGGCATGTCCCTTGGTTCCAGACCCTTTCGTCGTACATGCCAACTTTGCTTTCTTTGCTTATCTTCAATTGATTATGTTGCTAACGAACCTCGAGCAATAAATCAAAACAACTTTGAATTTGATCATGTTGTTATCCACGAACCTCGAACTCAATCATGTTGCTGTCCCAAGTGCATAAAAAAGTTTCCCTAACACTGGATGTTTTGCTTCCATGTGTAGGGGTTTGAAAGATGATTCCAACGAGCCAAAAATCACTCAATTCGGACTTAAAACGAAGAAGTTATTGACGAAACAAGGCTTGAACGAAGCGCGAGGTGAAAAGAATAATCTTACTAAGTAATATTTCATTGCACAAAACAGCAACTGGCACAGATGGTCCTCGATGGAGACAGTGAGTTCAGGGTCCCGCGATCGACCCTCACCTTGCTCACATTTTTTCATCTTTTTCTTGAACTGCCCCTTTGAGAGTGCGAATTCGTGCACACTCCTTAACGAGTGTATATTTCACATTTCAATCTCTACCCTTTGAACTTTGAAGTGGCTCACCATGCTGACTGGGAGCTAACGTGGCTGAACAGACGTTGACTCAATAGTTACTGACTAGACCTATTTGTTGACGTGGCAACAAAAGATGCTGACGTGGCACCGCTGACAGGGACCAAGTTACTGACGTGGCAGGGAATAATGTTGATGTGACCTATGACTGGATGCTGACGTGTCGGCTGACTGGATGCTGACGGGTCAGCTCACTGGACCAGAACTGCTGACTGTGAAGTCAGTGCTGATGTGGACGCTGAATGTACACTGCTTATTCAGCGAGTGAGAAGTACTGGATCGCTGGTGTACAAGATGCTGGACAGATCTAACGGTCCATATTCATCAGATCTGACGGATTGGATCTTCTGGATGGTGAGGCGTACCTGAGGCTGGATATATGTAGCTGTACAAGATAGAAGCTTTGTAAACACCTTTTGTAACAAATATATTTGTTACTTCTTTGTAACGCTTCTGCTACTGTTTTGGAAACTTTCGCAACAATTGCTGCATCTGTTTGTAACAGTTTTTCATTTCGCAACAGTTACGTAAGAACCCTAACTTTAATTTTTTTTCCCTTTTTCACAACTGATTTTTGCCTTGAATTCCGTGTAGATTTCTTCGGGACTTCTCTCAAAAGTAAAACACGATTGTTTTCACGAGTCCCCTTAGTCGGCGCCAATGTTTGTACCCAAAATAAATTCTAGGCACTAAACACGATGATTTGATGATGATTATAGAAAATTAGGGCTAAAAGACGATTGAAAGTAAATAAGAAGACAAGGATTTAACGTGGTTTGGCAAGTGTTGCCTACATCCACGGAGGAACAGAGAAATTCTTTATTGATGGTAGTATACAAGAGTTTTCTCCGGGTTAGCTAACCTAAAATTCCATATCCCATTAGGGTTTAGGATACATGTATTTATAGTGTTTATGTAACCCTAATTTTGATGTAAACTTCATGTGCAAGAAACTTGGTCAACAAGTCTTCTAGAAACTTCTGGAATAAGTCCTTTGGGCTTCCATAATAAGCTAGACTGGTCTTCTATATTAAGCCATGTGGGTTTCCTCAATAAACCCACCGGTTTCCACAATAAACCGTATTGGGCTTCCATAATAAGCCATGTGGGTTTCCTCAATAAACCCACGTGTTGGTTTCCAAAATAAACCAATTGGGCTTCCTCAATAAGCCATGTGGGTTTCCTCAATAAACCCACGGGTTGGTTTCCAAAATAAGCCATGTGGGTTTCCTCAATAAACCCACGGGTTGGTTTCCACAATAAACCAATTGTGCTTCCTTAATAAGCCATGTGGGTTTCCTAAATAAACCCACGGGTTGGTTTCCACAATAAACCAATTGGGCTTCCTCAATAAGCCATGTGGGTTTCCTCAATAAACCTACGGGTTGGTTTCCACAATAAACCAATTGGGCTTCCTTAATAATCCATGTGGGTTTCCTCAATAAACCCATGGATTACCGATATTAAATAGCTTGCGCGGCACGCACGTACACTATTTTAATAGGGTACAAACAGGATGTATTCTTCATTTATGTCCCAAGAATTTATCATTTCCTCCAGATGATTTACCTGCAATTGCATATTTCCATAGATTTATTCCAAGATTTTATGAAGAACTTCAGTGATTGTAACTTTTTTGCAAATATAAAGCTTGGCTTACCAGAAAAAGTTAAATTCTGCCACCAAATCTTCAAATTAGGAATGAAGGATGGATAAAGAAGGGGATAATTATCCAATTTGAAAGGAGCTTTGTAATCTTGACTGAAATTGCTTTCTTGCAAATTAAAATTGCAAGAAAGCGAAATAGTTGCATGATCTAAAATTGGCCTTTTTAATCTTGACTGAAGAGGAGATGGGCAATGAGAGAACTAATCTTCTGAAATAAGGAATCTATCTAGTCTAACTAGAGTAGGTGGTTTCCGAGAATTGGTCCAAGTGAATTTGCCTACAGATAAAGGTAAGTCAATCAATTTATGCCTACTAACAAAACTTGTGAAAAAATTTCTACTGGTAGAACAGCCTCCTGCACAATTTCTATCTAGATGAGACAAAGTGGCATTAAAATCTCCAGCCAACACCCAAGGATCATTGAAAACAATCCTAATACCATTCAACTCCTGCCAATATTGGCTATAATTATATAGTCAGATGTATCATAGACTGAAGTAAACAACCATTCAAAATTATCTGAAATATTCCTGAATTTGATTGATAAATAGAAAGCCCCAACTAGAAAATCTTCCATATTCACTATCATATCATTCCACATTACAATAATTCCTCCAGAATCACCTTCAGAAGGAAGATGAAGATACTTGCATCCAATGTTTCCCCAAAGAGATCTAATTAAGGAATCATCTACAATTTCTTTTTTTGATTCTTGAATTGAGCAAATGGTGACATTGTTTTTCCTAATTGCATTCCTAACTGCAATAATTTTTTCATCTTGTCCTAAACCCCTTAAATTCCATCTCATTATTTTAAGTTCCATTCAAATTATGCTCAACCCTAGAACTATTTAGAGGATTAAAACTAAGGGTGCACAAGGTACGGTTCGGCTCGGTTCTTGCCAAGGCCGAGTACCTGTACCTCCCTAGTCTCGGTTCCAAAATTTTGGACCGATACATGTACCTTGTACCTCGGTTCCGGTACCATTCGGTACATGTACGGTACCAGGTACGGTACCGGTACCAGTCGGTTCTTTACATCTATTACCAGCATAAACTAGCGTATTGTTATCAGGACTCTAAATAAACAGCACAATGAACTACGAAAGAGTTAGGCACTGGTCTGCACTTACTACAGCTGGAGAACCTATAGAAAAGAACCTCATAGATGGAGCACCGGAACAAAATTTAGTTATTCATAAGATGAAGACAGAAAGGCGTTCTCTGTAATGGGATGACACAATATTCTAGCAGATTTCGTTGATCAATTCGATAGCGAAAAAATACTCTGTACTTTTCATTAAACTACCAATGAACTACTAATGGCGGGTGGTGTCCATGAGTTGTCATAAAGATCAGAATTTGGGGTATCATCACTTGGATATCATTATCCTGAGCTTAAATAAAACTCTCAAAAGGATGGGAAGCTTTAATAACAATAGATCCATATATCCCTGCTATTGATTACATTTCTAAAGCATGGCATTCAACATTTCCATCTCCTCCTTCAGAGATTCTGCATCTTAAAATCTGAAACCCATAACTAAACTCCAACTAAATTCTTAGAATTACTAATCGGTACAGACGGTACGGTTCGGCACGGGACTAGGTCAGGACCGTGTACCTGTACCTCCCTAGCCTTGGTTCCTATTTTTTGGACCGGTACATGTACCCTGTTCCTCGGTTCGGTACAAAATCAGGTATGGTTCCACCGGTTCCGGGATGGTCCGTCGGTCCGGCTCGGATCCTGTGCACCCTTAATTAAAACTATTTACCTCAATTTATTCTTCCCCAGCCGTTGTATTAAAGGCTCCAATTACTTCATCATCCGCTTCCATCTCATAGTATGGGTCGTAATCTCCCATTCCATCTTCATCATCTTCAATTAGACACTCAGTCTTGTTGAATAGATTCATCATTCTTAATAATTAGATCACGACACATATCTCTTGTGTTTGGTAAATTACAAGAGATACCCAATTTCGTGTTGAAATCAATATGATATGAAACTCTAGCTTCTATTTTTAGTTATGTATTCTCAAAAAATTGAGATACTGAATTAGAAGTTGATTTAGGAGTCAAACTCAAAGCATAATGAGAATATTATGTGGATGAACGGCTCTTTTTAATTTAAATTTGAAAGAGTTATCAATGGTGTAATAGAAATAGATCTATCTCCTAATTCATTACTCGAGGAAGTATCCAATGAGTCATTGAAAGTTGGAGTGTAGACCAAATTCGAACTCAAATCCACATGATCATGGGCAGGAGTTAGATCCAATGATTTAGGGCCGAAACTGTTGTTCTTTTTAGAATCCAACTGTAACACCCCCCCACACACACACCCTGCACACACACACCCTGCACACACACACCATCTGACCCATATTTTGATCAATAGAATTAAGAGTTCTCGAGTCACAAGAAGGAGTTAAACTCAAAAATCTAGAGCCGAAACTCGGATCTGGATTCAAACCTGGAGATAACTCTCCCCTATCTGGCTCATATGACAACCCGATTTCTTCCTTCTAACAGTGGCCCACGGAATAATCACTTCATCATTATTTGAAGTATTTAAATCATGTGTAGAAGGGTCAACAACATTTATAATAAGTCCTGAATTTTCATTCTCTGGCACATGTGTATTATTTCCACATGGGGAACCCCTTAGCTGGATATGGGATACCTTTCTCCAAACATTCTCTAACCTTTTTAGCGCCGATTTAGAATAAAAATTTAAATTTGAAGAGGATAAGGATGGGATCTTTGACTCTATTTTTTTTTGCTGATATTTCGCATGCAATGTAGGATATTTTTTATTCTGTATGCTTGACCGCGCCGAAGTAGGATTTACATGCATGGAAATATCATCCTGATCATGGTTGTGATGATGATCAGGAACCACCATTATTGATTTGATTGATGGTACACTAATGTGCAGTTGACTTGTAAAACTATCAGAGATGTCACAGATCCATTCAATACTCAACCAGTTGCCCTTTAAGAAGAATGCAGCTGCGATTTTACTGAGATGAGATCAGCACGGACCTTGATTTTGCAACTGTTTAGTTTTGTGAACTCACTTGAAGATTTATGAATCTCCAAAACTTTACCCCAAGGAGAGCAAACTGCCTCAATTCTTAATATCCCAGTGAAGAAAAGATAATCCTCTAATACCTAACCAATGACACCCATTGTTTGTGTTAGAAAAAAAAACAATGTTTTGTTTTAATCAAAAAAATGCATGGACCATGTTTTGATCCCAAGACCTATTGCTCCCTAGATGTTTTTTTCATGTGAATGAATAAAACATTAGTCCCATATAGACTAAAACACTAAGAGTTTTAGACTTAAATAGCATTGGTTTAGCCTTAAGGGTATGGCCCTTTGGGTCTTTAGACCTTTGTGTATGGGGAAAGCCCTAGACTATGGCAAGGTTGCCTAAACCTTATTGCATTTCTTATTGCCTTTCCCGTTCGCGCAGTGCTTCGCACAGAAGCACGCACGCTCGGCTCGGCGTGGGCGTGTCCGACCCATCCTTTCTTTTTACTGAAATTTACCACACGCTTCTCCCACACATGTAAAGAATTTTATTCTTTGCCTTCTCGGTTTTGGATATCCGACAGCCTCGAGAAGCATCTTCTTTCACGCGTGTCACACGGTTTTCTTGACACCAGACACACTTTTTCCTCGAGAAGAATCTCGAAAATTTTGAATGCGTGTGCACTTTGTTCTTTTAACGCGATTTTTTACCTTACTTTTGCAACGTTCGAGATGCGTGAATCACGATACAAATCTGTCGTGCTTTGGATTCTCTTCCAACGTTCGAACATTTTCTTGCTATAAATACGAGTTGTAAACTTCATTTGTAAACCATACCTTTCAGAACTCTTCTCTTAAAATTCTTATTCTTTACTTATGCTTTCGAAACATTTTTTTTAAGTTTACTGAAAACAAAAAATCGAGTTCTTATCTTAAACAAGTTGTAGTTTACAGAAACATAATTTTGTATAACTACTTCTTTGTTTACGTAAAATTAGTTTACAAAACTTTGTTTAACAAATTAGTTTACTGAAAAAATCATAGTTTACAGAAACATAAATTAGTTTTTATATTTATATGAAACTGGTTGTAGTTTCGATTTGTGCTTTTGTTTTTCCATTTTTTGCTGCCAAGTTCTAAGGGTTCTCTCTGTGTATGCTACACATAGAGGAGAACTAACGATGTTGTATCCTGGAGGTAATTTGTAAATTGCTATAGCATCTCGTAGGAGTAGCAGGCAATATTACCTTTAGCTCAGCGTCTCTCATACGTGCCTCTACTAAGTTTATTGAGTTATTTGTTACTACTTTCAGTGTAATCTAAGTATTATTTCCCATTTGCATTCGATTATTGTAATTAATTCCAACAGTTTGTGTAGTTGATCAGTTCATCGGATTTCCATTGCCTGATGGATGAAGAAAATTTCCTAACCGATATGACTTTCTCCTCTTTTAACAGATTATAAGTTGAAATATTCTTAGCTTCAAAGAACGCTAGGTGAGAATTAATACTTCTGAGATTTAAATTGCCTGACCATTTGAAGTGTTTCTTCAAGGCTGCTGATATACAATTCCATCCGAAATGAGGTTCTTTATCTTCAAATATAATTCCCATAGTGTGAGTATCCGTTTTTGAATCTAGACTTGGAAAGTCAGTAGAGGTCAAAACAAAAATCTCTGGTTTAGACGGAGGAGCTACAGAAGACCAAAAAGAATTCCAAATTGTTCCATCTTTCCCAATTGGTATACAAATGAAACTGTATTTTGAATCTGGTTCAAATCTAGTGATTTTGAGATAATCACCTTTGTTGTTTTAGCAGATTTCTAAAAGGAAAACTATATTATTAAATCTCTGCGTCCATTTTTGTGGCTTCTTACCCAAGAAAGAAATAGCCTTATGAGTGATAGACTGTATCCATGTAAAAGCCTCCTGATTGATGAAGATCCGACTTTGTCGCCCTTTGAATTTTTCTCTAATTTTCAAAACCTTAATTCCTCCTCTATTCATCCAAATAGAATCAAAAGATTTTGATTCAAAAGTAACCATAGCCACGAAATAACAACAAAAAGGAAAGAAATTGAGAAAATAAAAACTCAACTACCCAATAAATCCCGGCACCAAGGGGAAGGATCATAGATCCGTCCTTGGACGGCGGAGAAGTTCAGAATATCACACTTTTACCATGAATCACAAGGATTGAAACCAGTAGAAGGCTGAGTTTTTTTTGAAGAAAATCGCCATTTTTTTTGGTAGCTCCGTGTTGTTCGGCCAAGGAAATTTTCTCTGAACATCTTTTACCGCCAGACTTGCACAGTAGTTAGAATCTTACTTAGGAGGTTATCCTAGCTGCCAATCTAGATGCTAGATTAGAAGACCATAGGAATTAGCCTGAAAAATTTTGAGATGCGAATTTCGTTGACCGTAAATTTCCACTCTATACCAAGCATAGTCATAGTCACTTAATCTTTTAGAATTGTTTGAAATTAGCTCATTATAATATGTGAGAAATTAGAATAGTACTACATCTGTTTCAGGAAAAGTGATATTTTTACTTTTTCATATTTACCTAAAAATAAGCCAAACGAAAATATCATTTTTTTTCTGAAACTAGGGAATATTTTTTTTAGCTTGAAGCTAATTTAGGAAACCTTGTTCTTTGGCTACAAATCCAGAATCTCGATCCTTAAGCAGAAAGCTCTCTTCATATGGTTTAGCTAATGGTTGGTTTGGATGTAGAATTTTAAAGGTGGGATTTATGGGTTCAGGGGATTTGGTGGAATTACGTCTCCCTCGGTACGTTTGTTTATCCAAATCCTTGGAATTATGTTTCCGACGGGATTCAATTTTCCAGCAAATCCTCCATATGGAGTCCGACCCCTCCCCCTAAGATTTGCTGGGAAACTTATCAGAGGGTTTGTGGACCCACGTTTTTTACTCCAAATCTCATATATATACAATTTTAAAATTCGTAGGGCAATGCCAAATAATACATGGACTTTTAACACAAGAAAATTTTATGAATCCTAGAAATCTCAACGAGTTACCAAACATATGAGGGGGATTATAAATTCCTAGAAATTTTGAGTTCTGCAAACAAACCCACCATAAGCATAAAGTTGTATTATACTTTAGCTTTCGATCCATCAATCTATATCCAGTATCCTGCACCAAAGAGTCACTTTACTCTTCTTAAGCTTAATTCAGCTGAATGACATATTGGGGCAGTTGGATCAATGTCATTATTTAGTTCAATTTATAGGTTTTAACTTCGCCATTCTGATTAGTAGTGTCATTTAAGTGTTACATTATGATGGCCGATATTTCACATTTTGCTAGAATCGACAAATCAGGATATCTGTTACCTAGGTTCCTGTTAATTACTCAAAGAATAGAGAATCGATAGTTGTAGGATTTGAAATTACAAATCAGGATCATCCTTGCCTTATGGAGTATGAGACACTGCAGTTCCATACCGTGTGCAGGCCAAATAAATATTGATTGTAATTTAATTGTGAATTGTGAAATTTCTGCCTTCTCCAGTGTCATACTCCCAAAACCAAAAGCAAAAGCAATGCTAAGGAATGTCGAGTTAGTCAAGAGGAGCTTCTCAGTAATTTTGAACTCTGCTCTGGCGGAGCACCTTTACATAGAATTTTGCATCTGCCACTAAACATCACATGCCAATGATTTCCAAAGGTTTAACCATACAACTGCAAGTACGAAAGTTTAAAGATTGTAATACTGGTCGCTAGCTTGTTGGATATGACTTTTTGTTGGAAAACAATTAATAGAAAATTAATTTTTAAAGTTTTTAAGAATAATAATAATTTATGTTTCTTCTGTGAATGAAACTTTTTAGTCTCACATCGGAGAGTTCATATTTTAAGTTGGGAGTTCCTATTTTAAGTTGTATTATTACATTATATAAACAAATTCTCTACTTTTGTAAAACTTATGGGAAAGGGGTTTCTCTATATTTTAGAGAGAACCCCCGAGGGGAAATATTTTATATTGTTTTCTTAAGCGTTCGAGATTTTTCTTAAGAGTTTTTACAAGTTGTCAAGCTCAAGTTGAACATCTATTACATATGCTAGTAGAAGGTGTAGTATGGTATTTTATCCTGGAGATATCCGTCCTGTGAAGGCTATAGCATCACTCTTGAGTGTATCCGGGAGCTAATGTCTTAAGGACAGCGTGTTGAACATGTGACTCACTCTGTTTTTCAAAGTTTTGCCTTGTTGCTGTTGCGGAGATCTGGGGAGTCCTTCCGTTCCATCAAATCGATCACTTCCATTATAAAGGAGATAAGTATCAATAACTTTTGCTTATTTGATTTTTCCTTGTTTTTGATTATTGCACCCTACAATCTTAAGACATTATTATTTGTAATAATTGAAAATGGTTGATTGGTTTGTGAATCGTGGATGTTAATTATGGAGTGAAAAACAAAAAATGATTTTTTGGTCAGCTGTAGAGTTTCGAGTTTAACTCTTAACCTATAAGGAATTAGACGGATCCTTTTGACCTAATGAAGTAGACATTCTGATAGTTACCCTCATAAAATTTCAGAATTTTTGGAGTTGTAAAAGTTTTTTTTTTCATATTTTACAAAACAGAGAAACATTCCTGAAAAATTCTGACGAGCAGAAATTTGTTGTTGGCAAAATTAGTTTTTATAGGGTAGCCATGAGTTATTTTTGAAATGGTGATTCAAACGAAGTTTTTAGATCTAGATGTTATCTTCAAAACTCATATTTTACTTTCCGATTCGGAATTGTGATTTGTGAATAAAGGTGTCATCTGCAAGGGACATGGCTAATAGGTGCATGTGGCTGAACACAAATCTCACAAAGCTAACAATGGTGAGAACATCAAACGCGTAACCCTCATAAGAAAGGTATGTTTCGTAAACTTGGATCTAGCATTACTTTAATTAATGGTGATTGTTATGTTTGTAAAATTCATGACCATGCGGAAGTAAATTGTGGACAACATAAAAACCTTAATAAGTAGAAAGTCAATGCTAATTTAGTTGAAACAAACTAGAACGAGTTCAGTGGCATGATGTCGGAAGTTATTTTGATAACCAATGTGAGAGACTGGTGGGTGGATTCTGGAGCCACCAAGCATGTTTGTTGAAACAAAGACTTGTTCACCTCCTATCATAGGATAAAGTATGTCGATAAACTCTTTATGAGTAACTCATATGCGACATAGGTTGCATAAAAGGAAAAGGTCGAGCAGAAGCTAATATCTGTAATATTCTCACATTGAATGAAGTTTTCATGTTCCTGGCATATGCAAGAATCTTGTATCTTGTTCTGTTGTAGATGGTAACGATTGAAGATCTTAATTAAATTTGGAAAACTTGTTATTACTAAAGGAAGTGATTTTTTAGGCAACGGTTATAAAACTTAGGGTCTATATAAAGTGAACATAGTTGATTCTTGTGTTTATTTTTGTGTGTCTTTGAATGTTTTGCATGGTTGACTTGGAATCTTAAACTTATCATTCAATGCATAAACTGGTTAGCGTAAGGCTGCGTACCAAAATTTAGTTTGGATTTTGAACACAAAAGTGAAATCTGTGTCGAATCAAAATATGCTATAAAACCTTTTAGCAAAATTGTTCAGAGTAATTCTAAGCCCTTAGAATTAATTCAGTTAGACCTAGTTGACATGAAATCAACTCAAGTGGTAAAAGGTGGTTTATTACTTTCATAACTATCATAGATGATTGTATGGGGTACTATCTTGTCTACTTACTTAGGGGTAAGGATGATGCCTTAGAAGCCTTAAGAGTATAAACTTAAAATTAAAAGTGAAGTATATGTTACCACTAAAAGGGTTAGGTCTGAACGTGATGGCAAGTATGAAATTCATATAGGAGAACTTTACTTGTTAAATGGAATTATTCATGAGATTGCACCTCATTTTTACCATAGTCTAATGGTATAGTTGAACGTAAGAACAGAACCATTAAGGAGATGATATATGCCATGTTGATTAAAGGATAACCGCAAACTTGTGGGGGGAGGCCGTCCTCTAATTTCGTTATATCATGAATAGAATAACTTGTAAAGGATTAGATAAAACTCCATATGAGTATGGAAAGATAAACAACCTTTTTATGCATACGTCAAAGTGTAGGGGTGTTTAGATAAGGTTTCATGAGTACCCTAATGCATATAGTTTTTTGGTTGTGAGTTATGCTTTTTCTGACTTTGGTGTGAATACTTTTATGGAGTCTAGGGATGTTGAGTTCTTTGAACATGTTTATTTTGAAACCTGTCTCTTCTCAGGGATGTGTTGTTGATCCCATAGATGTCTTTTCAATTAGTCAGAATTTACCTTCAAAGGAAGATGTAGTAGAGTTGATTCAAGGAGAAGTAGAAGCATTAGAACTGAGACTTCTTTTGGACCTGACTTCATAATATGCCTTGCTTAGTCTGACTTCCAAACTCGTAAAGAAACCATAACATATACTGAAACCCCATTCTGGTAAGAAGCTTCATTTAGTGAAATGGACACAGTCCGTCAGAACCATACTTGGGATCTTGCTAGTTTACCTCCAGGGAGTAAGACCATAGAATTTAAATGAGTATTTAAGAGGAATCGCAATGTAGATGGAATTGTGGAAAAATTAAGGGCAGGTTAGTTGCTAAAGGCTATAAACTAAAAGAAAGTGTTGATTTCCTTGATTCTTATTCACATGTGACTAGAATTATTTTCGTTGAGATGCTAATTACTATTGTTGTCATAAACAACTTAGAGATACATCTGATAGATGTTAAGATAGCTTTTCGAAACCGTGAATTAGGTAAAGAAATTTAAATAAACCAACCTGAGGACTTTGTAGTGAAAAGTTGTGAAGAAATTTTTTGTAAGTTGAACAAATCTTTGTATGGTTTTCAAATAAGCATGTAAAAATGACAGGGAAAATCTGATCATAATGAGCAATGGACTTAGTTAATGAATCTGACAAGTATATTTACAAGTAACTTGTTAAGGATGCCTGTGTGATTGTATGCTTGTATGTTGATGATATGTTTATACTTGATACAAACATAGATGTGATTAATTCCACTAAAAACATGCATTGAATGAGAACGTTGACTTTAAAGACTTAGGCCCTATTGATGTAATCTTAGGGATGAGGATTAGAAGATAATCTAACATTTATAGTCTTAGTCGTTCTCATTATGTTGAATTTGTGCTTAAGAGATACAATCAGTCTGATTATAAGACTGCTTGTACTCCGTACGATTCTTCTTGTAAACTCAATAAAATAAGGGTAATGGAGTATCTTAACTTGAATACTCAAGATTTATAGTAAATCCGGTGAATTTAATAAACTGTAAGAGTTCAGACATTTCCTATATATTGTGAGTAAGTTAAGTAGATATACTTAGGAGTGGGTGGGATAGCAGAAGAAGTAGAAGGTGTATAAGTGGACTTAAGAGGGTTGATGGTCTGTGGAAAGGGTTTTGATGTGTTGAATGAGAAAGTTTTTTTTTTCGTGTGGGTTTAGGTGCTTTATGTTGCAAAAGTAAGGTTTTCTCTTGCATTCTTGCAAGTGAAAAAGCATTCATAAGAGTTTTTGGATCAAACATAAGCACTGAATTTCTAAGTTCTTCCTTTAAGCCACCAATAAAACTAGCAATGAAATAGGATTCTGGAAAATCCTTGTGAACACTTAGCAGTAAAGCCTTGTAATATTCAAATTCTTCAAAGTAAGCTTATACAGTTGTTAATTGAGCTAACTTGTTGAATATACCAACTATATTATCATGAGCAGGGTTTTCAAAACGGGTGCAAACATGATCACTTAAATATTACCACATATTTATTAAGCCAGAAATTATCATACTATTTGATTGCTTTACCATCCAGATGTATAGAAGCCATTCGAGTTTTGTTAAAATCCGGAATGTTGTGCATCTGAAAATAGTATTCACATTTTTGAATCCAGCTCTTTGGGTTATCTCCATCGAATCTAGGAAAATCGAGTTTCGGCATTCGATGTAGTGAATGAAGCAGCATCACCAGAGTGACTTGCAAAGCCCTGATTCGATCCTTCAGCCTCAACCCGATTAGAAAAAAAAATCCAACTGAGATTTCATACTTTTCTAGAAATCGGTTTTAAGTGATTGCATACTTCTCTCAATATCCGTCTTCATTGTTTGTACATCGTCCTTAGTGGAGGTGGTGCTAATCTGTAACGCTAGTTGATTAACCTTGGTGTAAAGCATCAATTTCACCCTGCTGTTTATTGTTCGTATCCTGTAAATCTTTGCACGTCGGAGCTACCATGATTGTATAGGATTGAACGGCTCTAGATACCAATTGTACTGTTCTAGTACACTTGAATCACAATTAAGACTGAATTTGAACGAAATTAAACGGAAAACACTAGTAACTCTGCCGCAGCAGCCAAGAAATCTCAATAATTCATTACCTGATTTCAAAATCAGTTTCTTACAGATTAAAAGCAACAAGGAGGAAAGAAAATCCTAAGCTAAACAACAAATTGAGATTCGACAAGTGTCAAGATCTCATTGATTTACTACTGCCCAATGGATAACAGCTGACAAAGCTAGTCAAGGTACACACAGCCCTGATAAGGGCACCCAACAGCAGCTAGCAATGAAAGTCACATGACAATATATACAAAAATGTATTATAACTTAAATAATTTGTTTATGTCCTTGAGCTGACTAGTTGTTTTTTGTTTTGTTTTTTCGTGAAGAAAACAAAATAAAACTATTTGTATTGGACTGGTAGTGGTGGTGGAGAACATGGAGGGATTGCAGTTGATAATATCTCTGACTTTCAGAGCATATTTAGAAAGAACAAAAACATTTTACTGATAGATGCTTCTTATGAATATTCTACGGGGAGACATGTATCTGCAACAATCCTCATGGATGAACATGGAGAGTGCCAACATGTTAGATCCTCATCCGACCTAACTACATGCCCTGAAGAAGCTACATGCATTGCATTAAGAGCTCCGATTAGTTGAGTTTTAAAGCTACGTATTACTTATGATTTGATCTTTGTTGGGGATTTCATTTCAGTAATAAAGCACTTACAAAGTTTAATAGCAATTTAGGTTGGAGAGCGAAGAAAATAGTGAGAGATTGAGTTTCTTCTTTTCTTAGAAGAGACTTCATAGGAATAGTTGATGCTCTTGCAAAAGGTAATAGGGACTCTATGGTTCTAGATTTTTCTACTTTGAACATGTCACAAGTGTAAAAAGCTAGTTTCTTTGAAACTCTTTGTAAATGGCATTGTCGTTCTTTGATTTAGTTCTTTATCATCATAAAAAGGAATGAAAAAAAAATAATAGTGATGATGGTGACATTGAAAGAAAGCGTAAAGAAAGAGAATTGAAGTCTGAACTAGTTCTAAAAGTTCAGAATAATCAGTTTAAATTAGGGGTTTACAATCATGTATTATGTCCACCATATACAAACCCATATCCAGCTGTTTACAAATATCCAAAAACAACAGGAAATACCGGATAGTTCGACTTAAGCCAAAGCTAATACTCCCTCCGTCCCACTATTAGATGGCCTACTTAGTTTAAATTTTTTGTCTCACTATCAGTTGACCTATTTCATTAAACAAGAGAATATTTCTAAAATTATTCTTTTGATAAGAAATATGCATAATTTGATATACATGTTTACATTCGTTGCGTAGGTGTTTTAAAATTCTTTTCAATGATACAAAGTCTATAAAAATCCATGGTATAATTTGAGAGATAAATCATTTCTAAATTTACAAGTTATTATTCATAAGGGTATAATTGTAAAAGATACTTAAAAATACTCCCTTCCACTCATTGCCTTAAAAATTATGCAAACTTGAACTAGGTTATCTAATAATGAGACGGAAGGAGTATAACACTGCTACTAGTTTAAAAAAAAAAAATCTTCAATTTAGCCTATTTTAGAAAAAAAATTAGAAGAATAAAAATATCACCTTTCTTGAAACGAGGGTAGTATAGTCTAGTCATGACTCATTCCAGTATTGAATAACCTTCTAGTCCAGCTACGCCCTTCATAGTTCAAATCCATCTCATTCTATCTAGTCTCCGTTTTTCCTTATCCAGGTACTCCATTTCAGGCGATTTCCTGAGAGTTACGAATTAACTCGTCTCCTATTCTCCTTTCAAATAGTTAGCCATCGCCTTCTCAAATCGGTATTATTACGCAACCTAATCGTAGTGTTCTCAGAAATTGCATCCTTTCTCTTTAGCATTAAGATTTTAGATTGAAATTTAGGGTTCCAAATGAAATGTGTGGTTTCTTCTAATTTCAGTACTTGTAACAGCTTTTAGTTGCCAATTTGATAATCATGAGTGGTGACGGTATTGTTCCTTACTATTTGAAGAGTGTAAAACTCCCTACACCAGCGGAGATGATTCAACCTCGTTATGACCCAGAGTTTAAACTCCTAATCACGCAGCAGCAGCAGCCAATGTATGAAATACGGCAAAGGGTGGCTCTGGCTAAGCAATCCTCTCGGCATACAATCTTGGTGCAACCGAGGTACAAATGGCGCTTGTTCAGGTTAGTTAGTGAAACTTCTTCTTCCTTATAAATACTTCTTGCTCTCTTGGATTCTTTGTTATAAACTGTTAGTTCTTGAAGCTGATCAAGAAAACATATCTTCTTCTCTTATTCTCTCTGCTTATTACTACAATTTCCACATTACAGGAATCATCATAACAAGTTGAAGAAAGCAACAACATGTTCACATCAAAAGAAGTTGAAGAATCATCGAAAGAAGTTGAAGAATCATCAGAATCTGATGAGATTACTATTTCAGAACGATGTTGGGCAAACTGTAAGAATGAAGCACTGTAGTTTGGGTATTCACCTTTGTTTGTTCACTTGGATGCTGGGAGTTTAGATGATAAAGAATTTTATCAATATGTTGCTAATGATGCACATTTGCTGAACAATTTTCTGAAAGTGTAAGTTTCAACCTTTTCTTGATTTATTTTTTTGGTTTTCTTGCGTTTGTGTATTGATTTTGATGTATGTATGTGTTCTGGTGTACATACTGTTAGAAAAAACAATGTTTTGTTTTAATCAAAAAATGCATGGACCATGTTTTGATCCCAAGACCTATTGCTCCCTAGATGTTTTTTCATGTGAATGAATAAAACATTAGTCCCATATAGACTAAAACACTAAGAGTTTTAGACTTAAATAGCATTGGTTTAGCCTTAAGGGTATGGCCCTTTGGGTCTTTAGACCTTTGTGTATGGGGAAAGCCCTAGACTATGGCAAGGTTGCCTAAACCTTATTGCATTTCTTATTGCCTTTCCCGTTCGCGCGGTGCTTCGCACAGAAGCACGCACGCTCGGCTCGGCTCGGCTCGGCGTGGGCGTGGGCGTGGGCGTGGGCGTGGGCGTGGGCGAGGGCGAGGGCGTGGGAGTGGGAGTGGGAGTGGGTGTGGGTGTGGGTGTGGGTGTGGGTGTATCCGACCCATCCTTTCTTTTTGCTGAAATTTACCACACGCTTCTCCCACACATGTAAAGAATTTTATTCTTTGCCTTCTCGGTTTTGGATATCCGACAGCCACTAGAAGCATCTTTAGTCACACACGGTTAATTCTCACGCGTGAATTCTCTTAACTGTTTTCATCGTAAAGAATCTTTAATCTCACGCGTGTGGACACCTGTGCATCTCACGCGTGTGGACACTGTGCACGAGAGATTTCTCGTCGAGAAGAATCTTACCGACAGATGCGTTTTTTTTTATTTTAACGGATGCTTTTTGCTTTTACTCGTCCGACAAATTGAACGCGTGATTTACGGATCTGTGTCTCAAACGTTCGAATTCTTACCTATAAATACGAGTTAAGGCTTTCAGTTTAAAAAACATACCATTCGAACTCTTATCTTCTGAATTTTTCCTTCTTCTCTAATAATTTTCGAAACTTAAGTTCTTATTAATATTTGTCTTAAAACTCGAAAACGTTCAGTTTTTTTCTCGAAACATAATTTTGTATAACTACCTCTTGATTTTGATTTAATTTTAGTTCACGAAATATAGTTTAGAGAAACATAAAATTGTTTTTACATTACTAAGAAAACAATTTGTATTTTCAATTTGTGTTTTTGTTTTTACTTTTGCTGCCAAGTTCTAAGGGTTCTCTCTGTATGCTACACATAGAGGAGAACTAACGTAGTTGTATCCTGGAGGTAATTTGTTAATTTCTATAGCATCTCAGAGGAGTAGCAGGCAATATTACCTTTAGCTCAGCGTATCTCATACGTGCCTCTACTAAGTTTATTGATTTGTTTGTTACTACTATCAGTGTAATCTAAGTATTATTTCCCATTTGCATTCGATTATTGTAATTAATTCCAACACATACACAAGTATAAGTTAGCAGCAGATCAATGTGAAGATGATTCTGATAAGGCTTCATTCTTAGGATGGAGTAGTTATGTGAAGCAAGAACTGGAAAGGAACAATTCTATTGTTGAACAAGTAAGAGTACTATGAGGATTCTATTTTCTTGCAATGATTTATTGATTATGCTGAAATTGGGTTATTCCATCTTTCTTTATCTTGCAAGAATACTATGTTATGTCATTTCAATTGAAATAAGTTGCTTGTGATATTGTTCATTTAGCTTATTTTCAGAATCAGAATCAATGGATTCTCTCAGATGTAATGGTATAATTCAATAGATAAACCATCTTTAGATCCTATAAGGAAACCTTCATTGCCACACTTCTTAATAGTATAGCTTAGGTCTGTTAGTTGAGAAGTTTCACGTGGGTATTTTTTCTTTTATTTTCTTGTGTTACACCTGGTGCATAATTATGAAGGAAAATAACAACATGAAATATTTCAGGTTGTTTTGGACAAGGACGCATAACAATGCTTAAAACTAAATATGTCAATCATAGATGCAGATCAAGTGCCGATGCTTTTTTTCCTTGAGAATAACAACAAGAAACGTGAAGTGTAGATGTAGATCCAATGCAGCTGTTCTTTTTTTTAATTATATTTCTGTTTATCATATAGTGTTTTCACCTGCTCACATACATACATAGAGTTATAACAAAAAAGGTTACAAAAAAGCTTTACCCTCTCTCCTCTTTACTCTTTAATCTCCAAAAAAATAATTTGATCGGAAAACATATGGTTACCTGAAAAGCATCCAATTTATTACCGTTACTCTAATAATCGTGACTAGCAACGGTAATAATTGACCGGAATCAAACCGGAAAACTGAGAAAAGTCTAGAGCTTCTTAAATGGTCTGACTATTATTCAAACAATCAGTAGTCAGATCTTATATGCTTCAATCTCAATATCTTTATCATTTCTGGTTTCATTAGCTTACTAAAATCCATCTCTTTCCGGAAGTTACTAACACCTTATGATACTACAGACACAAAGTTACTAAGAAAGAAAGTCACAATTATCTAAGAATCCAAAGAGACGGAGCTACTTTATGTTACAGAAGACACCAAAGATACAGAGATACCATTGATAAGGAAGACCCCAAGTTACTCTCAAAATGCAAATTCAAGACACTTAAGATTCGAAGGACTCCTAAGACTCTGAAGATTTCAATTGGTTGCTAAGACATTCTCAGTTAAAAGACTCAATTCCAAGACTAATTTAATCAAGATTCAACTGCTTCTAATTCTCGAACTATCTTTTGTCTCTATCGCCTCAAGTCTGCAAATAAATCTACCATCAGAATCATAGTTTACAAAGAAAGTCTTCAAAGACGATTATAATCTCTACTACCACCCCTCTCTTGCACCATTTAATTCATTATCATTATTATTTTTGCGGATTTTAGTCTATTTGCTATTTCGTATTTGCTTAGAAGTAGTTTTTATTACAACTTACTAATTGAAACTCTCTGCTTTTCTTTGATTAGGCATAGCAGATCTAGAAATTTTATTTGAATATCATAATTTCCATTCTATGTCCTTTTTCCATAAGTTAAACTCGTTTGACGCTACTACCCTCTCAGGTGTCTTCCCCTTAGCTGCTTCGATGTCGATACATAGCAACTCCTCTAACTTTACAATATAACTTCTATAAAATAATAGGCTTGGGGCCAAGAAAAAATATTATTTTAAAGAGATATTATATTATCGATAATATAATAAATTATATTATTTTAAAGAGATATTATTTTATCCGAAGGGTCATTCGGATAAAATGTCAATGTTGTTAATTGACTTTTGTAATGCCTTTAATATGGTGAGCAGATCTCAGCTCATCAAGGAGGTCCGCCTACATTGCCCAGGTATTTCCGTTGGGTAGAATTTTGCTACCTTAGTCCGGCTAAGCTTTATTATGGCCAATATATTTTGTCTTCTGCACTGGGAGTGCAACAAGGTGATCCCCTCGGTCCCTTGATTTTTTCTCTTACCCTTCACCCTTTAGTGAAGTCTATTGCTTCTCGGTGCACTCTTGATTTACATGCTTGGTATTTGGATGATGGTACAATTGTGGGTGACACTCTAGAGGTGGCTAAGGCCTTGCTCATAATTGAAACAGAAGGCCCAAGTAGGGGGTTGCATCTAAATATAAAGAAAACGGAAGTATTTTGGCCTTCCGTTGATGCTAGAAGAACAATAGATGGTGTTTTTCCCGCGGAAATTGGTAGACCTTCTAAGGGTGTTAAACTTTTGGGTGGTCCTGTGAGTTTGGATATGGAATTTATTAGCGACATGTTATTGAACAGGGTGCATAAAACTGTTCAATTAATGGATTCGATCAAAAACTCAGGGATCCACAAAGTGAGATGCTTTTATTAGCGGCTATTGCATTGGGGTTTCTAGACTTTATTTTGCAATGCGCACCACCAATCTTGCAGCTCTTCAACCTCCGTTGTCGATCTTTTTGATGAGAAGATTTTTCGTATTTGAGGCTTCTTATTACGGGGTGATGCTGCGGGCTTTGGTCCTCTCACGAAGAGATTGGCTACCTTTTCCTATCAAGGATGGTGGTCTTGGTATTTATACTATGGCCGACACTCGTGCTTATTGTTTTCTTGCTTCTGGAGTGTCGGACTACATCTGTGCAGAAAGTGATCCTTGGTGATTTATTTTCAATGTACGAGGTTCACCTATCGGTTGGCTCTTCGACCTTCACCCGGTATGTAGATTACCATCTACTTACTTGTGTCGATGATTCCCGCCCCCTTCCATGCATTCCCTGGGCAGTAGTTTATTTTGATGCGGTCAAGAAGCAAGTCCCAGACCAATTTCATATGTCGGAAAGAGACTCGTTCTTTGGCAATGTAATCGTCAAAGCATGCCCAAGATTATCTCTTGGCGGTTCCCATTGGTGGGCTCAACAAATGCCTTGGGCCTCGACAATTTAGAGCTGTGCTTTGCTATCGTCTTGGTATTCCTCTGTTTGTTGATAATAGTCTTTGCCCAAGTTGCAATAAATCTATGGACATTTTTGGAGATCACGCGCTGCATTGTGCTAAGGATATTGGTTATAAGTTTCGTCATGATGTTGTTCGTGACGTCGTTTTTGATATATGCTACAAATCCAACGTGCATGCACACAAGGAGGTTCCTCTCGGTCTTCGCTCAGATGATGGTAAAGACCTTAAGCCTGCTGATATCCTTGTCCTTAACTGGGAAAATGGGAAAGATGTTTGTATGGATGTTACAGGTGTTTCTCCCTTCACTGGTGATGGTGTGCGCTCTTTTGTCCCTGGCAAGGCTATTTCTGGTGCTGTTTCGCGTAAACATACCAAGTATATGGACAAGTGTGCTTCGCATGGATATGGGTTGGGGTCTTGGCCTTTACTACCTTAGGCGAACTCGGTGAGGATACTTTAGCCTTTTTCAAGCGTCTAAAGAATTGTTTCTTTAGTAATGACGCTAGCTGCGGATTAGGTAAGTTTATTTTTTATAGATTAGGCGTTGCTATTCAGAGAGGAGTTGGGGCTCAGCTTGTAGCCAGGCTTCCAACCAAAAGCTTTGTATGAGAAATAATATTTGTATTTATTAATTATTATTTTATAGTTAAATAATATATTATTATTATATAGGATAATTACTAGCTTGGAGGTTGAATAATAATTGTAGATCGTAAATATAATATCGACTAATTTTGTTGAGATATAATAATACTGACAAATTGCAATAAGAATACAACCACTCCAAGTATCAATCACACTTCAACACTTATTCTTGCAATACAACAACGTGACTCCGGTTCTTTGAGTGCATAACAAATTATTAGGGATGAAATACAACTTGATTTGAATTTTCTTAAAAATTCAAATCAATATTGGATCGTATTTGGAGAAAATTTAACATGTATGAAATTTATTTTTTACTTTTATAGTAGCATTATTATTTTATATATTATTCGGAACCTATTAATGCTTAAGGGAAACTTTTGAAATATATTATTTTATGATTTTATCGAATTTATTATTTTATCCCTAAGAGCCTGAGTCGGGACCAGGAAATTTTATTATTTTAAAGAGAATATTATATTATCGAGTATTACTTTAAAGAAGTTATATTGTATTTATAAGTGGAAGAAACGTAAACACCACAGAGAGAGGGACCTTTACTATTGTCGGCAGAAAAGAGAGGAACACGTGTTGGGAGAAAAACCAATCAACACATTTCATTTCCGTATCTCTAGAATACACTTTTCGGGTAGAGGTAAATCCCAACCCAAAAACCATACCCGTACCCTTATCAGAAAAAACTACAATCCTAATCCTAATTCTCGAAGTCGCCCAACACGCTCAACAAAAAATCGAATTCATCCTGAGTTATCTCTCACTCAGAAATCAAAACCCACCATTATCTTTTCTCTTACAAATCTCTATAACAAAATCTTAGAAAGGAAAAATCCGTGCCCGGGATATTGGAAAAGGTCTAAAATCTCAATCAATCGAAGATAATTGGAAGAAGAAAATACTGACATACTCGAAGAAGAGAAAGAGAATTATAAAAGGAATCAGAAAGGGGATCTAATTGAAAGCATTATTTCAGAGGAAAACATCAATTCCACTCCCTCCCCAAGGAAGTATTCAAACGCATCTGAGGTAAATCCTAATACTGATGGGGACTTGAATAGTCACCAAAATGCAATCAATCCCAATTATTTTCTTACTGATGGCAAGGTTAAAATTCAATTTGAAACACACTTGCTGAGCTCTAATGAGGTAACCCTAAAAATCAATATTTTGTTATCGAACCTTTTAGGATTTCACATGATTAGAAGTCCTGGTAGTTTTAATTCTCATATCAAGTATGGTCGCAATCTCAATAACAAGAAGCGTGATTTTAGAATACATCACTTAAACCCTCCTGTAACTTCCCTTGCTTTACATTTTTATAATCATAAGAAAAACAGTAGATTTTCAGATCACTATAGAGTTAATCTTCCTTATTTATTTATTGTCTATTTTGTTCTGTTAATGTACAGTAAGGTTATATTGCACAAAACTAGCATAATACTCATTCAGCTTAAAATTCTTATAACTGGACCATTTTACAATAAATCTGAAACTAGTCCAAAACACATTACAACTCCTCTTCTTTGCATAAGACTAAAGATTCTTCATAGAAAAATTTCAAAATCTAGAATTGTAAACCATATATATCCTAAGATAAAACCTCAAAATCCACACAAAACTAATAAAATTGTTCTAGAAACATTCACCTACCCTTCAGTCTCTTATTTCTGGCCATTTATTAAGACAATAGCATGGAATTTCCAGGGTTTAGGAAGCCATACTAAACCAGAAACCTATACTTGTTTAAAAGACTTATTAGATCAGGAAAACCCTGATATCTTATTTATATCTGAAACAAAACAACAAACAAAAAATGTTGAGCTAATTCTCGCTAAACTAAATATACAAAACTACTGGATTGTTCCACCTAGAGGAATCGCAGGAGGACTAATTCTTGCCTGGAAAGACAGTGTTAAACTAACTATCGTGGACTATAAACACAATCAAATCAATGCAAGAATCTTCGACCAAACCATAAATTCCAGTTGGATTCTGTCTTGCTTCTATGGTAGCCCATATAGAGAATAAAAAAACGATTCTTGGAAAATGATAAGAGATATGGCAGATCACATAGACGAACCTTGGATCATAATAGGAGATTGCAATGTAGTCTTGCATAATTATGAAAAAAAAAGAGCAGATTTCCTTTTAATGAACTAGAAGCTGACATTTTCAATGACATGTTAGCAAATTTAGCTCTACAGGACCTAGGTTTTAAAGGCTATCCATTCACCTGGAACAATAAAAGAGATGGCCCAGATTTTACAGAACAAAGATTCGACAGAGCCGTAGGAAATTCGGAATGGTTCAACACCTTTCCTTCCAGTACTATAACCCACTTATCGCCTTTAATCTCTGACCATGTTCCCATCTGCCTAAACAACTATGTTGCTTGGAATGATGGGGCAAAGCCTTTTAAATATTTTGGTCCTTGGATTGAACATCCTCAATGTAAACCCTTAATCGAGTCGGCGTGGAACATCAACATGGAAGGTTCTCACGCTTTTTGCTTCACAAAAAAACTTGTTAATGTGAAACATATTCTGAAGAAATGGAACAGAGAAGTTTTTGGTAATATAAACACTAATATAGATGACACCAAAAATAAATTAGACACAACGAATAAAAATCTTCCCTCAATCATAAAATCCAGAGAAATAGCAAGACTTAGTACGGAACTCACTAACTGGTACAATGTAAGAGAATAATTTTGGAAAATTAAAAGCAAAGACCAATATTTAGCTCTAGGCGACAGAAACACCCGTTATTTCCATGATACTGCCAGAATAAGATATAAAAGAAATAGAATAGACACCCTAAAAACTTCCAATAGTGAGTGGTTAAACTCAAAAAAGGAAATAGCAAACTGTCTCACAAATCATTTTAAACAAATAACTACCACTGTTAACCCTTGGATTAACGAAAACTTGTTCAAATTAATTCCTAAATGCATCACAGTTAATGACAATGCTACTCTAGAAGCTCTACCTTCTTACGAGGAAGTTAAAAATACCCTTTTTTCCATGGAACCTAACAAGAGTCCGGGCCCTGATGGAAAAAAAAAAGGGAAACTGTAGGTAATGAGCTTGTTAACATGATCCAAGCTTTCTTCAAAACTGGTCACATTCTTAAAGAAATAAACTCTTCGTTTATTTCCTTAATACCAAAAACTGAGAAACCTCTAACTGCTGCAGAATTCAGACCAATTGCTCTATGTAACACGACATATAAAATTATCTCTAAACTCATAGCTAATAGGATTAAATAAAATAACTATTGCACATGAGCTAATTCACATGAGATAATTCACAACATGAGAAAGAAAGATAACCTAATGGGGCTCAAAATTCATTAATATCACCTTATCAATCTGCCTTCATCCCGGGAAGGCAGATATCCGATAATATAAATATTGCACATGAGCTAATTCACAACATGAGAAAGAAAGATAACCTAATAGGGCTCAAAATCGACATGTCCAAGGCCTTTGATCGGGTTGAATGGACATTTTTGATTAAAACTATGAGAAAAATGGGATTCTCTAAAAAATGGTGTGACATAATTTTCCAATGTATATCGACAACCAACTTGGATATTCTTCTAAACGACTCTCCATGTGATTTTTTTAAACCTACTAGAGGGCTTAGACAGGGGATCCTTTATCCCCTATCTATTCTTAATATGTATGGAAACACTCTCGAGAACAATATCTCACGCTGAAAATTTGGGGATGATTCGGGGTCACAAAATTAAGAACGACGCCCCATCTGTAAATCACATGCTTTTCGTTGACGACTGCATAATATTCTGTGATGCTAATGCTCAATCTAGTCATAATCTGTTAAAACTTTTTCAGGATTTTGGAGACACTTCAGGAAAACTTATTAACCTAGATAAGTCTGGAGTGTTTTTCAGTCCCAAAATTGATCCCAATACGGCAACTGAAATTCAAAATATTCTCCATGTAAAACCTATTCCTATAGATGATAAATACCTACGTTCTCCACTCTTCACAAACAAATCCAAAATTAAAAGCTTTGAACCAATAGTTAAAAACATGAAAAATAGACTCATAGGATGGAACAGAAAAAACATAACTCCGTCTGGCAAAAACAATGATAATAAAGCATGTAACCTCTACTGTGAGCATTTATCAAATGAATTGCTTTAGATTACCGAAAAAAACTTGTATAGAAATTGACAAAATTCAACGAGATTTTTGGTGGGGTAAAGACATAGAAGCTCCAAAAGGTATATATCTAAAATCTTGGGATGTTTTTAGCAAACCAATAGGAAATGGAGGTTTAGGTCTCCAAAACATCCAGATTTTCAACACAGCCATGATTGCTAGGATGTGATGGCGAATAAAAGAAAACAATGACTCTTTGTGTGGAAAAATCCTGAAAGCTAAGTATTATCCAAACACTGATGTTATGCACATTGACACTAAGCCAAAACAAACAGATAGCTGGATTTGGAAAGGAATTAAAAGTGGGATTAGCCAAATTCAAAATAATTGTTTCTGGGAGGTTGGTCAAGGGGATAATATCAACATATGGACTGATTACTGGATTCCAGGGAAAAAACCACCTTTACAAAAACCAAACATATGACCTAATGAAATAAACATGGTAAAAGACTTGATAAACCAAAATAATACTTGGAACTGTCATAAACTTCAGATATGCTTTGATGCTGAAACAATAATTAAAGTAAAACAAATTCAAATCCCAAGAGACAACAGGGAAGACAAAGCTATTTGGACCTTAACAAAACATGGTAAATTTAGTGTCAAATCACTATACAATAATCTCAATAATCGAGAACCAGTGGACAACAAATGGGCTAATATATGGAATTTGAAAGTTTCCCCATCTATAAAAATGTTTCTATGGAAAGTGGTTCATGACATCTTACGTAACAGTATGAGGGTCGCAACAATTTTACCTAATATTCGCACTACCTGTTTACTATGTAATGAGCATGCTGAAACTCTAACCCATATGTTCCTAGAGTGCAACTTCGCTTCTCAAATTTGGAACCAAAATTCAGTATGAATTAGGTTAAAGGTACTGCCATAAACTATCATGAATGGATTAATAACTGGTTTACAACTACTGAAAAGGATGGTGTAGAGATGAGTTGGGCAGAATTATGTAGCACTATAACCTGGCACATCTGGAAAGCCATATGCAAAAAAGTTCTAGGGAAGAAAGACCAAAATAGCTACGTCACAGCCACTGCAATAGTGAAATATATTAACTCCTACTTGAATGTCAACCACATGAACCACAACCCAATGTAGAATCTGTACTACAACCCTTTACATGATAATGATCTTTGTATTTCAAAACTCTATACTTGGCAGTACCCAGGATTTATGAGATACCGGATAAACATTGCAATATCCATGCTTACTGATATTTCTGATTCTGGCTTTGCTCTAACTTTAATGGATGATGCAGGAAATTATAAAGAAGCCAGAGGTGAATCTTCAGGTTGGAATTCCAGAGAATTGCTAGAACTAAATGGCACGGAGGCAGCTTTTCAGTGGGCAACGGAGTTGAGAGGACACAATATCGAATTTATGTGTGACTATGAACCGGTTCTGCTGCTGCTAATTGGAATGTATGCCATGGCAAAGAAAGAAAGATTCAAAAACAGCAATAACTTCGGAAAATCAACATCAAAACTTTTTAATTTCAAAGCAATATCCTTTATTTTGGTGAGCAGACTCCAAAATGCTATAACAGCAAACATTTCTGTGTTTTGTAATAAATCTATCACCATATGTAACTGGAAAAACGAACAATTTGATCAATTGGTTAATCACCTCAACATGAGAGATGAGATAATCACTGAACTGTACAAGGTCCATACTTCCGGTTATAAGTTTCGGAATGTAATTTCTTCTCATTTCGTATAAAAAAACAACATAAAAATTTATAGAAATGAATAAATGGATGATCTTTATGCAGTGTATATAATTCATTAGAATTGTATATTAAAGATGATAATGTAATTCTACACAAATAACTGAATAAACAGTAGCTGGAAATGGATCACTGTCCTTGAGGATTAAGAAGTGTTCGCCTTTCGAAACAATATGTTCAATCAAGTTGGTTCCTCAAGCTCCTGCACGATTTGAGTGCTAAATGTTTATTCGGAAATGTTGCATCTAAATGTTTTGAGCATTTCCTTGTGTACTTTTATGGTTTTCGTGATATTGTTTATTGATTATCTTTGCGCATCTGATTTTAGATTTACTAGTTAGCATGATTTTCGGTGCGTTCAAAGAATTTACAGATTTATATATAATAAAGAGATCCGCCTTGTGCAGAAACTGGGTTTAAACCCTAAAAAAGAGACCACTCTTCACCCTGCAACAGCGAAATACAAAGAGTTCTTGTTAGGAACTGCTTCCGGTAACGTACATGTTTGTACCCCTAATATTCTACACAAGAAAATGGGTTAACCTAGGCCAACAAAGCTCCTCTTACTACCTAAGAAGGGTTCATAAGGCCTTAATTTTTTTCCATGGATAGCCATATAGGCCAGCCATGTAGGCCTTGCAAAGACTCCATGTGCAAGCCCATGTGCAGTAAACTAGGCTACGCCTCACTAGAAAACACTCAACTCACAACTCTATGAGAAAGAACTCCAAGTTGGGCCAAAAAGTTCCTACCTAATCGGGACCCGACACATCAGCAGAGTGACACGTCACCAGTGACACATTACTGTTTTTAGTTGTCGACACATCAGCTGACACGTCAGCATTGGACTGCCAGGTGTCAGCTGCCACGTCAGCAATGGTCGCGGTGACAATTACCAGAAATGGTCCACCTCAGTTGACACATCAGCAGTGACCTCCACGTCAGCAATGTTCGCCACGTCAGCATCTTCCGTTATGGTTAATGACGTCGGCATATACCCAGTATATTCCGTTATTTCCTAACGATGACGGAATATTCTGTTAGAGTTAACGCCGTTATTAACGTCGTCGGAATAACAACAGCATAACCGGGAAATGAACGAACGGAAGAGCTGGTCACCGGCGGCCAATGCGAGCGGCAATCTGCGAGTTACTGCGATTACGTTTAATCGCCGATTAATCTGCGCTTAATCGGAAACGATTAATTGGTTGAGGTTATCGGTGTATTTCGATGCGTCTTAGTCCCATAGTCCCGGATGTTTGCGCCCCAGTCCAATTACTCTTGTGATTTTTACGCCCCGTCTGATTATACCCACTTTACTTACACTTTTGGTTATCCACACCCCATTGTGGCTCATTAACTATGATGGAAGTTACTAAGAATATTCTAGGAGCATGCAGGTGATCAATACCAGAGTCATGCAACCATGCAGTCATGCAGGGCCAGTTATTATAGGAGGCATGCAAGGGACAACTGTAACAACAGGCATGCATGGCCATTTACTCCAATTCGTGCATGCATCTTAAACGGAAATGGGTGACCTATAAATGGTTGGGTTTACAACCAAAATGGTAAGCAATATTCATACCAAAAATATCTGTGAGAAAATCCTATTCTGACTTTAGCATCGAAGGGTTTTTTGCAGGTCCCCCCCCCCCCTTTCTCCTTTCTCCAGAAATCAATTGAAGACTGAAGCAGCGATCGATTCCCAGCAAAAGCATCACAAAAATTCTGTGTTTGGGGTAGAAACAATTTTACCTGACTAACAGTGGCGCCGACTAATGGTTTCGAGAAAAGCATATCGTGTTTTACTAGATCGAGTTATGGCAATAATCAGACAGACTGCACGAAGGTCTGATTCTACTTGAAATTTCCAACTGCGCAGGAGACGCGAAATCGAAAGGAACGAAATTGAGGTTCAATATGCACCTGCTATACCTACTGGAAACATACAGGGTCAAGATCATACTCATAAAAGATCACTGGATCGTGGACGAGATTGAGATCGTTTTCATGACAGATCCCCCGATCTAAATCGGAGAAAGGAAAAACAACTAGTGATCGATAAATAAGTTATTGACGTTGATGGGGAAAACCCATATGTTCGTGGAAACAGAGGGTATACATTTGACATCCCATCTAGGAGGAATCGCAATCGACATGATCTAAGTGATGGCCGCACCGCAACTCCCAGTACAGAGGAGGAGGAGCTACTGAATCGGCTAGACGAACTAGAGAAAGAGAATACTATCCTGAGATTAGAACATGAAAACCAACCTCGACCTAGGTCTGGTGTTTTGAATAATCAGAGGGTCCGATCTGTATGGAAGCGCCTTAGAGGTCGAATTGGACCACAAGTCGCAGATTCTAATAAAGAAGTGATCGATCGTGATCGCGGGAAAAGGAATCTATTGGTCATTGGAGATTTACCGAAATGACCCAGGCGAGAAGGGGATCGGACAACTGCAACTCAGCAAAGCGCGGCCAGAACTACATCTCATTCAAAACGCCAAAGAAATAATGAGGAAGCGGTTCGAGATTGGCACGATGACGAATTTTTTTTTGCAGGATTACAGTACTCGTTCGGAGCAAGGTAGACCTGGAAAATAACCTACTGGACCCCAGAGAAAAAAAATGAGATCTGATAATCATATTCCAGAGAACCGGGATTATGAGCAGGAAGGCAGTTCCGCAGAGGGCGACCTAAACGCGATAACATAAGCTTGTCTTACCAAGATGATCGAGAAAGTGATGATGAAAAAACAATCCCGAGAAGAAAAGATGGAAAGGCTACATCGAGAAGCATGAGCTCCTTTCAATCAGAATATCAGAGAATTCAGGCCACCAATAAATTGTTTTAGTTCCAAAATTACCGGAATTTGATGAGAAAACTGATGATCCAGATCAACACGTTTTACACTATGAGAACGCCATGTCCTTGTGGAAGTATAGTGATGAGTTGATGTGTAAAATGTTTCCGCAATCCCTTACAGGAGGATCTATAACATGGTTCAATCATCTTCCAGCACAGTCGATTGGGACTTACCATAAGCTGATCGATGATTTTCTCTCTAACTATAAGTACAACAAACGTGACCGGAAATGATGCCATTCACTGTTCCTTCTAGGAATCCGGAAGGAAGAAAGCATCAAACAATTCACTTGGCATTTCAAGCAAGAGTTAGTGAACGTGGATGGATCCAACGACCAAGTTGTAATTGCAGCATACAAACAGGCTTACCAGCATGATCAAAGAGGTGTGTACGGTTTGTTGGTCAAGAGACCACCGAAAACTTTGGAAGAACTATATGATCGAGTAGAAGAGTACGCGCGAGTGGAGGACGATTCTAAAGCTCGATAAGAAGTTCATAAATCATCCAATCATCCACATGATGGGAAGAAAGAAAAATCCAAGAACCGTTCGAACGGACAACATAATGATCGTGGGGATGCTAGAGAGAAAAATCAAGGTGAACGCATGGAAACTGGGTATCAGAAATTTCACGATATGAAGCTGACACCGCTAAACGTAAGTCTTACAGAGCTGTTCGAAAAAGTGCACAAGTATTTCAGCCCCCACGTCCTTTGGCAGTAGAAACACGAGATAAACGTGATAGGAGCAAATACTGCAAGTTCCATAAAGACCATGGTCACAAAACTGAGAACTGCCACTCGTTACAGATCGAGATTCAGCGAATGATCGACGCTGGGAAGCTGCAACAGTACGTGAAAAAAGACTTTGGAAAAAGTCCTGGTCAGCTTGGCACTGCACATGTGATTAACTTCAGTCACGCCAAGATCCATTCAATGACCAGCAGGCATCGGAAGACGAGACTAGGAGAAAACTCAGGCAGTTGAAAGAATGGTACCTGACAAATCACATTGATTTTGTCAGCGGTAATGGAGCATAAAATAGGGAGCTTGGGTGCAAAAAGATCGAGTTCTCTGAAGCAGACATGATAGGTGTATATGCTCCACACAATGATGTCGTCGTTATAACTGCTTGGATTGGCATGTTTCGTGTGCACCAGATTTTAGTGGATACAAGAAGCTCAGTGAGCGTGCTATTTTCAGGATCTTACTCCTCTATGAATCTTCCACACGAATTGATCGAGGAAGATGAAAATCCAATTATAGGTTTCAGCGGCGAAGTTATAAAGGAAATTGGGAAAGTGAAGATACCGATAACAGTGGCTGACAAGTCCGTCTTGGGTACTTTATTGTTGTTGGATTACCGAGCACCCTACAATGCAATCGGAGGACGAGATTGGATGCATGAGATCGGTGCAGTTACATCATGTAATCATCAATGCTTGAAGTTTATTACCCCAGAAGGAGTCGTGAAAGTTAGAGGCGACCATATGGCTGCCCATAAATGTCATGAGAGTGCAATGGATGAGTACAAAAAGTCGGAAGTCAGTGGAAACTAGATCATGCGAGTCGAGCAGAAATAGCAATTACAGAATCCTCTCCATACAAAATCATATAGGGGAGAGGACGCAGATGAACCCCCAACAGTTGAGAAACTGATCGAGGTCATGATTGGAGATGAGGAGCAAAAAACAATGTTCGTATGGGTAGATCTGCCGGCACATGAACGCGATGGTTTGATTACATTGCTAAGGGAAAACGCCGATGTTTTTGCATGGAGTTTTGCTGAGATTCCAGGGATAGATCTGAATGTAGCCTGCCACAGGCTAAATATCGATGAGAAGTTCCATCCTGTTCGACAGAAAATCAGAAATATGGCCCAAAGAAAAAAATATGGAGTGACTGAAGAGGTCGAAAAACTATTGTAAGTAGGATTTATTCGACCGGTGCAATATCCTCGATGGCTGTCAAATGTGGTAGTCGTCCCAAAGAAGAATGGTAAAATTCGTGTCTGTATTGATTTTACCGATTTGAATAAAGCATGTTCGAGTGATCCGTGCCCGCTGCCAATGATAAGTGATTTAGTGGATAAAACCGCAGGGTTTGGAAGACTGTCATTCATGGACGGTTTTTCTGGGTATAATCAAATACCTTTGTTCGAGGACGATCAATAATATACTGCGTTCGTGACTCACAGGGGAGTTTACTTCTATAATGTAATGTCGTTCGGGCTAAAGAACGCAGGGGCAACCTACCAGCACTTGGTGGACCATATGTTCAAGGATCTGATCGGGAAGTCGATGGAGGTATACATCGATGATATGGTAGTGAAATCTCAGCAAAAGGAACCGAATTTTATTGATATGCATAAGACGTTCGATATCTTATGGCAATATCGTATGAAGCTCAATCCAGCAAAATGTTCATTCGGACTGTCATCAGGAAAATTCCTGGGATACTTGATGACACACAGAGGAATCGAGGCAAATCCAGAACAAATCAGAGCCATTAGAGAAATGCAATCCCCAAGAACGAAGAAGGAGGTCCAGAAACTATCAGGACGATTAGCAACCTTAAACTGTTTTATTTCACGTTCATCGAATCGATTCAAGCCATTCTTTAATGTTCTGAAAAAAGCAATAAATTTTGGCTGGACGAATGAGTGTGAAAGGGCTTTCGATGAGATAAAGCAGTATTTATCAACCCCACCGATTTTGGTGAGTCCAAAAACTGGACAACCCATTGGAGTTTATCTGGATGCAACGAAGAACGCTGTGAGTGCAGTGCTGTTTGTTACGTATCCATAAGAGGAACATGTTTACTTCGTCAGTAAGTCCTTAACGGGGGCAGAAACACGGTACAAGAAAATTGAGAAGATAGCCCTTGCATTGTTCCATGCATCTCGTCTCCTAAAGCCTTATTTCCAAGGAAGGCATATCGTAGTATACTCGGAATATCCACTGAAGAGAATCCTGGAACGTGCTGATGATTCCAGTTGACTAGCCATATGGTAAAATTTTCTGGGGGCGTATGAGATCAAGTACGAAACCAGAACTGCAGAAAAAGGACACGCACTTGCTGCACTTCTTGCAGATTTTCCTGTGGATGATATAGAAATGGTTGCTGGAGAAGAAGAAGAGTTGTTCAAACCCACTGAGCCAGTCACTGATCAGACTGGGGGCGAGTCTTCAATGGAGATCGATACACCTGAACCATTATGGACCGTATTCACTGATGGGTCATCAAACGCTGGTGGTTCTGGTGTTGGATGTGTCATCCTTACTCCTGAAGGTTCGAGGATCGAGAAATAAACCAGGATGGGTTTCCAAGCATAAAACAATGAAGCTGAATATGAAGCTGCAATTATCGGTTTAAAAGTTGTCAAACAGTTAGATGCGAAGAACGTGAAGTTGCTGACGGACTCCATGCTAGTGGTTAACCAATTTCTGGGGACCTACAGAGCAAAGGAAGAAAGAATGGCCCTATATTTGGATCATATGAAAGAGATGGAAAATGAGTTCGACCAATTCTCTATTGGGCAGCGACCACGATTGGAGAAGAGGCACGCAGATGATTTAGCATATTTTCTTCCGCAGTCGAAACAGATACTGCCCGTTTCGTTGTGGTAGATTTCCAAGAGTCACCTTGCATCTCCGATAGCCACTTTGTTCTGGCTATCGAACACGCTAGTGGGGGAGAGAGGGCAGCTACATCAGCACAGGGAGATACTGAGAACATCGACAGCAATATGGATGTTGACAGTCCAGTGACAGACAATTCAGGCAATCATGTCGAAGACGTTGCAGACTGGCGTCAACCTTATATCCAGTACCTGACAACCGGCGAACTCCCTAAAGATGCGAAACTTGCTGCAAAGGTGAAAAGGGATTCATGGAGATACTCAATGATCGAAGGGATGTTATACCGCAAACCTGTAACTTTGGAGCCATTTTTGCGATGCGTATCATCCGAGGAAGGACAACTAATACTGGCAGAGGCTCATGAGGGAATTTGTGGAAGCCATTTTGGAGGGCGCAGTATCGCGCACAGGATACTTACCCAGGGATATTTCTGGCCATACATGCAGAGAGATGCTAAAGAATATGCGCAGAAATGTATGTCATGACAAGAACACGCTCCAATTCCGAAAAGGCCAGCCAACGAGTTGCATCCAGTTTTTAGTCCCTGACCATTCTCTATGTGGGGATTAGACATCGTCGGACCACTTCCAAAAGCTCCTGGAGGCGTCAGATTCGTATTAGCCGCTACTGACTATTTCACCAAATGGGTCAAAGCAGTGGCACTGGTACACGTTACTAGACATGATATGAAAATATTCATATGGAAGAATATCGTCTGCAGATTTGGAAACCCAGACGCGATAATATCAGACAATGGGAAACAGTTTGATTCCGGAGTGATCAAAGATTTCTGCAAGGGCCTGAATATTCGCCACAATTTCTCCTCTCCTTACTATGCTCAGAGAAATGGGCAGGTAAAAGCGACCAACCGCGTTATTATGGACAATCTCAAGAAATGGCAGGAGAAGGCGAAGGGAAAATGGACCGGAGAATTCCCTGGAGTCTTATGGTCCTATCGAACAACCCCAAAAAGATCCACTGGTTTTTCGCCATTTACATTGGCGTATGGGACAGAGGCGGTCATACCTACCGAGGTACAACTCAAGACTACCAAAACTCGTGCTGTCAAATCAGGGAAAAATGACAGCATTCTATCTTTAGATAAAGAGTTGGTGGAAGAACAAAGAGAAACAGCCTTGCAGCAGTTAGTTCGATACCAGCAGGCGATCAAGCTGAGGTATGATCGCAAAGTCAGAGAACGGTCATTCAAGCCAGGGGAATATGTCTTGAAGAAAACCCAAGCATCCACAATGGAACCGAACTGTGGGAAGCTCGGAGCAAACTGGGAAGGTCCATACATAGTGGATAGGCCAGCATCTCGAGGATCCTACTACTTGAAGAACCTCGATGGAAAAGAGGATTCAAAGCCATGGAAGCCGTGGAATTCGTTCCATTTGAAGAAGTTTTATCATTAGGAGTAAATTCAAATCCTGTTGTGCTGCACACTTTTTCCTTTTTGATGGTTTTATCCCACTGGGTTTTCCACTCAAAGGTTTTAATGAGGCAGTTGTTGTCGAAGCAGTAGGTATTTATCTTGTTATTTCAATTAAGAAATTCGATTCAGCATTATTTTGGAATTCCATACTTTATCAATTTTGACTGAATCCACAGTCAACCCTAAATGACAAAATAGTACAGTTCGAGTCTACTGTCAGCAATGTCTCTGACAACTCTCAGATAGGTTGAATGCACGGCTCGAGCATTCGTACCCTATATCGATTTTATCCCCATCATACGGGACAACAACAAATGTGGCAAATGTTTTCATCCGTCCAGGAACATGAGAATGTACACAACTCAAACTCTGAGCGCATCTTGAATAGCAGGATTGGCCCCTTGTGCAAATTCAAGATAACAAAAAAATCAACTTTTCATTCCATGCGCAAGCAAAATGCAGCAGGGAGGTGCATCCCCTGCGCAAACATTGAGCAGCATGACTCAAAACACACTATGGGCGAGTCGTATGTCACCCCAACCCTTTGGGGGCAAGATATATGACACCCCATCCAAGTCATTACGTCTCTGGGGGCGAGTTGCATAACACTCCAAACAACGCGTTTGGGGGCGATTTGTGTAACACTCCGGAAAAATATAAATTCGTAGGGAAACCCGAACTTCTTAACACATAACAAGTTATGGATTAAGAGGGGGCGATGTTTGTACCCCTAATATTCTACACAAGAAAATGGGTTAACCTAGGCCAACAAAGCTCCTCTTACTACCTAAGAAGGGTTCATTGGGCCTTAAATGTTTTCCATGGATAGCCAATGCCATGTAGGCCTTGCAAAGACTTCATGTGCAAGCCCATGTGCAAGCCCATGTGCAGTAAACTAGGCTAGGCCTCACTAGCAAACACTCAACTCACAAGCCCATGAGCAAGAACTCCAAGTTGGGCCAAAAAGTTCATACCCAATCGGGACCCGACACATCAGCAGAGCGACATGTCACTAGTGAGGCGTTACTGTTTTTAGCTGCCGACACGTCAGCATTGACCTGCCACGTCGGCTGTCACGTGTTAGTTACCACGTCAGCAATGGTCGCGGCGACAATTATCAAAAATGTGACACGTCAGATGACACGGCAGAAGTGGCCGCCACGTCAACTGACACGTCAGCAGTGACCGCCACGTCAGCTTTAACCTACCACGTCAGCATCTTTCGTTAGGGTTAACGGCGTCGGCATATACCTGGTATATTCCGTTATTTCCTAATGATGACGGAATATTCTGTTAGAGTTAACGCCGTTATTAACGGCGTCGGAATAATAGCAGCATAACCGGGAAATGAACGGACGGAAGAGCTGGTCATCGGCGGCCAATGCGAGCGGCAATCGGCGAGTTGTTGCGATTACGTTTAATCGCTGATTAATCTGCGCTTAATCGGAAACGATTAATTGGTTGAGGTTATTCGGTGTATTTCGATGCGTCTTAGTCCCGTAGTCCTGGATGTTTGCGCCCCAGTCCAATTACTCTTGGGATTTTTATGCCCCGTCCGATTATACCCACTTCTCTTACACTTTTGGTTATCCACACCCCATTGTGGCTCATTAACTATGATGGAAGTTACTAAGAATATTCTGGGAGCATGCAGATGATCAATACCAGAGTCGTGCAACCATACAGTCATGCAGGCATGTAGGGCCAGTTACTATAGGAGGCCTGCAAGGGACAACTGTAACAGCATGCATGCAGGGCCATTTACTCCAATTCGTGCATGCATCTTAAACGGAAATGGGTGACCTATAAATGGTTGGTTTTACAACCAAAATGGTAAGCAATATTCATACCAAAAATACCTGTGAGAAAATCCTATTCTGACTTTAGCATCGGAGGTTTTTTTGCAGGTACCCCCCCTTCTCCTTTCTCCAGAAATCAATTGAAGACTGAAGTAGCGATCAATTCCCAGCAAAAACATCACAAAAATTCTGTGTTTGGGGTAGAAGCAATTTTACCTGACTAACAGTACAAGATAGTGAAATTCCAATACACCAGTCAAAAATTCATGTCTATACTCTTGGTGCTATGACGCCAAGCTTGAGAATCTATGCCTTTCTTACTAAGGCGATGCAGAAACTTGTCAGTCCGTATGTTAATTCTCACCCATACAGCAAGTGGTCGAAGGAATATTCTTATGAAATTTTCAAGGTATGTTTATCATTAGTCACCAATCTTTTTCCTTAATTGACCTTCCAAATACTTCTTAGGAGATTAATAATGATTGCTATTTTCTGCATAAGGAGCTTATGAACTTGTTTTACATTTCTCTTCAGACACCATATCTGCATTCTGAGGACATGTCTGATGAGCTATGTGGCTATATGACAGACAAAGAGGTTGAAGCCGTAGAAAGGCTTTATTGTCAAGCTATGAGATTTGAAATGGACTTCCTTAATTCTCGGCAGTCTGAGCACACCCTGATCATCCCAATATATTCAAAGCTTGATCCTAAGGAACGTCTGATACTATTTGCTGATTTTGATTTTACATGTACTGATCTGGGTTCTCTGGGAATTTTAGAATACATTGCAATAATGACTGCTCAAAAAGCTGATCAGCTACTGCAAGGTCAGGATAGAAACATAGATTCTCATATTACATCAACAGATTTGAAGAATACTTGGGAGCTTCTTTCCCAGCAGGCTACTGTCAAGTATGATAAATGTATGAAGAAAATTATGCTCGCTGAAAAAGGTATGATCAGACAATTTAATCGAGGATTGACATGTTAAAATTATATAGGACGTTTTAAATTGTTTGTAAACCGAAAGAAAGCAAGTGTTACTGCTTAGATGTCTGAGCACTCAATTCTCAACCTTGTACCTTCTTTTATTTTTCATTGCAGCTCTTAGTTTTAATTATCACAGACTCCACAGTGCCCTTGTAGAGCTCTCATCTTCTGAGGAACAAGTGATTTCAAGAATATTTGATTCTGGTGTACTGAAGGGCATAAGCTTGGAGGACATAAAGCAAGCTGGCAAGTATATGATACTTCAAAATGGTTGTATGAATTTTTTCAAGAAGGTGAACAAGCTCGATGCATCTGTCAATATAATGTCATGTTGGAGTGAGGAGCTAACTAGGTCGTCTCTTTCAGGTACTAAATCATTTTTCACTAGTGAAACTTTTATATTCTATCTGTACAGATTACTACCGAAATTCAGGTGTATTCAAAGCTTAATCCTAAGGAGGAACGTCCGATGCTATTTGCAGATTTTGATTTTACATGTACCAGTGTGACTTCTTTGGAAATATTAGCAAATATTGAATCATTGACTGCTCAAAAACCTGATCACCAACTGCTGGGTGAGGATAGAGGTGGACATACTAAGACTTGGCAGCTTTTTTCCCATCAGTATACTTCAGAGAATGATAATTTAATAGAGGAAATTATGCTCAGTAAAAAAGGTATCATCAGATAATTGAATCATGAATTGGCATGTTATAATTATGTAGAACGTTTTGAAATCTTCAAGTTGTTGTAAAGTGTAAACAGACAGAGAGCACAGAAAGAGAGCAAGTGTCTGTTTACTTCTTAGATGTTAGATAGGCCCCGTCCCTATGCGCCCCCTAGTTAGTAATTCGTGATACCGGTATTAGTTCAGGACGGCATATATACAGGAATTATCCGGATTCTGATAGATTGGATTCGGTCAAAAATCCGATCAACGGTTCGTTGTTCGGACAGTAGTTCGGAACGGCATACATACGTGCATATTCGTTTTATAAATGTGAGTTCGTCACTTAAAATTCGGCTAACATATATGATAAATTGATAAGTATTATGACCTTATTACGAGACTAATGTGATTTGTATATGATTTATAAGATGGAAAAAAAACATTTTAGCGTGATTATTTAACAAGAAGTAAACAATTTAATCGCATAAATGTATTATAAAACTTATAGACTTTTAAACAAAAATCAACACATAAAACACTGGTTAAACAACTACCAATAGAAAAATTTAATTGAACAATTGTATTTAAAATAAAGTATATACAAAATCAAACAAAAACCAATCAACAGAATTCTGGTGATAGAGTTACCTATGGAAGTTCTAGTTCGGAAATATCATTCGGATACGGTCAGTTCGGATAGGTTCGCGAATCATTCGTGAGGTCCATATAATCCGGGAATTAGGTTCGGAGTTCAAATAGTTCGGAAGTATCATTCGAATTCGGTCAATTCGTATACGTTCGCAAATTATTCGAGAATGATTTGGAGAATTAGTAACTAGGATGCGCCCTCCTTGGTTCACTTCCTATCCCAACTCCCAAGACACCTTTTTGTTTCCTCGTTCTTATCTCCATTTACTTCTATTCCTTCATCTCTATCAGGCGATTTCCAGAGAATGTATATTTTCTTCATTTATTCGGATTTCAAGGAATTTTATGTCACCCAGTTCTCCATTAGAAGAATTTCCCATCATCTTCTCAAATCGGTGTTGTTACGACACCTAATCGTAACTAGACAATGTTTATCAGAAATTGCATCGTTTCTCTTTACAATCTAGGGTTAGAAACGCATCGTGTCTTCTAATTTCAGTTCCAATTGAAATCTCCCTACACCAGAGATGATTCAACCACCTTCGCTAGTCACGCAGCAGCGGCAGCCAATGTATGAAATGCGGCCAAGGGTGGCTAAGGCTAAGCAAGCCTCTCGGCGTACAATCTTGGTGCAGCCGGGGTACAAATGGCGCTTGTTCAGGTTAGTCAGTTAAACCTCTTCTTCCTTATAAATACTTGTTGCTCTCTTGGATTCTTTGTTATAAACTGTTAGTTCTTGAAGCTGATCAAGAAACCATATCTTCTTCTTCTCTTATTCTCTTTGCTTATTTCTACTCCACATTACAGGAATCATCAGAAGAGGTTGAAGAAATCAACATCATGTCTACATCAAAACAAGTTGAAGAATCATCAAAAGAAGTTGAAGAATCATCAGAATCTGATGAGATTACTATCTCAGAACGGTGTTGGGCAAACTGTAAGAATGAAGCACTGTACTTTGGGTATTCACCTTTGTTTATTCACTTGGCTGCTGGGAGTTTAGATGATAAAGAATTTTATCAATACGTTGCTAATCATGAACATCTTCTGTACAGTTTCTTGGAAGTGTAAGTTTCAACCTTTTCTTGATTTTTTTGGTTTTCTTGCGTTTATGTGTTGATTTTGATGTGTGTATGTCTTCTGGTGTACATACTCAGGTATAAGTTAGCAGCAGATCAATGTGAAGATGTTTCTGATAAAGCTGCATTCTTAGGGTGGAGTAATAATGGGAGTTTAGATGATAAAGAATTTTATCAATACGTTGCTAATCATGAACATCTTCTGTACAGTTTCTTGGAAGTGTAAGTTTCAACCTTTTCTTGATTTTTTTGGTTTTCTTGCGTTTATGTGTTGATTTTGATGTGTGTATGTCTTCTGGTGTACATACTCAGGTATAAGTTAACAGCAGATCAATGTGAAGATGTTTCTGATAAAGCTGCATTCTTAGGGTGGAGTAATAATGTGGAGCAAGAATTGGAAAGGCACAATTCTTTTGTTGAAAGTGTAAGAGTACTATGAGGATTCTATTTTCTTGCAATGATTTATTAAGATTTTTGGTGAATTCCGTGTTTCTTTTTCTTGCTAGATTACTAGGTTAGGTCATTTCAATTGAAATAAGTCGCTTGTGATATTGTATATTTAGCTTCATATTAGAATCATAGATGCCTAGGAACTATCTTCTTTTCTTATGAAATTCTTAGGCTATTTCTGTCAGATGTAATGTTATAATGCAATGGATAAACCAGCTTTAAATCCTAGAAGGAAACCTTCGTTGCCACACTTCTTAATTGGCATCAGATCAGTATAGTTTAGATCTGTTTATTTAGAAGTTTCACGTGGGTATTTTCTTTATTTTTTTTGTGTTACACCTGATGCATAATATCTAGTTCCCTAATAGGAGCAGAGACAATTAGGAACTGCCACATTCTTTGTAGCAACGATCTTGAAATATTTACAATGCTTAAAACTGGATATGTCAATCTTAGATACAGATCAAGTGCCACCGCTTTTTTGCCTTGAGAATATTTGGACCGAGTACATAGAAGTTTAGTAAGGAAAATAACAACAAGAAACTTGAATTATTTTGATCAAATGCAGCTTTTCTTTTACCTATAGAATGTTTCCACCTGCTTACATAAAAGTTTATAAAAAGGTATAACTGGAAGATTTGCGTGCACTGTATACAATTCATTAGAATTGTATTAATTAAAGTTGATAATGTAATTCTTCGCAATTAAGCAGTAGCTGGAAATGGATCACAGTCCTTGAGAATTAAGAAGTGTCCGCCAAGCTCCTGCACGATTTTTTGATGTTTATTAGGAAATGTTGCATCGAATGTTGCCTTGTGTTCAAAGAATTGTTTTCATGATATTGTTTAATGATAATCTTTGCGCATCTGATTTTACATTTACCAGTTAGCAAGATTTTCGGTGCGTTCAAAGAATTTACAGACATATAATGAAGAGATTCTCCTTGTGCAGAAACTGGGTTTAATCCCTACAAAAGAGATTACTCTTCACCCTGCAACAGCGAAATACAAAGAGTTTTTGTTAGCAACTGCTTCCGGTAACGTACAAGTTAGTGAAATTCCAATACACCAGTCAAAAATTCCTGCTTATACTCTTGGTGCTATGACGCCAAGCCTGAGAATCTATGCCTTTCTTAGTAAGGCGATGCAGAAACTTGTCAGTGCTTATGTTGATTCTCACCCATACAGCAAGTGGTTCAAGGAATATTTTTATGAAAGTTTCGAGGTGTGTTTATCATTAGTCACCGATCTTTTGCCTTGATTTACCTTTCAAATACTTCTCAGGAGATTAAGAATGTTTGGTATTTTCTGCATAAGGAGCTTATGAACTTGTTTTACATTTCTCTTCAGACACCATATCTGCATTCTGAGGACGTGCTTGATGAGCTATGCGACTCTTTGACAGACAAAGAGGTTGAAGTCGTAGAAAGGCTTTATTGTCAAGCGATGAGACTTGAAATGGACTTCTTTTATTCTCGACAGTCTGAGCAAACCCTGATCATCCCAATATGTACAAAGCTTGATCCTAAGGAGGAACGTCTGATGCTATTTGCAGATTTTGATTTTACGTGTACCAGTGTGGCTTCTTTGGAAATATTAGCAAACATTGAAATATTGACTGCTCAAAAACCTGACCGCCAACTGCTGGGTGAGGATAGAGATGGACATTCTCAGGTTACTTCAATAGATTTGAGGAAGACTTGGGAGCTTCTTTCCCAGCAGTATACTTCAGAGAATGATAATTTCATAGAGAAAATTATGCTCGGTGAAAAAGGTATGATCAGACAATTGAATCATGAATTGGCAGGTTTAAATTATCTAGAACGTTTTGAACTCTTTAAGTTGTTGTAAACAGAATGGGAGCAAGTGTTTGCTTACTTCTTAGATGTCTGACCCTCAAATCTCAACCTTGTGTTTTCTTTTCATTGCAGCTCTTAGTTTTAATTATCACGGACTCCACAGTGCCCTTGTAGAGCTCTCATCTTCTGAGGAACAAGTGGTTACAAGAATATTTGATTCTGGTGTACTGAAGGGCATAAGCTTGGAGGACATAAAGCAAGCTGGCAAATGTATGGAACTTCATAATGGTTGCTTGAACTTTTTTGAGAAGGTGAAGAACCTGGATGTCTCTGTCACTGTAATGTCATGTTGGAGTGGGGATCTAACTAGGTCAGCTCTTTCAGGTAGTAAATCATTTCTGAGACTGGAATTTTTATATATTTATGTACAGATTGTGCTATCAGCCAACTTGGCACTTTGTAAGGTCTTGGTCAGGAGAATAGGTTCCAGTTTATTCTCCTTTCAGGTCTAAAACTCTATTCCTTGAGTATTTTTGCATGAAAAATTGCAGGTATTCAAGCTGCTGATGCTGACAATGGGTATGATGAACCTTATTCGCCTTTCTTGAATGTTGGAAAAATAGCAGGCTCTAAACCATTTGTGCCAAATGTTGTTACTCGCTACTTTCATCCCACTGGCGGAGCAAAGAAACTAAAACTAGGAGTTAAGAGACCTGCAGCAGTAGGACCTTATAGATGCAAACATTGTAATCGAGAAATTGCACCCGATGGAAGTCTCAATTTGTGTGAGCGCCAGGTAGTGGAGTTTGCCTTTTTGCTTCCTTAATTGTTCCTCCTGTTTTTGTCCCTCTTCTAATAATATGCTTTTTACTGTAATTTTTTTACACAGGTATACGGCCTTCAGGCAGCTAGAACTCTTTACAAATCCACAGAAAGACTGCAAACTGTTAATGAGGGAGAAAGCTCTACATTTCTTTGGGAAGATCCGCTATCACTGTCTCAGGTGCACATGAAAGAGGTGTATCTAATATGTGGCAACCAGGAATGTCGATCTTTGATTGGGTTCAGATATGTAAGTTCTCGCATCATATTATTTGTTTCATTGTATATTATCCATCTAAGCCTCTGTACTCCCATCATATTATTTGTTTAATTGTATATTATCCATCTATGCCTCTGTAAAACATTTGGTATTTTGCAGCATGAAGCGAATGGAGTTACAGCCCCTGGTAGCCGCAAGAGGAAACTCTCCCTGGTTTCGTTTACCCCAGAGGTTTCTGATTTTGTCAAAGTTAATGCAGTCCAAAGATGAGATGGAAGATGGAAATGCGGTTTCCTAAGTACTTCAGTAATAGTTGTTTTTAGTTTTGTGAATGACTAATGCGTGATAAAATGTTAACATCACCATTGTTTTGATTGAGTTAGTGTAAAGGGTATCAACAGTTATTATGAATCCTACTTGAAACATGATGCTAAATTGTTCACTTCCAGAGATATTTTGTATGGATTTCTTGATGTTGGTTTAAAGTAAATATGTACTGATTATCCTTGATTTGGAAGGCTTATGTATGTCTTTTTCTATACATTATAGTTGCATATTTATTTAGGAGAAAAGTTTTTCAACGTCTTTTTGTTTTTTTTGACACATTCCGCCGGGTTTAAGGAGAACCCAAAATTTTGCACGAAAAAGCAAAAGAAAAGAAAAGAAAAGCAAAACCAAACACCTACAACCTAAACCCACCACCCAAAACTCCTACTTCTATCCTCTTCTAAAATCTGTAACTCTCACTGTCAAAATTGTTTGGATCAGTAATAACAAAATTTTCCCCAGGATGCTTACTAGCTAGCAAATCTGCAGCTCTATTTGTTTCTCTATACACATGGGAATAGCGAATAAACTCAAAACTCCTTTAGAAGATGTAGAATTCTCCTCCAAATATGGAGCACACTCCAAGTGGCTTCACCAGCACCAGATAACAACCTCTAAGCATTCATAGAATCAGTGCATATATGTAACCGCCTACAGTTGTTCAGCTTAGCTAGCATAAGCCCCACTTCCACTCCTTGCAGTTCATGAGCAGTGACAGTTGCAGGAACAGAACCACCACAAGCTGCTGCTATGGTGCTACCAAACTGGTCACGAATAATAGCCCCGCTACCACCTGAATCCTCTTTTCTGGATCCATCAATTTTAACCATAACTTCATTGACATGAGGAAAATGCCAAGAGCAAGCCACCACTCTAGCCATCTTATAAGCACAATCTATTCCCCATCTGTTCAAAAAACTCCTTGTATTTGGCTTATCAATATCAGAGAGCTTTACTGCGATGCACTTTAGCCTGACATCCAAAGTAATCAAGTGACTGCCTCCTTCAGGTCCCATCCTTTTAGCAGTGAACACTCTTCTATTTCTTTCCTTCCAGACATGATAGACAAAGCTATTAAAACTCAACTTTTTCACAGTAGTAACAACACCATCTCCCAAGAAATTTGCTTGACACCAGCTCAATTCAGTATCCCAAGAAGTAGTTTCCAGATGCTACTAGAGTAGGAACAGTTGAGAAATAAATGCTCCTCATCTTCAATACCATCATCACATAACAAGGCCCCATCTCAGCAGCTTAGCCTTTGTTTTCAATCTTCGATGACAAGCTAACCAACTGACAAATGAATGCCTAGGGATGTTGTTTTTAAACCAAACAAGTTTTGTCCATCCCAGTTCCTACACTTCACCTGACAGAGCCCTGAAAGTATGCTTCACAGAAAAATCTCCAGTGGTGCTAGCTTTCCATATGATCTTATCTTAATAGATACTAATAGAAACTTGTCCCTTCTCCATTCCCCAGACAAGTACTCATAAACCTCTTTGCAATATCTCTGAATTCTAGGATTCTTCTCCAACTCCAAGAGCAGTCCTGAGGAGTGGGAATAGTCCAGAAATCTCTTTGTTTAACCAATTTTCATGAATCCATTGAGTCCATATTGTGTCTTTCCCAGTAATGATATCCCAGATATGTCTAAGATTTGCCGCAATATTTGTTTGCTCCAAATCTCTCACTCCAAGACCACCAGCTCCTTGAATAGTACACACCTGTCTCCAACTGATAGGATTATGCTTTTTCCCTAAATCTGAACCTGACCAGAGAAATCTCTTGAAAATAGACAGGACTACTTATGTTATTGATCATGTTAACTGTAATTGTTGTTCTTGACTTTTATCCTGCAATATCTGAATAGTTTACGAAATTCCATTAGGGATCTCAACTTGTGTAGCCTGTAGACATTTGAAGACCACACCAGAGAGTTAATAAATAAAAATGTGCGCAACAACCTCAAAATTGTATTGTAATTAGCTTGCCTATAGTTGTAGCCGCAAGCATACCCCCACTATTGACAGGGGAAACTTTTTTTGCCTAGTTTTTTTCTTGAGAAGATAACATCTCCATTGTTGATATGTAGCAGCTTGAGATTATGGGTCACAATGTTGTGGCCCTATGTAATTTTATGTCAAACATATTGTTACCTCCAGCTAAATTACAAGATTGCAGCAACATAAACCACAAAATTGCACTCACTCTTTGTTTCAGAAGATAAACCACACTCCACACATTAGACTTCTCTAGAGTGTGGGCAACCCACCATTAGCTAACATAAAATCAATCAAGTCCTAAGACAGTGAATTACTTCCTTGCCAGCCCGTAACACAAAAATGAACTGGTTGCAGCAGGACTTATTAAATACTCCCTCCGTTTCAAAAAAAATAGGCAGGTTTTCTTATTTGGATATGTTCAAAAAATAGGATTGTTTTCATATGTGGAAAGTCAAATGTTATAATTTTACTACTATACCCATAGAGGGACCACTTCTCTCTCTTCTTTTTTTCTCTAATACAAAAATGGGACCACTTCTCTCTCCTCTTTCTCTAATACCAAATGAGTGGGGACCAAGGGATAATTTAGGAGAAAACATGAAAAAGTTGCTACAATAATTGGTTTTCTTAATTTTTGTGAAAATCAAACTTGACTATTTTTTTTGAAACGGAAGGAGTATCAATATAATAACCCAGTTGCACACCTCTTACCTCATCAAACCACCTATGAATATGTACCCAAAATTGGGTCAAATAGCATTTGAAGAGACAATTTTGAAATCTGATTTAATGAGTTGAAATCTTTTTCCTCACCATGAAAAAGCTACCATCTTGGTAATCTGACTTCCCCTTGTAATCCTGAACTGAATTTGTAGCACTAGGAAACTGGCTCCATCATCATTAGAGAAATCAATTTTTGATGAGGAACGACAATAACCTTCACATGTTGCTGGTGGAGTTGAAGAATGTCGGGGAAAATTTGTCACTGATTCTGGCTCAACAGGAATTACTTCCAGATTGGCGTCAATTTTGGGTGTAGAGTAGGAGTTCGAGTAACAACCATCACTAGATTTCTGTTTACTTGACAACCGATCCTCAATGGCCTTCGACTCAGTAGCTAAACAAGTGATACTGTGTGTGACTAGATGACTTGTATACCGTAAACTTTTTTGCCTAAATTTAGTGTGTTATTAAACATCAAATTGTATGACCTCTTTGTTCGTTAATTCCACGTGTCTCAAAGAACATGCCTGATAAACAAACCTTGAGAACATTGGGGTTACAATTTAGCTTGCTTTAAAGTTAACAGCATAGGTGAGACACCTAAAAGTAAACAAGCCTCGAGAGTATTATGGTTATGGTTACAATTTTAGTTTGCTTTAAAGTTAACAACAAACTTCATTTGTTTCGTAATAATAATCTGGATTCATGCGTAAATTATACATAAAAGCAGCCTGATTGTTATGAAATGGAGGGAGTAGATCAAATAAAGAAACCTAAAAAGTAAACGAAAATGCAAGATTCACTATGGCAAATCCTAAATCAATATCTTGTTCGAGTGTACGAAACCCACTTTAATTTTTTGCAAATCCAAAGTTTATAGGGCGGCTAAAGGCCACTCCCCCTTCACGATTTATTTCAAGGATCTAACGGGCTCACTTCGTACCCAATCTACATAATATTAATAATCATATTGTCTGCACTTTAACTATCTTCGGCCATAGGTATGAGGTTTTATCTAAAAGGCCTCGATACGATGTAAGGAGAATCTAAGACTTATTAGTCACCACCCAGAACTCTGCTTATTCCACGTGGAACTAACTCTATTAACTTTAATGGAGTCAATACCAAACATTATAGTGGGATTCATTGAAGTCATTCTAGATACTCTAGAATTATCTAAGGTAAATCCTTTTTTATCCTCCTCAACCTCTTTCTTTCGGCAATATCAAAACATAAAAAGGGTAATGCTTGTGAATTTTTCATCATTAGATGATAGACCTTCAGTCCAACATAAACCCTTTATTTAAACCCTTAAATTATTTTGAACCAAAAAAATTTGGATCTCCATTAGCCTCACAAATCTCATCCTTGAACATAAGATATATGGATAATCTTGCTTCAGGATATTGCATACCGATACATTTATCAATTTCGAGCACCTACTCCTCTAGCATATATCTTAGCATTAATAGAATTAGTTGCTTCGAAAAAGTGGGTATATCCATTTTGATGGTTCATCTGGAACAATTTCTAGATATAAATTTAATAATATTGATAATAAAGAGTGATTTGAACCAATTACCCAAGTTATGGTATGAAAAGGTTTAATTAGGTCTTAGATATATTCCAGACTAAGGTCTGATAGTAGGTTAGTATCTGTAGTGGTTTAACAAAGTGCGGCGTTCAAAGTTGGACAAGGTCCCAGGATTTATCTGCCCGTGTAGTTTTCTTCGTTAAACAAACTGGGGTGTCTTACGTTATTTCATTTTTCGCATAATATTGTTTATTATCAATATAATATGAATATCATAAATAGTATATAATCAATTTAGATAGATTGAGTTATTATTAATTGAGATCAAACAAATACTTATTATTTTTGAACTCATATCCTGAAAGACAGGTTACAAGTTTCATATTTGTTGGAATTCAGATCCTGTACAGTTCAGATACATACTAGATTGATCTTGGATATTGATTTTTGAGATCGTCCAAGAACTCTTCTACACAGTCAGGTACACAGACGTTTGGTCTACACATATTGATTGTGGAAGAGAAAGAGAAAAACTCCAAATACAATCTGATTCAAGGGTCTTAACTTTTGACCTACTTGTGATTGTATTAGGTTTTGTCCATACAGGTTGCCGAAAGAAAAAAGTTGGTGGTGTGCTTGGGCTCTCCTTTTCAGATATTCTTAAAGTAGATTCAAGCATTGAGTATAATGGTCAAAGTCTCCACCAATTTCAAAAGAAAATAGCCAAAATATATTTGTCTTTATCGATTTTGTAGTTATATCATTTGAATGCAACAAAGTGGTTGGTAAAAAAAAATTCCATAGTTTACAACTATATGACGTAATCGTTAGGTTCAAATTAGATTTATTTACCGATTATGTATGGTGTTCTTCATTTACCAAGAACATCATTAGAAGAAGAATAATAAGTTGGATAAAGTAAAATGCCTACCATTGAAGAACCGTAATCGACATACATATTAGTTTCAGACCTGCCGATTATTCCTAGTCGGCAAGTTAAATCCCATGTGGTTGCCTATTGTTGGAGAACTCAAAATATGATATTTTTTTACCCATAAGTGATAATGATCGGCATGATCGATTCTCCTCATCCCTACCAATTATTAGAAATCAAATACGAAGTTTTTTTGATGTCGAAAACGTCCAAAATCGGCTGTGAAAACGCATGTGATACCAAATACACCAAACTTTTTCGTTTTGATAAGAGTATGAACGTATGTAGTTATTTTAACAATCAAAAGATGCGGAAAAGTAAAAAAGCACACACACAAGAATTTTGTTACCGAGGAAACTGCAATAACGGAAAACCCCTGGGACCTCGTCCAGATTGAAAACCATATTGTATTAAGTCACTACAGACACTAGCCTACTATCATACTTCGGACTGGAATGTAGTTGAGACCGAATCTACCCTCCAAGTGATTCAGTTAAAATCGCGTTCCTTACGTCTCTTGAACTTTGCAAGGTTCTACGCACTTGATTCCCTTAGCTGACATCTTTTACAGCATAAGAGTTGCTTCAACCGAAGTGAAGACTTTTGATACCAATTTCCTCTAACATATAAGCCTATTTGATTTCCGTTTAGATCAAAGATCAAGGTGTGGAAATATGTTTGCATACCAAGCTATCAAACCTCACAAATCTGGAACTTACGACTCCTGAAAAGCAGCCTAGGTTCTTAACCACCTCTCAAGAACAATTTTTGAAAGATCAACCAAGAGAAGTATTTAGATATCTATCTTGAAGAATCACAAAGTCAAAGACGAATAAACTTTGGGACTACTATCTATCTTGCCTGAAAGAGATTATGAAAACCTCGATAACATAAAAGCAAGATCAGGATTTACGAACTATCAAGGTAAAGATAGTCAAACCTGGCTTCACGAATCCCCAAGTGAAGTATTTTTAGTCGTAGACCTTAAAGGTCAATAGTGGCGACTCTAGAATCAACTAGGACACAAAGTGTCGGGGATTTATTTACCCAGTTGACAGAGATTCTCTATTTATAGTTTTCAAAGATCGGGGTTAGCTTAGAATCCAAGCTTATATAACTTGAGAAACATAATAGGTCATCAAACTATAATAGAAGACTATACACATAGGTTCAGTTAGACCGAGTTCAGTAACTATGTATAATGACTGTTCGGTATGGAAAGTTAGCTAAAGGACTACAAGCTACTTGATGTTCATTTAAACACCTAAGAAATTAATCATGATTCAAAATTCTAAGTGTATTAATAAATCAATAAAGTCTTAGAAGTGTTTAAGAGAGTTCTAGCAATGCTAATTAAAATAATAATCCTCTGAGCATATGCTAAACATAATCAAGACTGTCGGTACAACGGTTCGTGAACCGTAAGGCTTGTTCACGAGTCAGGGTGCAACAGTTAGTGAACCGAGTTCGCCAACCCTGCTAGACTTCGGGACTCAGTTGACCATAGTTCATGAACTGGGTTTGCCAATTGCTATCTAATTAATCCAACCTATAAAATTCAATTCACCAAGGTTCGCCAACCAGGTTCGTGAATTATTCCCGACTGAACTTATGGTTTATGAACTGGTTCGCAAACCTTCTTGTATTTTTGAATCTCAAATATTTGTGGTTAGCAAACTAAGTTCGCCAACCTACCCAAAGTAGAAATTCAGTAAGTTCACATATCTCTCTTTTAATGATTGAAATATTCCCAAATGATATTATCATTTGCATGGGCAATTTTCAATTGATCACAAATTAATTCATAAAACTAATATTGTTAAGGACCTTTGAACATCCAATCGCTAAATCATATTTCGATATTCGATATTTTTTTACAAGACAAGCTTGACTCGAAACATGTTCTTGGTTAATCTACTATAAGTCATACGACATAGTCTCAATAGATAGAATAATGGTATAGTGAGTAAAATAGAATGGTTCAGTCTTCACATGCCTAATACAGAAGTTCTTCAGAATGTCTTCGTCGATCTTCAGTATTCAAGGGTGATCTGATACTCAACTACAATTCTAACCTATCTGAAACTTGACTTAGTAGACTAGAAATCAAGATATAGTTTTGATCACCTAACATTGACAACAAGCTTGAGATAACAAAACTTGTAGGTTCAACCGAGCAATGCTCTAACAGGCTGTCATATTCCTGCCGGTTATTTTCATGTGCGGATCATTTCTTATTTCGGTTATTTGCTGATAAATTCTTCGTCAGACGTCGGAATTACCTCATTATTTTTGTGTTGGGATCGCCTTTTTATTCTTGTAGGATTCTGAATTAGAATGAATTACACTAGGTGTTTGATTTTTTTTTCACGAAAGGAGTATACGTGTGTATGCGATCCTTTTTATGTCACAATTTTCTCCATCACATAATACTCAATCAAAGCGTTGTACTACTCAATGAATTTGAATCTAGGATACTCAATCATATCATAATTCTAAGTTGTCATCTTGAGACACTAGCTTTCCTATGATCCCATATTATCGCTACATAATCATATTATGTCTCGATGTTAACAAAGAAATGCCACTTATAGTTATCAATTCATGCAGAAAGACGGAAACATATAGTAAAGGGTGCTTTAAGGTCAGCCAAAGATTACAAGCAAGCGTCAATCAATTTTCAAAGACAAACTCACATCTAAATTAACCTGGCCAAATTGGGGTATACCTAATGAGACAAAATCTGGGTTATTTGAAGTAAAACAATCCACCCCTTAAACATGTATTTTCTAAATGGCTAATATACCCTTGTTTAATTAACATTAAAAATTCTGATTAGGTTAATTAATTGAGTAGATTAAAACTTCCGAAATTATCAATTTAAGTTCTGAAATTTTGTTTTTGATTGAACTCAAGATTTGTGATGGAAAAAAATTGTTCTGAAACTATGAAAAGTCTGCAAGGTCGACGAATGAAGAAGATGACAACTATATTTGGCCGTTAAGGTAGATGAATGAAGACGACGCCGACTAACTTTGGCCGGCATGGTATTCAAATGAAGACAACGCCGACTATATTTTTTTGACACACATGAGACGATTAATATTAGTTGGCAAGGTCTACAAAAAAAAAACCGCCGGCTGTTGAGAAAAATGTGGAATCATGTATTAGTCGGCAAGGTCTACAAAAAAATACCCTGCCGGCTGTTGAGAAAAATGCGGAATCATGTATTAGTCGACAAGGTCTTCAAAAAATACCCTGCCGGCTGTTGAAAATTTTTATAGTCGTCATGGCTATTATGAAAAGTCGGCAAGATATGCATGTTACGACTTTGCCGACTAAAGACACATAAATCATAATTTTCGATTTCTAACCTAATATAACAATCAAATCACACAACACAATGATGTGTTTGAGTTTAGACATTACTTACAGTCTTCTTTTCGCCGGTTGGAAAATCAAAGTTGAAGATTTTCGGTTGATGGAAGAAATGGAAGAAGACGAAAGGGAAGAGCAGAGAGATTAAGGAAGATTAAGAGTTTTTTAGATTTTGATTTTAGGGTTTAATTTTAAGTTAATTAGTTCAAGGATATTAAAGTAAACTCACCTATATTTGGCCTCCCCGTAGTAAGGACACTAGGTTCATTTTAATTGAATATTATGGCTAGATAACTTTTTTCTTTTTAATCATGTGGCGATGAGTTTCAAACTCAGATCATTGGTATTAACAACTTTATGACTGTAAGCAGGGGCGGAGCCACACCCAACCCAACCAGCTCCTAAGCCCAATAATGATCATTTAAGCTAAATTTTAGGCAATTTAGCCCATTTGCACCTCCTAAAATATGTGTTGATCGGTAACTTGCCCGCCCATTTTCTAAAACCTAGCTCCGCACCTGACTGTAAGACAGTAACATCGGCTAAATAACTATAATGAAATGAATTTCAATCCAATGCCTGATTCTATTCTCACACTTGTAATTTTTGGATGGTTAACCTTTGTTTTTAAGTACCTATCACTAAACTGCTCATTTGAGTGTAAAGTGAAACCAAGTGTAATGTTCAGTGATTAACGAACAAGTGGGCTTTATCATTGACGATTGCCTTTAGCGAATCCAACATTGGCCAAACATTTTCCTTGGATGCTTCAAGAAAATGAGTTAAGCTTTTCTCAGTAGAAGAACTAAACGAGCAAACTAGCGGCATAGTTGGATCGCAGCATACAAAATGATAACACCATAATATCATAGCATCATTCTTGTTTTCCGGCCGGACGGACTCGATTAAGTTCCTTGACTTTGTATTTAGATGGATGATCTCCATCATCATAAATATTTGTCATCAAAATAAATTTCTTTTACACCACCACCAGTTGTTAGTGCCTGGGAGAAATATGAAATAATCGGTGGGATACCTTAATTTTGTTTTCAAATGTAATCCAGAGAATAACTCATAAGATGCCCAGTCTTTCCAACAGTTGTTAGAATGAGAGAGTTTGTAACAAGAGAACTAGGCATGTGCATAATATAGGGTTTTCACTGTTATCCAACTACAGTCCCGTCTTCATTCAGCCAAGTCTTTTAAAAAAAAAAAAACATTAAGAAGATATCAGTGAGGTGAGATTTGCTCTCTGCAACAGTCTTTTTCTCGACTGACCAGCTAATAGCCGACAAGTAGAACTATTACTAAGATATGATCCCATCAACGTCCTTCATCGTAGAATTCTTTTGCATCACTGAATGATTACAACTTATGAGGCCATACCAATGAGTAAAGCGAAGTACTTGGTAGGTCACTTTAGCGGAGGATATCAGCTCCAACATGAGAAATGAAGAAACTCGGTATCTGGCAGCAGTGATTACAGATATCATCACTCTAGCAGTAAAGCGTGTCTGTTGGGAAGCAAATCAGGCAGCTCACAACAGTCTACAGTGATTTTACACAGCTTCTAGCAGGGAATGCTTAGGACCTCTTTTTAATGACTGAACCTTCCTCCTGCAATAAATCAAACAGGCAATATGGAGTCAAATGCGCTACCATCACATCACCGATCATGTCGTTTATTACTCAAAACTCTGTAATAAAAATCCTTTACCGGGTCTGTCCTCAAACGGCAAAAGAGGTCAAAACTAGAAAGGGTCACCACCTCTTTACAGAAGTTGTGATTACATCTAGGAAGCAAATAATAAAGTTCAACTTGTGGAATAATTCATATCCAAGACTATTGAAGTCATCCAACTGGCGTTATCATGCAAAATCATGGTGTATAGACAATGATATGTTAGTCTTATACTCTTGTTTCTTTGTTTTAGTCTTCATGTCATCCCACTAGTGTTTGGAATATGCTCATGAGCGCCTACCTAATCTTGAGTGATCACATGTACGCAACTAACAAACTCTAAACTTGACTTGATTAATATCCATGAACAAGCTCACTTAGCACCGCAGAGAACAGAGTAGATAAAAATTTATTTTTCAAAGATAAAAAGAACTGATAAGACATCCACTCTTTCCAACCGTTGTTAGAATCAGAAAGTTTTTACTACTATTCAACTATACCCGTCTTCTTTCAACAAACTCTTTTCTGTCTTTTCAAAGCTAAGTAAAACACACATTAAGAAAATTCCAATGAGGTGAGATTGGCTCTCTCTGACGGTCTTTTTCTCTGACTAAAACTTTCAGTCATTCCTACTGGGCAAAACAAGTCTTTCACAGCAGAACAATTCTGGCAAATACTGAAATACCCACTTCAGAATTCCATGGTATTCAAATGCCACCAGTTAATAAGCATAACAGTCAGTTAATCATAATAGAGAGAAAATAAAGTTCAGATATTGCTGCAAAGAAAGCTGAACATCCTTTTACATAGATTGACGCAAAGTTAGCACTACGCCACTACTGCAATGATCTGTGATTATCTTAAGCCATGAATTCCCCCTCTTTCTTTCTCTATCATAAAGAGTCCCAGCACTTACTCAGACTCGTCTCACCTAAGTGGATAAGCAAGTTGGGTGTTATAATGTAACCGGACCTAATTTTGAAACCTCCACGATTTCTTTGTGGCTCTTACCTAAGTGGATAAGCAAGTTGGGTGTTATAATGTAACCGCACCTAATTCTGAAACCTCCACGATTTCTGTGGCTCATCTTGTTTACCTAAGAATAAAAAGAGCCATCATATCCTAATCAGTCATCCTAAAATACTATGACCTTCAATAGAATCCCATTTTAGCTCTACATAATCATACTATGGCTCACTCTGTGATCTAGTAATCCATTTATGCGGAAAAATGAATATGTAATGTAAAGGGTACTACAAGGGCAATGAAAGACACCAAGCATCAATCAATTGACGATCTCATATCCCAATAGCCATCTGCTTAGGGACCTAAAACATTACAGAATCACCTTCAGAACAGATCAAACATAAATGTATCAGAGCTGAAAAGAGAAGAAAAAAATGTCAACCTCTTAAAATCCATGTATCATTTCTAACTCCTAAACATACATGAAAAGTTTAACAATGCACTACTATAGCAATATCAATTAGGGTATAAATGATATGGTGATCCATCAGAATGTTTTACCATCTAGATTATGGACAGAAAGAACACATCCGAAGAACCAGAAGATAAAAACAGTCCATGATACAAGAAGAAAACACATTGAAACAAAAGATGTATTTAAATATCCCAATAGATGGTAGGGTTCCTACAAGTTCATTACAGTAATTCAAAATAAATGACAATAAGGAAGTAAAATTAGAGGATCTCAGAGTTTCTCTCTCCCTAATTGCATACAGAAAATGAATGCTATAAGTAAGAACCATAAGCTCTAAGATCCTTGAAGATCACAATAAGAAAACTAAGAAACACATCTAAAAGAGTGAAAATTTATAAAGATAGATAATACCCATATCGAAAACCTGCCTCCAAATCCATCTGAACGAGAGCTTGGAAATGGAACTAGAGAAACTGAGATAACCCATCTTCTGCCCACTCGGAAATCACCCCTTTTACTCTATTTTGGTCTCGACATTGAACATTAAAATGAAATCCTCTCTAACATCGCCATAAATTAAGCCTCATCGTCATCTTTCTTTCCAACTGCAGACCCTTCTCTCTCTTCCAACAACTTAGCATCCTCCTCGTCAGCTGGTTGAACCTTCTTCTGTGCTTCTTTTGAGGTCATTGCTTGAAACTTCAAGTAGTTATAATACGTAACTCCCAAAAACGCAACTCCATATCCGAGCAAATTCACCATAGTCACAGTGTCTCTAATAACCCTCCATGAGAATCCAATCAATAACCAATCCTTCACAACTCCAGCAACATTCATTGTCAAAGCAGAAGTCTTACCCACCAACAAAAACACAGCAAGATTCAAAGCAAATGCACAGACCGAATTCGTTCCAAAAATCAACCAATCAAAGTGAAAACTGGAAGTCTCTTTCAAAATAGGGAATTCGACCAGAACCCATGGGAAAAACAAAAACACCAAACAACACGGGGCAACATAATACAAGGAAGTAATCGGATTCAATGTAATCCCCTTTGAAGTAAGCAAGATCTGAATCAAAACCAATCTAGTAGCTTCAAAAGCAACAGCACTAAGTTGCAAAATGACACCCCACGAATCAAATTTAGCTTCTCCATAAGCAGCAATCGCAACACCAAACGAGATCGAAAGCATATTGGCCATAGTCTTAGTCTTAAAAGACTCCTTTTTAAACATAACACTGATAGAATACACAGCAACAGGCATTAATGCTTTCAACATCTGAATAAAACTGACTGATAAATAGATATAAGCCGAATTAGAAAACCACAAGGACAACGAATAAAGAGCACCGATCGGAACAACTGATGATATATAAAGCTCTTTAGACATTGATACTGGTTCAACCAGTTTCAACACACGAACAAGAATAAAAGCCAACCCAGAACAGAAAGACATGTGAATCATTGTTAGAGTAATTGGGTATGGCCAATTGTACATCTTCTTGTCTAGAATGTATTTGTTGTAAACAATTACAGTGAAACTTAAGAAGATCCATATACTTACATAAGCATATGATAATACAATCTTCTTTAAAACACTTTCATTCACACCTCCTTTCCCCATCTTCGATGATAATCAGATCAAAACCAAAACCCTAATCTCTGCTACTAATTTGGGTTTAAGAAGAGAGGGAGAGAAAGAGAGATCTGGAGAAGAAGTGTTTGTGGAAATTCTAAAGAGAGAGGGTCAGAACTGAAGTTATTATAGATGGGGTTTTGTTTTTCAAAGTCTCTGAGATTAGATGTATTTGACTTTTATCTGTTTAACCCTCAGTGGGGTTGTGTTGTGGAGTTTGAGGGGGAGGAGGAGTTTGTGTTTGGGTTAGATTTAGATTTATTTAGGAGATGAAGAGGAAACTGGGACTGAAACGTATGTATTTTTTTTTTGTACAACTACCGTTACCGTTAAGTAGAAAGAGAAGAATCTCTTCACCTTGAAAGATTTTAATTGATTGGGATTTTTTCTTTTTTTCACTGGTGATTTTTATGGACGAATTTTATTCTTGTTTTTCCTTTCGAGTTTTGGCATGCTATGTATGCCATGCCAACCTGATACACCCACCCATAAAAATTTGTACATTAGCCTTTTATCTAGGGAGTAGGAAGTGATTTGATCTAGAAGTTAAATGTTATGGAATCACGTATTAAGAGCCATTTAATCTAGACGTTAAATATTATGGATTAAAGGCAGAATTTAATCTGATTTATATCTCCATATCTAAAATAAGATTTCGTAATGGGGTGATTTTCGATTAGCTGGAAAGTTTCGTACATGCAGAATTTCTCTGATAAAGAACAACCTTGAATCTAGACTGTAAATGCCATCATTTTTGGCTAAATAACATTAATTATCAGCTAAACCAATATCAAATGCATCATTTTAAGAATGTCATTGACGGATGAATTAATGTTGAGTATCATAAGAGTTCAGATGAGCTCTGAAAATTTGTAATGTCACCACTAAATTTTTTATGTTATTTTAAATATTTTATCTTTAATATTGTGGCTCGGAGATATAATATTTTTTATTTTTTATTTTTTAGGTTATTAATTATGAGAAAAGAAAAGAAAAAAGAATCCTGCTAACATTTTTTGTGTTAATTGTTCGTTGAAAATCCTTCTCATTTTGTGACAAATTTTGGTATATGCCCTAGCCTAGAGAATGCAAAGTTTCCTTTGCAAAACTGAACTCTTATGAATAGAGAATTTGGTGTCGATAAATTTTGAACTCGGGTCATTAGCAACAAAATATAAATTTTGAATATAATCATTGTACACAAAAAGAAATTTAACCTCTTCTGTAAATTTGAAGATAATTCTTTATCGCCGGAATTGATTACATTTTTTTTTGAAGCATACATATATATTTATTAAATTAAATTGTTATCGCACGAGAGAATTTGATACCCATAGAATTTCTTAATAGAATTTGATCGATGCAAGGTGGGATAGTCTGGTCCCAAATTCTGGTTGAATAGTTTGCTACTTAACTTCCATCGGCCGGAATTGATTGCATGGTATCACACAAAACCAACAGAACTTATGAATTTACGAAAGTGGGGCCGGAAGAATTTAATGTAAATTGGGTAAAACTGGAAAGTGAGATTGAAATCCCAACAACGCCCAAGAAGGGCGGAGATTCATATGGTAATTGCTAGGCCGCAGGGTGTGCAAGTTTAGCGTGTTGATTTACATAAGTCGAGAGAGTTTGTCACATGGAGCTGCACCCTTTGGCGTTTTTACAGTTCACGTGTCGCTTTACTTATACCTCACAGAACTTGCTCTAGTTTAATAATCCGAAGAAAAATAGTACGTTTTGCAGCTAATTATAGTTAGGATTAAGTAAATAAATCATACATTAAGAGATTATCTTATCTTTTGGATCGATTAGAGATTATTTAACAAGTGTCGATATTTGCTTTGATAGAAAATTACAAGTCTTGAATCTGTTGATCTGTTGAGGTGCGTAATAAGACCCCCTTACAGCTTTCCAACTTTCTGGTTGGCTTTACGTACATAAAAATACTGTATGTAATAGTATGACAAAAGCAGGGAAAATCACTTTTGTTGATAGGTTTTCACCTTTAACTTTTACTAGGTTGACACATGTTAGGATGAACTGTACGTTCCAGGGGCAGTGAATTCTTTTTAGTTGAATGTACATTGTACAACTGCTACGCCAGGCCCAGACAAAGTTGCTCGTTAGCTACTGCAGTTCGTAGTGAAGTACTTTTTCCGCCTGTATAGCAAACCACGAGCCGAAGTGCTTCAATTTCTCCCAGAGTTTGAAGGAAAAATAATTTGCTTCATAAAAAATATTTTTTATCTTTTATCTGTTTTTGTATAGATAATTTTCTTAAATTTTATTCCGTACACCACTTCTGGTACGGAATAAGCTTTTGGAGGTGTATCTTATTAACTTTATGAATTTACTAATTACTTTCTCTTCGATTTTAAGACCGATTAGATTACTCTCTTTTCGTTTCTGGAAAAGATTTACATTTATTTTTCATTTCGGCTAAAATAAAAAGTTGAGTATATCTTTTTTCCTAAAACAAACACAGGTAGTATAATAATTTGAAATTTAGATTGATGAAATAATAACAATCATTGTACTTGATATTCTAAAATTGTTGAAGGTTGAACTTAGAACTTGATATTGGACTAAACCAGGCTTTGAAATATATATATATATATAGAAGAAATTTTCTAATTTATCAAATTATCTAAGGCTATGTTTGATAATAGAGAAATGAAACAATTCCAGGGGAAGTGATTCCATGGAATCAGTTTCCTAGGGGAAGCAATGAAAGATTTTCCATGAAATTCTATGAAATTAAGTTTAAAACATACTTTAGGTCACACTTTTTTTACAATTCCATGAAAACATATTTTTGACTAAACGACGGAATATACATTATTTCCATGGAAAGATGACTATTTACATGGAATTAACTTCTATCAAACACAGCCTAACAAAAAAAAATGTATTCGACTGAATGGTTATCAGTTTATCACCGAAAAAAAAACTTTCAAAAGACAAAATAATTAGATACCGATCGCCTTGGATCTCGAAATGCAAATTAGTAATATTTTTTCTCACTGAATCCACCAATCTTATTTATAGTTTTCAATAATAAAAAAAAAATCGATAATCTAGTTGAAAAAAATCAAAATGTGAAATAGTTTTCAACAAGGACATTGGACATGAAATCTCGGGAAGAGAAGAAGGCTAATAGTTAATGACAACAGATAACATGTTCACCATACTTCGGAATTAAGGGTCTTGTTGGTACCTTTTTTTTTTCCTTTCTCCTAGATCTGGTTTAAATCCGTGTGCATATTACTTCAGCATTTTTTTGTTTTTACATCTCTGGTGTCTTTTTCCTTCCTAAGTTAACAATTAGCTTGCATACGGCAAAAGGCAGAGAGCGAGGAAGATATTTTTACTGTTCATACTTGTACCTGTTCCGTAAATGATGCTTGATAAATTTCTAATCCAAGTTGTTTTTGTTTTGTTCTAGCATCCAACATTTAACCATACCCTCCAGTAAATTTAGTCACTTTCGCTATGGTCATTTTTGGCATGGGTTTTGGTTTTAAATGCTTAGTGCTTCCTTCGCATTGCTTTATCAATGGAAAAGGGAAATATGAATACTGACGGATTACCTAACCAGGAAGACTAATTATGAACACGTTGTCTTTGGGGTGGTTAGTTGTGAGAGACTGAGAGGCGTTACCGGAAAGTAGTGATGTGTTTCACCGTTTCCAGTTTGTTGGTTAAGCCTGCTGAGGTTTATGAATACTAGGAATTACTGGTTAATCCAGTATTAAGAGAACCGGTTACTGTGTAGTCCAGCACCAGAAAAAATTTATTCGCTGGTCCAAAAACATGTCTTTGGACCAGAAAATTTATCCCCAGGTCCAAAGCACGTGCGGGTCATTGAAGGTGTATTTTCGAAATTCCCAAAACGCCCAAAATTCCATTTTTCCAGTTTTTACTTCTAGATCTAAGCTTTGGCGGAGATTTTTATTTTTTTTTCTCTCGAGTGAATCTTTGTGATGGAGGAAAGAAGAGAAGAATCAAGTGATAGTGAAGAAGAAGATTCGATAATGAATCAGTCAAAGAAAACAAGAAAAAGGATATAGATGCATCGATTTTGGGCTTTTCTCTAAACTTTTTTATTATTCATATCCATCTGGATTTCGATGTTTAATGTTGGAAGACGAAGCTTACCTATTCAAACAATATGATTCAACCGATTAAATTGATGGTTAATGTACTCCGGTTAGTTTCATTTTCAATTTATTTTTTTATTAATTTTATCTATTTTTGGTTTTAATTAATTTCTCAATATTTTTTAGTTTCATTCTTAGTTAACAAATGAAATTCATGATCGGAGATGAATGTAAATATGTTGGTGAGGATATAATACTTGTTTATAAGACTGATTAGACAATTTCATTTTTAGGTTTTTATTTTGAAATTTGAATATATCTGACTTTATGAAAATTTTGATATTTTTGGTTTTTGCTTTATGAATTGATATCTTTCAGTGTAGTTTGGGGTTCACTAGTTTTAATTTGATTCTTCTTTGTGTACTGAGTTGGGGTAGATTTTGATTTGTCGGTGTTTTTCATGCATATCTTGTAGAATTATAATTAGGGTAGGTTTTAGACTTTAGATACATTAGTAGATAGTATTAGGATTTAATGTTTTAGGGTAACCTGAATGAAAGAAGAAACTGGAAATCTCAAGAACATGTACAGAGAGAAAGATCTCATTTGGACCCCCATCCACCCCCTTATTTTCTTGTTGTTGTTCTTGGGAACGTCTCCTTTTGTATCATGTTATTAGAGATGGGATCTTAACTCCAGCCATATCAGGTCTGATTCCCATTCTTTAGCTTCATTGTGTCAGCAAGTAGGTTTTGTGTTTGATTAAAATTTCTTTGGCCCAATTACTTTATATTGATATGTACTGCAAAAAATCAAATGTGTAATCGATATTAGTAGTAATTGGGTTTCTTCGTTACCAATCGTACATGTAAATATGTACTAGGTTTTCACTCCTTACATATGAATATGTACTAGATTTTCACTATGTACATATCAATATGTACTACTAATATTCCTGATAAGTACTAGGTTTTTACTAATATTACTAGATTTTTACTAAGTACATATTGATGCAATACTTATAAATATGTATTGGATAAACCCTTAGAGTATGTGTTTATAAGAGCACAAGCACCTTTACCACAATTTTCAGGTGAAGAATGATGTATCGTGTTGTGGGACAATTGATGAACATGATATAATTTTTAATAAAAATTAGGATAAATAGTGAAAATATTATTCCCAAGACCAGGAAGCTTGTTGGGAGCCCTCATTGCCAGTTACAAGTACAATTGTTGGGTCCAAAGACCCATTCATCTGCATTATTGAAACCATCAACAATTGTTTTGTCATTGTATTTGAAAGTGATTAGACAATTGATAATAGATAGTTTGGATGAATTCAAACTTCAAAATTATACATATTCTTTCACACCTTTCTACATTCTTACCCATGTTTTTGTTTGTGGCAGTTTGGGTGCTTGTCTTCTAGGTATTTTTACTAATGCCTTAAAGATGTATATAAGAACGTAAAGAAACACACTTCACCATCAGTTTCTCTTGCGGGGCAGCCCAGTCTACTAATTCTCTACTAATGTTTTTATGCAATGATCTAAGCTAAAGTAAAATCTTAATGCCCCTGAAATGAGTTTAAAAATCAACGAAACTGTCTCTTCCCTGATATCTGGAAGTACATATTGATATGTATGGGAGTATTCTGACAATTGATATGTATTGTAGTAGTTTGACGGTACATATTATGGCAAGGAGGTGGGTTGTAGATTGCATAATTCCGGACTCATGCAGGAAAAATGGGGATGTAAGATGCTTGGGGAAGTGGGGCTATACCTCGGCTATAAGTATGCAAGATAGGGTTGTATGGCGATGAGGTGGAGCTGTAGGATGGCATCGCCGAGTTATAAGATGGATAGGTAGGGGTAGCCTAGAGAAGTGGGGATGTAAAAGGTATTGATGTGTACGTATTGGTATGTACTGAAGTGTTCTGACAGATATTAATATGTAATGTAGTTGACTGATGGTACATATTGTGTATTGAAGGAGTGTGAAAGTAGATATGTGATTAGATATTTCTATTTTGTTGAATGTTATTTGCTTTGTTATGCTTTGAACAAGTGTTCAATTTTTACTTTGTTATCAACAATCATTACAAAAAAAGCGTATAACGTGCTACTCTTCTGGCCAATAGGCGAAACAAGTTTTCCTCACTATGCTTTTTACTACGGTAAATGAATTGCTGACATGTAACAACCGAAGAAAGTAAAAATGTTGTTTCAAAAGGAAAATAAGAAATTATTTAGGTACAATGTTCAATTTTTATACGTCGGTAACATTGTTATGTTACGTTATCATATTTTTTGTTATGTTCCGTCGGGTCAGTCCTGCGAAGAAGTCTACCATTCACTGTTTTGTTTCAAGGATTCCAATACTTTGGGTGGAATGTGCTGAGATTGCTTGGTTCTTGTTGATTACAGTGTGTCATCAATACTTGCTCAAGGCGATATTTCTTCTAGTTTCATCCTTCAGGAAATGATATGGACTTATCAAATGGTCCGAACAAGCGCAATTCTGCAGCTGCTTCAAGTCCTTGCTCTCGTAATAGAAATCACAAGAGAAGACTAGTAGATGCTATGGTGGGAGCTATGTTAGAGATTACTGCTGCTTTAAAGATGAGAAAACTGCAATGTCAAAGAACTTCGATGAGCACGTATATTAAAGTATTAGATGAGATTCAAGGACTATATCAACAGACAATCACATCTAACTAATCATTTTTTTCCTAAGTACATATAGATATTTACTATAAGGTCATATTCAAGAAAAAACTAGGGGTTTGTATAAAATATATATTGACATTTATTGCATAACCATATCACTTTTCCCCTAAGCACATACCGAAATGTACTGCTGGATCTTATCCAAACATAAATTAGTGGTTTGTATACAATACATATTGATATATACTACACCAACAAATCATTTTTTCCATATTTACACATCAATGGGTATTTCATGGTCATATTCAAGCATAAACTAGGGGTTCATACAATACATAATGATATGTACTGCATCAACGAATAACTTTTTACCTAAATACAGCTATAAAATCATATTCAAGCACAAACCAGGAGTTCACATACAGTACATATTCACATGTACTGCATAACCAAACCATTATAGCAGGAGTTTACATACAGTACATATTCACATGTACTGCATAAAATCACATTCAAGCACATACCGAAATGTACTACCGGATCATATCCAAACATAAATTAGGGGTTTGTATACAATACATATTGATATGTACTATACCAACAAATCATTTTTTCCATATTTATACATCAATTGGTATTTCATGGTCATATTCAAGCATAAACTATGGGTTCATACAATATATAATGATATGTACTGCATCAACGAATCACTTTTTACCTAAATACAGCTATGAAATCACATTCAAGCACAAACCAGGAGTTTACATATAGTACATATTCACATGTATTGCATAACCAAACCACTTTTTCCCTACGTACACATCAATATATACTGCAGGGTCATATCCAAACAAATTAGGGGTTTATATATATACGATATATATTGGTATGTACTGCGTCAATGAATCACCTTTTTCTTATGCACATACCTATAGGTACTGCAGTATTTATTCAAGCATAAATTAGGGGTTCATACAACACATAATGATATGTACATATCGATATGTACTATATGATCATAGTATATATAATACATATTGGCATGTAAGGGTTTTCCATAGTACGTATTTATAGGAAATGAGACAGTTTTTTGATACCCACGGGATGATTCGGCTATAATGGAATATCTTGCACTGCATTATCTCCATCTTTTATCTGAACATCATGCACTACATTATCTACATAACGAAGATATTGTTAATATGTATTGTTCGTATTCATACATCAGAAAACACAATTTTCCATATGTACATGTCAATATGTACTAGGGGTTTAACTAGTACATACCAATAAAAGGGATTTACCCGGTGCATATTGATATATATTTATATATATATATATATAACATAAAAATAACATGTATTTATCATATTTATCCATCAGTACATGTTGACATGTACTAATTGGAGAACAAATTTCTTTCAACGGTACATATCAAATCTAAACCAAGGTTTTTATAGCATTACATATTGATACGTATTATACCCTCTCCTTGGAAACCTCCCATTACACCTTACTTTTCCTTATGTTGTGATGCCTCTTTCAAAAAAATTCATACTATTGCTCATACTGGCATAGGACTGATTCTTCGTGATTCTACAGGTACCTTCCAACGAGGACGCTGCATCTATGATCGTAGACATATAGACGCGGAACATGCAGAAGTGGATGGGCTGCTGCATGCTATGAGATGGGCAGAAGAACTAAACATACAGCATGTATGTTTCGAATTGGATGCACAGAACGTTGTGGCAGCGGCCAATGGAGACTACAGCAAAGTGAGATGGGAACTCCACTCTCTCATCTCGGACATCATTATTATCCTAAGCAAGCATACTTATTGGTCTTGCAGTTTTATTAGTAGGAGACAAAATAAACCAGCGGATATGCTGGCAAAACATTTTAGGAGTTTTCACAGCAATCATGTTTGGATATATCATCCACCAAGTTTTATTATGTCCGCCCTAAGTGCTGATAACAATTGTGTACTTGGTTCTAGTTCTTAATATAATTCTTTCTTTGCATCAAAAAAAAATATTGATACGTATTATAGAATCATACATACAATACATATCACAAAAAAATGCAGTAGAAGGATTAAGCACTACATATCAAGGTTTTTAGCAGTACATACTGATATCTATTGTAGGATCATATAAGGAAATTGGTATAAGAAATGAAAAAAATAGAAGTAAAAACATTACATATATTGGATTTGTATTTCATTGTATTAGCAGTACCTCTTTTCTCTTCGTTGTTGTTGGTTGTATACCAACATATTTCGTATTATTCTTCTTTGTTGTTGATTGAGAATCAACAGATTTTTCTTATTCTTTTCACCATTTTTGTTGTTGTTTAGATCTGGTTTTTCAATTGATTTTATGATAGTTTCAATAGATTTTTGTAATGGTTTCACCGAATCTAGGGTTTTCTCGTTTAATTTCTTCAATTTTGTTGAAGAATATTGATTACAAAGAAGAAGAAGGTAGAGGAAAATGAGAGGTATTTAGTCTTCCTGGAAGGAGAAATTCTTTTGAGTTCGTTTTAATGGAAAAAAGAAAGAGAAAAGTTATTTCTCTAATATCTGCATGTACAATAAAAAGGGCAAGCGGGTCTTTTTGCAAGACTAAAACATTTTTGGACCACCCATTAAATGTTTTTTTATGGATGGACCATAGATTAAACGGGTCGCGGGTTTCTGGACTAATCAGCAAATTTCTCTTATGAATATGGCTTTGACAAATAACTAGTATTCGTCGTGTATAATAATGACCCTGCATTGTGTTCCCCTATTTTCATTTTAGGCTACAATGAAAAAACGGCAGTATCTTTTTTTCAGAGACGGAGATAATATGACTTAATTATATAGGTAATTGCAGTTTTATAATTTTTGTGAATTATATATATCCTTGCCATGTTTTATGAGAAAACAATTTGTTTGCTTAAATTAGATATGAGATTTCAAATCCAATGATAAAAAAAATTAAAATCACGCTCCCATCATAAAATTGTATCCCTTTTTTATACAAAATGATTAAATCCGACCTGTCACGGTGGAATCCTCACCAGGAAGATTGACAAAATTATGGCTTTTATTATGAGTATATAGTTTTTACAAGCAAAAGTAAAATGGAAAGCATCCAAATTTTGAGTTTTACGAATAACTCTTAGGTTTAAAAGCACAAAAGCATTGGGCATTAGTTCTCCTCGTCTCTCTGGTAGCTGCCATAGTAGCCGATACTTTTGCTAAATCTTCCTTAAATCTCATTTTTATAGAGGATGGTGAATCTGAATGTGGTTGTCATTTCCCTAGCTAATATTTTCACGTTCTTTGGCCTAACTAAAAGCTATATTTGTCCCTTTACTGGTCCATTTGTTTCATGGTACCCCGAGTGACCTCTATCTTCAATGTGCAGTATTTGTAGAGTAGTATAGAATAAGAGAGCCTTAGGGTCTTGTTGGGTGCAAATTTTAATGATAGCCACAAAGGACCCTCTATCCAGCAGGATTGGGAACAACCAAAGGCTGCTGAATACTATCATTGTTAGAAGATAAACCAAGATATGGTGAAGTTTGGTTTTGGAAATCGAGTTTACTTGAGAAAAAAGGTGTTTTGGTTCTAGAGAGTTATATAAGAGTTCTATTTTAGAGTTTGGTTTATGTTAGGAAAGTTTCTTTATTTAGAGTTTGATCTTTATTAGGAAAGTGCTTTGAGTGGTCGTCAAGATTGTGAACAATATAAATAGGATGTTGATCCATGAGAATTTTCACACCGAAATTGATTATCAATGTAGTCTTTTATGCTTTTGCGTTTTTCACTCCTCTCTCTTGCTCGATCCTACATTTGGTTTTTATAGCTAGGGATGTCCATTTTCCAAATTGTATGCCAGACAGTAATCTTACCTCTGTTATTTTATTTTATTTTATTTTATTTTAATCCATTTTAGCTTTATACAAAGACTTCAAAGAGAAGTCTTTGTCTTATGTAAGGTTTCGAAGTATCCTCCTTCTCAGCATTGAGAGTAGTATTCATAATAGCTTCGGATTCCTCCTGATTGAAACGGGTATTCAACTTCTGGACATCACATTCTTCATTCTCAGTGATAACATGGTTGACCATCATTAGATTACTATAATATTTATCCGGTTTAATAAGAGATATACCAGTATCAGCAACCATTTTCAATCCTTCATGTGTTGTGATCTTAAATGTTCTTAATTTCTTTCAGAATATCCTTAAAAATTGATGAGTCTCCTACTTTTGGTTTCATATTCAAGCTAAGGATATTTTTATATTCGGATACCAAGTTTTCATAGTGGTTGGCCAAAGTTTATTTTTTCAGTGTCAAGTCTCCGTCGAATTTTGGTTATCAACGCACTATCAAATAATTACATGTTCAAGAAACCCAAGAAATCCTAGCTTTTTTGGCTTGCAGATAGAGTCTCAGGCTTTTGGGTAGTACCATGTTGGATTATCAACATGTTTTCCCCAGAAGAAGTATGTTTGGATTTGTTAAGTTATTGGCAAGTTTTCTTGAAAAGTTTGGAGCAGTTCATCTAATAGATACTTGATGTAGAGGTAGTGGTAGCGGTGCTTATCAAATTAACTCTTCATGCTGGTGTTAGGATTTTGTTTTTTCAACTTGACAATTTTTGTTTTAGCTTTTCCACATATGGCTTGAAGGATTCAATTTTGTTTTTTGTTTTTTTTGTGAAAAGGTGGGACCGTGGTATTTTCCATCCAAACTATCATTTGGACTATCATGTAGTTGTTGATATTGATTCCCAGTTCTTCATTAGTTTTCTTGCTAAAGAAAACCTAGATTTGTTGGAATTTATTACCTGACCAGAAGTGGTGCTAAAAATCTTGAAGATATCCACCAAATTTTGCATTCAATCATATTAGCTTTGCAGAAGACCAAACAGAAAATGGCTTATCGGAAGAGATTACATTAGTGCATGATAATATGTCTAGAGTCTCAGCATGCAATAGGATTCTGGAAAGAACTTCCATGCGGAAAAGAAATATATATGGAGATAGGGGGTCTCCTTTCCTTAACCCTCTAAATGGGTTGAAAAATTTCCTCGGGAAACCATTTATTAGAATAACATATTATGTGATGGTGATCATTGTTAGATTTGTTTGTACCATTTCTTATCAAACCCCATTTTTCTTATGATATCAAGCAGAAAATTTCAATCTACTATGTCGAATGTTTTTGACATGTCAAGTTGTGTCGTTTTTTCCTTTCTTCCCACTTTTGGATCTCATCATGTTTTTAATTGTCTCATGAGATAAGGAAACTTTGTTAAAGATTTTCCTTTCTAGTACAAAAGCAGATTGGTAAGGGGATATAATCTTGTCTAACTGCTTCATTATCTTGGTTATGAGTTCAGATTTGATTTTATAGGCAGTATTGTATAATCTGGGCAAGGTAGGTAAGGTTCATTTTAAGGATGGGGAAAATAAAAGTGGAGTTTATCTCCTTGAGCATGAAACCAGAAGTGAAGAAGTGTATGACCATTTTAACAATGTGGTAAGGTTCATTTTAAGTATGGGAAAAATGAAAGTGGAGTTTATCTCCTTGAGCATGAAGCCAGAACTGAAGAAGTGTATGACCATTTTAACAATGTCAACTCCCATAATTTCTCAGTTTGCATGAAAGAAATTCGAGGAAAAACTATCGGGTCCTGAGGCTTTGTCTCCTACCATATTGAAATTGGTATTCATTACCTCCAAAGTGTCGGGTAAGGTATTCATGGTTATAGTTGTGGGTATGAGATTTGATGACTTAAAAATAGACGTTGTTGTGTATTTAGCCTTAGCAGTAACCATTGTTGCCGAAATTGGTAGTGAAACATTTTACCACCTCTTCCTTGTTAGTCATCTAGTGTCCTTCAACATCTGAATAGTTTCAATTTTATTCCTTCTCATTTTGTTCTTAGTAGCTATTTGGAACAATAAGGTGTCTCTGTCTTCGAGTTTGATAGTTTGCTTTCTACACTTTGTTTTTCATAAAAAAAAATCCAGTGTCATGTCAGTATTTGTCTTTTTTTTCTTGCCATGTTTATATCCTTTCCACCGTCATGGTTGAAATAAGGTTTGTATAGCTAGTCCAAATGATTTTCCGTGCCTCCAGGTTAGTCTTGATGTTTTCATACACTTCGTTGTCTAGATTTTAACTTTGATTTTTACTTCCTTCTACTTCCGCGCTGTCATGAAAGCAGTTGACCCAGAGAGGTTTGTTCTAATATTTAACTAGTGTAATATTTTTGCAATCTACGTGATCCATCTAGGGGCTAAAATGCTTGAATGAGATTTCATCATTTTTCCAATTTGGATTGGATTTTAGGAGAATATGATGATGATCATAACTAATAGCATGATGCTTAGGTAGATAAGTAATCTTCATTAGGAAATCCTTTATCCAGCCTTTGTTCAGTAAAGGCATTTCCAGATCTTTTAATAAACCAAGTTAAGGGACATCAAGTGACACCCAAATTAGTTAGGTCAAATTCATTTATTTTGTTGTTAAAGAATTTCATTTCTTTGTTATCAATGGGATATTGAGAGCTAAACTTCTCAAATCTATGGAGAATGAAGTTATAGTCCCCTATAACAAGCAAAGGCATGTTATTTGAGCCATCGTTTTTTCAGTCATCCTCCATAACTCAACTATTTTATTCAATTTATAAAGGATGTCGTAATAGCCAGTGAGGAGCCAAGAAGGAATTGACAAGTAACATACGAGCTTTTATGTGGTGGTAGGAAAAATCAATAAAATTGTATCCTGATTATATGTTTTGTCACGATAAAATATGTTTTCAATAACAAAAAATAATAAATTATTGATAAGTTAATATAATAAATTATTATACTAAAATTAAAAACAGTTAAAAAAACAATTAAAAACAGATAATAAAAAATAAATAAATGATTCTCGATAAGTAATACAACATTCCGTTAATACAATCGAGATAATGTTACCCAACAGGTAACTCACTCTCTCTCGGGAGCTCATTGCTCATTTTTCATCTTTTTTGCTTTTATATTTTCTTAATAATATGGGTTCGACATAGAAAATTTTTGGATCCAATTTTTTTGAAAGTTTTTTTGGAACTCTAGAGGAAAAACGAATAGATGAGCCAAGCAGATTGGATTTTTTGAAACTATCATTTGAAGTTGCTGAAAAATCTTTTAAAAATCAATGGAGTTTAAAAGGAAATTGTCAATTAATTCCATTAGGTAAAGGGTTTTTTGTGATTAAACTTGAGAATATTGAGGATTGAAATTGTATTTGGTCTAACTATTGGGAAGTTGAGAAGCATAGTCTGAAAGTTCGTAATTGGGAACCAAATTTGAAGCCTGCAAATAAAAAAACTTCTACAACTTTTGTTTGGTTTCATCTTCATGGCCTGAGAATTGAGTACTAGAAGGAGAAAATTATCTTAGATATTGAGAAAGCTTTGGGTAGACCTATAAAATTTGTTGATACTACTTTGCAAATGAAGATTGGTTATTATGCTAGTGTATTAGTGGAAGTAGACCTTAACAAATCAATTCTTGATAAAGTGTGGGTCAAGAAAAATATAGAGGCTTCTCACTGAGAATCCAAATGCCTAAAGCTCCTAAGTCATGTAATCATTGCAAGATTGTTGGTCACTATGTAGCTGAATATAAAGTAAAAAGAAAATAATCGGCTCAGAAAGAAGGTGCAGAAGCTAGTGGGACTAAGGTTGGATCTAAGTTTAAAAGGAAGAATAAAAACAAAGAAGACACTGAAATGGTTGTTGGGTTTGATATTTGTGACTTTGGAGGTAAGACTAATTCTGATAATTATGGAGAGATTGTTCCTAAAGATATTCCATCTCCTTCAGCTCAATTTCAAGACAAATATATGGAAGAAAGGGAAATTTCTTATGGTAAATATGAAATTCTAAAAATAAATAAGTGATTCTCCTTTAAGTCTCAATGATGTTCTTGATTCATTTGAAGTGTTAAAGTTGCAAGGTAATAATGGAGATTCCAAAGGTACCAACTACACAACAAGTTAAGCCAGAAAGTCTCATCACTACCAGAAAACAAGTTGGAAAAAGTATTGGTAAAAAGATCCTGGGAAGAGGAGCTCTCCTCTTCAAAAACCTTCTTCTAAGTGAGATTTGTATACTGGAATGTCAGAGGCTTAAGAAGATATCAATCCAAAGACAAATTACAGTGTTTAGTTAAGAATTTTTGTCCCTCTTTAGTTTGGATTGTTGAACCAAAGGTTAGTGCATTTTCAAAATATGCTAAAATGCTGAGGTTGCTTGGTATAAAATGTGAGATTATTCATAACAGTTGTGAAGGGAAAAAAATAAATATGGTTATGCTGGAATTATTCTATTTCTGATCCAGTTATTGTCTCTATAACCAAACAAGCAATTACTGTAAATGTTGGTAATGTTCTGGTGACTGGTGTTCATGGAGCAAATTTTTACATAGATAGAAGATAATTATGGCATGGAATGATGTTAGTTCATGATATCAACCTTCCTTGGTTGGTGATTGGAGATATTTTAATGATGTACTTACTTTGGTTGAAAAGAAAGGTGAAAGAAATCCTCTAAAGGAAGCAATGTTGGAGTTTAATCAATGCCTTCATTCTTGTGGATTAATACAAGCTCCTAAATCTGGAATTGAGTTCTTATGGTGCAATAACAGTGTAGGATAAGTGGCTTGAATTATATCCAAATTGGGAATACAAGGTTGGAACTACAAGGGTCTCTGATCACAGCCCTCTAAGTGGATCTCACATATCCATCCCTAAACCTAGTAACATCCCTTTTAGAGCATTAAAGATTTGGTTATCTCATGAGAATTTTTTGAAAATATTGACAGGAGAATGGAACAAAATAGTTATTGGTACTCCCATCTTTGTCTTTATGACAAAATTAAAAAATCTAAAGATAATATTGAAGAATTGGAACTGGGAGGTGTTTGGAGATGTTCATGCAAAAATGATACAAGATGACAAAGATGTTATGCAAGCTTCCTTATTGTCTGATAAACTATACGATATAAAGTTGTTTTAAAATAACCTAGTAATAGCAAGAGGAAGACAAGAAATCATCTCTAAACAACAAATAGATCTACCTCATCAAAATCCATAGTTAAGTGGCTCAAAGAAGAAGCAGCAAATACAATATTTTTTCATACAAATATGAAATCTGGCAAGCAAAAAATTCAATAACTGAAGTAAAAGATGAGAATGGGAATATTGTGGTTACACAGCAGGAAATCTCAGAAGATTTACTAAGATATTTTGAACTAAAATTCTAGTTTCATGAGGTCCAAATCTCTGACAATATTATGAGAGATGTACCTGAAGTTCTTACAAATGGTGATAGAAATTTGATTGATTCACTCCCTTGTGCAAATGAAATAAAAGCAATTGTTCATGATATGGATCAAGATAGTGCACCTGGTCTAGATGGTTTTGGTGGATGGTTTTATAGAAAATATTGGGAGATCATAGGAAAAGATGTCATCTCATCAATACAATATTGTTAGAGAAGGAGCTACATACCAAATGGTGTAAATTCTAATTTTCTAGTTTTACTTTCTAAGTCTCATGGTACAAAGAAAGCCAGCCATTTCATGCCTATTGGATTATCAAATTTCTTCTTCAATATTATCACCAAAATACTTACAATGAGAATTAGTAGTTTACTTTGTAAAATCATTTGTCCTCAGTAGGGTGCTTTCATCAATAGGAGAATAATCCAAGAACAAATGATGTTAACATCTTAATGGTGAATGAACTGGAAATCACTAGAAGAGGTGAGAATGTAGGCATGAAAATTGATATTACACAAGCTTTTGATTCCTTGAGCTGGGAATTCTTGTTCACTGTTATGCAGAAAATTGGATTCTCAAACAAATCTATATGTTGGTTGAAGGTATTATGTAACGCAGCAAGGCTATCAGTTATGATAAATGGTGGACCTGCAGGTTACTTCTCAGTTCATAGAGGTTTTATACAAGAAGATCCATTATCGCCCATCTTATTCATCATAGTTGAAGATGTTTTAAGTAAAGCACTATCTCAAATAATTGAAGAATTTTTTTTAGTGCCAATGGTAAATAAAAATGGTATATGCCCAACTCACTTCTTTTTTGTTGATGACATGTTCTTATTATGTAATGGTGATAGGAGGAATGCCTGAAGACTCATGAAGATATTAACAGAATATCAGGCTTCTTCAAGGCAAATTGTTAGTGTCACTGAAAGCAAATATTTTGTTAGAGATACCACTCAAACCATAAAAATGTCAGATGCAACTATATAGCTTTCCTGAAAAGTACTTAGGGGTAATGCTTTTTCATGGTAGAGTCAAATCTAATTATGTATGGGGAGTAGTGGAACAACTACAGAGTTACTTAGCTGGTTGGAAAGGTAAGATGCTTTCATTTCAAAAGAGACTAATTCTAATCAAAACAATATTATGTAGTATACCCATCTACAACATGTCTGTCTACAGATGGCCTAAGAATGTAATTTCAACTTGTGAAAGAATTATTAGGAACTTTCCATGGACTATAGATTCAAATATGAGAAAACTTGTTACACTCAAATGGGAGAAGGTATGTGCTCCATTGGAAGAGGGTGGCATGGGCATAAGGAGGTTAGAGAGTATAAATAAATCCCTTCTGATAAAGCTTTTATGGAAGATACAACAAGGTTCAGATGACTGGGCTCTCTTTTTTCGAGATAATTTCAAGATGAAGAATGGTAAATGGATCACTTACTACAATCAATCATCCATTTGGCCTAGACTGAAATGGGTCATGAAGTAAATAACAACTCAAGATGGATAGTGGGAGATGGGGAAGATATTTCTCTGTGGGATGATGTTTGGATCAAAGGAAAATCATTAAGTACAATATTCCCAGAGAATGGATACATTCAACTTCATGAAAACCAGAAAGTGAGCCCACTCATAAATCATGGTGAATGGAATATCCCTACTGAGATTCTTAATTTTCTTGATATTGAAGACCTGCCAGTAATTGATGGAAGAAAAGATATACTCATCTGGTGTAGTTCAATTTCTGGAGCTTTCTCAGTAGCCTCTGCATTCCAATGTATTAGAGATAAATTCCCAGTTCTGAATATGTTCAAAATGATTTGGAAAGCTTGTGTTCATCCAACTATAGCCAGTATTGTATGGACAATATCTAGAGGCATATGTACAACTGATAAAAAATTGAAAAAAAAAAAGAATTATGTATGGCTTCAAGATGTTATTTATGCATGAAAGAAGAAGAAAGTTTTGACCATGATCTATGGTGTTGGATTTGTGTAGTTGCATGAAATCACACAACTACACCCTCATGAGATTCTATTAATTTGATTTGATGATCTAATTTATTTGATATTAAAATGAAGATTAAAGTACTAAAATTGTAAAAGAGACACAAGAATTTTTACATGGTTCGATCATTGTGATCTACATCCATGGTTCTTCACTAGTGATTGTATGTAATTACATGATTTTACAATTGAGACTCCATTAAAGAATATTTGGAGCTCTAGATTTTTGGGGAATAAGATCATCAAGAAAATAAGTCTCTCTCTCTCTTTACAAAATTCTAACTTCAAATGTCTCTCCAAAAGAACTCTCTAAAAGAACTCCCTCTCCAAAAGAACCTTTTTCTAACACTCACTTCAAGAAGCCCCCCAATTTAACATTTGAACTACTATTTATAGTGAAATCAGTACAACTGTATATAGCTTGTGAAGTATCGCGACTTCCATTCGTAAGTTTATTCTATACTCGCAAAGTCTTCACGCCTTTCTCATGTTTTGTCTGCCGTCCTTTGTTGCATCGTTTCTAAAATTTCTTCTGCGACATTATTATGTTGCGTCATTAATAATTCGCAAGTGAAGGTTGCAACGATATTCTGCTCCTACATCTTGCCTCTTTTTTCTTGAATATTGCGTAAAGAGCAATTTTTAAGAAAAAATCTGTCGTTGTAATAGTCTCTGATCTTTGTTGATGAAGGAACAAGCGAAAGAATATCAAACTCAAAAAGTATATACTTGCCTCTATTCTTTTGCGAAGTTCTGAAGCTTTTAAGAAGTAATTAGAAGTATCATCTTGCGAAGTATGAAGTATGAAATATGCGAAATATCCTTGAAGAAGTATAAGAAGTATGAAGTATCTCAGAAGAAGTAGAAGAAGTACTCAATCCTCGAAACATAAGAAGTATCTATCCTTGAATAAGAAATATTGCCTCTATTCATGCGAAATTATTTCTTCATTTTTGGTGAGAATTCTTTCCCATTTTGGAAATGATTCTTGCTGAGAATATCAAACTCAAAAAGTATATACTTGCCTTTATTCTTTTGCGAAGTTCTGAAGCTTTTAAGAAGTAATTAGAAGTATCATCTTGCGAAGTATGAAGTATGAAATATGCGAAATATCCTTGAAGAAGTATAAGAAGTATGAAGTATCTCAGAAGAAGTAGAAGAAGTACTCAATCCTCGAAACATAAGAAGTATATATCCTTGAATAAGAAATATTGCCTCTATTCATGCGAAATTATTTCTTCATTTTTGGTGAGAATTCTTGCCCATTTTGGAAATGATTCTTGTTGAGAAGATAAAGAACATAAAATATTTTCTTGGTAATCCATAGTTGTCTCTATTCTTTATTTATGAAAGAGAATCCTTGAGAAAATGTTGAATGATTAAATTGCGTCTCTATTCTTTAATCACAATTCTTGTGAAATTCTGGATGAATCTGCGAGTTTATGAATGAGTCTGCATGATTATGAATAACCCTGCTAATTACTGAATATTTTTGCGAATTTCTGAACATTTATGCGAATTATGAATAGTGCCGCAAATAGTGATGCGAATTATGAATAGTGCCGAAAATAGTGTTGCGAATAGTGAATAGTCCTGCGAAATTTCGCGGTATTACTCTGTAAAATTTTGTAAAATACTTGTGCGAATATAATATTTATGTAATGATTATGTTATGAAATTTGTATGTGATGCTTATGCCATGAAATGCTTATGCAATGCTTTTATGATGCGAGTATGATGCTTGAATGATGAGAATGCTTATCTATTGTAATGTATAGCTAATGTTTGTGTTACTTAGCTCATTTTGTCGTGGTAAAATTGATGTATCTTTGAATTGCCTTCATTCTCCATTTCTTTGGATTTTTCTCTAGTGTAAGCATTCCTCTTTATTCTCGCAAGTTAATTCGCTTGTGCCTCATTTTCCTGGATCGTTGTATCTCATTGTTATTTTCTCCACTGTTTATTCCTGCACTATTAGTCTCACATAATATAATATAATTAAAATATCAAAGGTGCAGCATAATCTCAATTTAGTGTTCACATGTAATCATTTTATAAGCTTATTTGCTTACATATAATCATCTTCACAATTTTATTTGCGTTCTCTTGTGGTCTTATTTTGTCTTCCTAGTTAAAGGTCTTATTTTGCCATATTTTGTTGCGACAAAATCGCAGGACGTTCTTACACTTTCATGCAATAACCCATTGATCTTGCCTTAACTTTTTTGTATAGTATTTTAGCCTCTTCAGGAAGTGTTGCGACAATATGATAGGCCTAAATAATCTTTCGAAAATATAGCCATGTGACATTGCCGGCTTGCGATGAAATCGCAGGGCGTCTTTACACTTTCATGCAAAAACCCATTGATCTCATCTTAACTTTTTTGTATTTAATTCTGCGAGTATATATGTATTTATTTATTTATTTATTTTTTACTCGCAGAAATACGATTGTTGCACAAATATGACAAGCCTTTATGTTCTTGCGAACAAAAAGCCTCGTGACATTTGCGTCTTATAGCACGTATCATCTCCCTAATGGAGGGTGCTGCCCTTTATCTTCCCCTTGGTTTCCCCTTCAAGGAAGCGTACATCGACCATACAAGGTTAGCTCTTCCATCCGGTTTTGCCAACAACCAGCTTTTGTTCGCAACCTCTTATCCTTTTTGCCTATATGGCTTATAGTTACGAGGTTCATCGTATCTTTGGGCCAAATGCATCATTTGCCAAGACTTGTCAAGAATGGCAGATGTGCTTTAAACCCACCCGACACTCTTGACTCAACCGTGTACCTCGGCGCCTTGATCGTTTTCTGCACTTCTTGGGAAAGACAGTATTTCTTAGTCGCCCAACCTAAATCATGTTACATCGCAAGATTAGGTTGAGAATCCAAGGTGTCTTACCCGGATAGGTACCCCGTTTTTGGGTTATGTACCCCGTATTGTCCATGTACTCAGGTTCCGTGGTGGTGTTCTGTTTCCCCTGAGCCATGCTTATAGGTACCCCCTTAAATGACGTACTTTAGGACTTTGCCTCTTGCGAAATGTTGCTTCGCGAACTAGGGTGAACGTCACAAAGGTTTGCCTGTGTAAAATTTCTGCGGCTTTCTTTTTTGAAAGATGATCACAGTTTGCGTCTTTCTTTTATGAAATCTGATCGCAAATAAAAAATTTCGTCTTTCTTTAATGAAAGCTGATCGCAATAAATCGTTTTTATTCGTAAAAACTCATCACAAATTTTTCATGTTGCGAAATGCCTCATTTCATTTTCTTGTTTTTCAAAATACGTTTTGTTATACGTCGCGAAAAAATATACTGATTACCTTTTTGTTTCAATCCTTGAAGAAATTTGAGAAGTATTCATATCGCGTCTTTAAATCAAAACTGTTCTATAGAAATATATAAATTTAATTTTCTCTATTTTTTGTAACTTTGAAGTCTTTGAAAATTTTTGAGATCTTTAAATTTTTGCGATGAATTCATTTTTGAATCTTGCGATTGTACCGCTTTTCACCAATCTAAAAAATCTTTGAAATGTTTTGAAATCTTAGAAATTTTAGAAATCTTGCGAGTATATCGCTTTTGGTAAATAAAATAAAAAATCTTTTGTCTTCTGTAAATAAAATATTCAAGGAAATGGTACTTATCTTTTGCGGCTTGTTGTTGTCTCTTGCGAAGTATATGATTTGCTTGAAAATTGAGAAGAAATGAGAAATGAAGTCTTGTGAAATTAACTCTTGATCTGCCTCTTGTATAATGTTGCGCCATACCAACTGTTCTAACCATTTCTTGCGAAATATGTCTGCGAAATAATCTCCCATTTTCTTCTTGCGAAATAACCAAAGATCTTGCGAAGTAATGAAATACCAAATTCTTGACTCTAACCATTCTTGGCGAATTCTCTTATGTGAAATAAATGCATCTGCGCTGTTTTCTTAGTTGGTGCAGTAAACTTCGCAAAAGTGGTTCTCATATTTCTTCTTTTGTCTTTTCTGAACTAGTCTTGTAATCTTTAATTTTCTTCGTTAGAGCTAGTCTTGTATATCTGCGAAAACCCCACATCTGCGAGAATATTAATCATGAAATGAAAGTATCATCTAAGTTAGATAATATTTAATATTATAATCTATTAATATTATTAATATTTAAATTTTAATATTATAGTCTTGGAATATTATAAGGAATATTATAATGGTTGGAATTGAGCCTCTGTTTCTGAGCTAGTCTTGTAATATTAACCCTGCACACGTCATATTATTATATCATTTATTACTACTTCCATGTCGAGCTTCCTTTGTTGTGAAAGTTTGTTGTTATGCTGATGGGAATCTTCATGCAGTATCCTGCCCATAATTCCGTCCTTGGTTTTCCTGTTATTTACTCTTTCTTTCCGCCAAAAGTTTCCTAACTAGTGCCGAATCTTCATCTTTATAATAATCTATTGACAGGAGTATCAATCTTTCTTTGAAGTTTTCCTATTATTTATTTACATCCTCATAGCTGCGTCTATAATGGCGACATCATCATAGAAAGTAGAAATTCCATTTCATTTTGACTTGTGGGATGATGTAAATTTTTTGCTGCGAAGTATCGCTGCTCCGGGTTTCTTCGTTATTCATGAATTGTCGTAGCTCCTAATTCACCATATCTAATGGATTGATATCTTCATTGTCTTCTTTGCTCCTTTCTAAGAAATTCTGCTTCTTTAGTTACACAATTGTTCTTTCTAATTTTTTTGTTTGTCCATTCTATTTCTTCGCAAATGTTTTTCCAATCTATTTCTTCGTAGAAATTTTCTTCACACAATTTCTTCTCTGCGAATCTATTTTGTTGTTGGTTGCATAATAATCATCTTGCTGGTAATCGACTATTCCTACATCTGTTACGTAATAATCTTTGCGTAATAATCATCGTATTGTTGATTATCATCTTGTTGTTGCGTAATAATCTTTGGTCATATATTTCCTCCTGTTGTTGCGTCTTCATCCACTAACTAACCATACGTCTTGCTGGAATAGTTCAAAATGATCTTTGGTCTTCTCTTCGTCTCCTGCTGTTGATTTAGATTATTTACATTTCCCCCTTCTTTTTTGCGCTTATGTCTTCGCAGAACTAACCATACGTATATAAATATCATTCCTCGCAAGTTTCCGTACTTAATTAGTGTTCAAATTTTCTTGGATGAATATTAGCTTAATAATATTAATATAATCGGTAATCTACTTCATGAGGATAAACTTCTTTTCCGCAGCTCAATTGTTCACTATGATCTCTTTCTTCATTGTTACACTTGTTCTCTTCGCAAATATTCTTCGCATAACGTTTTGTCCTTTGTCTAAAGTTGCTGAGAAGGTGATCTATTGTATATTTTTGCTTCTCCTGATTCTTTAATTTATTTGTTACGGTCCATAATAATTAATTCAACTCAGTCATCTCTTCACGGAAATGGTACGCTGGTTGATTTCTCCAATCCATTTGAAGTTGTTGATTTCGGATAATATTTTCCCAGTGATTTCAATGAACAACTTTATGATGTGCATTTTCTTTGCAGCAACTATTGATGATGACTGCTTCCCCGTCTCTTCTCTTCTTTCATCTTTGCTTTGCTTTTCTTTCATGGATTGATCTACCGTAGTGGATGAATAATTGACTTACTACGAATTATGTCTTTGCAAAAGTGTTATGAAGATTGATTTAGCTTCTCTAAGATAACAAAGTTTCGCCCGTGAGTTAGCAAATTTCTTTCCTCCTTTGCCACTAATATCTCATTAGGTGTTAGCAAATGAGTGTCAATGAACTGCTGCGATGAAATACTCTCGTGTTGCTATTGCTGCGATGGAATAATCACTCTCCTTTCTTTGTTGTGCTCCTGTTTCTACAAAATTTGTAGTTCTCGCAAGTGTTGTTCGCATATGTGTACATGATAAATGGGTATATCGTTCACATTTCTCTGTATGATTATTTCGCAGACATTTACCCCGTTTCTTCGCGGGAATGATAGTTCTTCGCCTGTGACGCAGAACTTTGTAAAAATGTGGGGATTAGTCATCTTGACGCAGCAGTTTGCTGTTGATATAACGTCTCAGCACAAATTCTGCTACGCAAACGTTTGGGAAGGAAATTCTTGCGAAGGAATTTTTTTGCTGCAAACGATCAGTAAATTTGGTTAGCTGTTTATGGATCATTAAGATGAGTAATGTTTGCCTGCGAAGAATGAAAACTTTCCATGTATTCTACTTTTTTTTTTTTTTTTTTGTTCTTGCGAAATGTAAATCTTCTAAATCTCTAACCAACAGAAAATCTTGAAATTTGACTTTTTCAGAGATTCATCAAACAAATTTGTAAAACGAGGTTTGGTTACTACAAATTCGTAGTAAAAAGATTTTTAAATTCGAGACTTCCGTAATAAATCAAATTTCTTCAGAAAACAACTTTTAGATTTTATAAAAATTCATCTTTTCCAATTTTCATTTTGGAATTCACATATCCAAAAAATGAAACAAAGAATAAGAAAAGTGAGAAGAGATTTGTCCTTTTTTGACTCATAGCTGATGTAGATTCTGTTGATGTTGAAACTCATCCTTTTGACGTAACTTTGCATCTTCATATTTATCTTTTTGCTTTTACTTTCTTTCACTGTGTTGTCGGTGTTTGTTGGAAGACACAACTTCTCCATTAGATAATTTCCTCTCAAATTTTTTAGAACTCACGAATTCTAACTCTAACAGTAGCCAATTTCTTTGAATCTTCTTCGATCTATGAAATAGCAGGTCCCTGTTTCTAGCACCAATTATGTAGTTGCAGGAAATCCCACAACTACACCCTCATGAGATTCTATTAATTTGATTTGATGATCTAATTTATTTGATATTAAAATGAAGATTAAAGTACTAAAATTGTAAAAGAGACACAAGAATTTTTACATGGTTCGATCATTGTGATCTACATCCATGGTTCTTCACTAGTGATTGTATGTAATTACATGATTTTACAATTGAGACTCCATTAAAGAATATTTGGAGCTCTAGATTTTTGGGGAATAAGATCATCAAGAAAATAAGTCTCTCTCTCTTTACAAAATTCTAACTTCAAATGTCTCTCCAAAATCTATTCTCTAAAAGAACTCTCTAAAAGAACTCCCTTTCCAAAAGAACCTTTTTCTAACACTCACTTCAAGAAGCCCCCCAATTTAACATTTGAACTACTATTTATAGTGAAATCTGTACAACTGTATATAGCTTGCGAAGTATCGCGACTTCCATTCGTAAGTTTATTCTATACTCGCAAAGTCTTCACGCCTTTCTCATGTTTTGTCGGCCGTCCTTTGTTGCGTCGTTTCTAATATTTCTTCTGCGACATTATTATGTTGCGTCATTAATAATTCGCAAGTGAAGGTTGCATCGATATTCTGCTCCTACAATTTGTGATATATTTCAATTCAAGACTCCCTCATCATTCAGGATATATTTGGAATGGAAAAATAAAAGAGCACTGTGATAAAGGAATTATGGATTGCAGCTGCATTCATAACCTTAAAGAAAATTTGGTTCATGGGGAACAATACAATGTTTGAAGGAGAGGCTGAAGCTATTGATCAAATAAAAAACAAAATTATCTTCCTGACTGGAGAAAGTGAATGCATATTGAAAGGGAGAATGAAAAATGATGATTATGATCTACACATACTAAGCTTCTTTGGAATCAAATACAGGAAAACTTATAGTTTCAAGGTGATGGAAATATTCTTCACTCTCCCAGCATATCCTAAAATTCTAATATGTTGTGATGGTGCTTCCAAAGGAAATCCTGGTGCAGCAGGATATGGCTTTGTAGCAAGAACAGGTGGATGGGGTTTCTTGATGGCATGGCTACAAATTTCATGGTAGAAATAATGGCACTCATATGTGCTGGTGCATGGGATGTGAATAATCAACATTTGCAGGTAATCTTTAAATATGATTCAAAGGCTGCCATTACTGCTTTTCAGAATAATAAACTGCCATGGTTTGTCACTACAAGATGGAATAAAGTGTGTGGAAAGCTGCAGAGTATAGAATTTGATCATTGTTACAGAGAAATAAACTTCACTGCGAATAAATTGGCAAAAGAAGGCAGTGGCTTGATAAGTGGCAGTGTGAAAACTTACACAGATTGTAATTCATTTTCCTTAGAATCTTCATATTAATCAGACCTATTAGGTTTTGTTAAGTTTTGTATTTTTTTCTCTTAGGCCTTAAATGGCTTCATTTGTAACACTTCTGAGCTGATCATTGCTAATAAAATGTTTACATTGATTGAGAAAAAAAAGATAAAATTATTAAAACTTTACTTTATCTGAATAAATAAATCATTATTAATGGAAAAAAAATGTAATCAAGAAAAAAAATTTCACTTTTTACTAGGACTTTTCCCCATCTTCTCTTGTCAGGATATCTGGATTCACATAGGGTTTTCAGGTTATTTCTTATATTGTGTGCGTTGAATTTCACACTAAGTGACGGTACAAATCCTTCGTATGACATGGCGTAATATTAGTTAGGTCTATGGATATATAAATGACCGTGTTAATAAAAGAATCATTAGATAATCCAGATTTTGTAGAATATTATTGAGGTTGGTGAGACTGATTTTTATTTCCGTGAATTTCATTTGGCATCTCTCACTGTGGAAAAATCTTATATCCTAGGCCTAGTTAGCTATTTAGCTGCGCCAAAAATTCGTACAGGAAAAAATGCAAGCACTAATCAACTATACGGTCAAATATGCACCATGCGCAAAAAATCCGAAAATTCGTTAATTCGCATATAATGTGTTTCACATGTATAGATGCGACAACGACATTAAATGTTAAGAACATATTATTTTATAGCATGATCTTAATGTAAACTTGAACTATATGTAAGATATATGCATTATTATCGTCAAAAAGCAATTGGCTCAGTTATTAGGGGCTTAGGATGATAGTTTTATATCAAGGTCAAATATTCAATCCCTTATGAAAACTTTGAGTCATGTTCTGAATTAAGTGGAGAATTGTGTCAATTTTAGAAAAATCATGAATTATTCTGGCATCCCTTAAAAAACCCGAATTACATTCAGGGTTGTAATAATTCGCCGTTTAATGCAAAACATATAGTTCGAATTTGAAATATGCACAAATTGTTCGGCAATAATTTACCAAATTGTAAACTAGGAATTAGGATGTCAGGAATGGAAACTTAGACACGAAAAGGTTTTAGAAGGTTTTATGGAAACAATTTTCGGATTAAAAAACCTTATAGTTACTATGCATGAAAACTTCACACACAAAGGTGACATAAACATCTAGAGGTTTTATAGAAACAATTTTCACAACGGTAGACCTTATATTTTCTAGGAAACAAATTTGATCTAGCAGCACCAATATTTAACATTTGGCAATTTGTGATGTCATCAAACTAAACTTTAAACCATAGTTGGGTATGATTTTCCTTCCTAAACCATAGCCCATTGTAGCAATTATGCTCTCTTCCTATCCCCCACCACCAGCCCTACCTCTTCTCCTGCTCTATAGTGACTTCGATTTAACTTCCGAAAGAGGTGATCAGCACGATAGATTGTTGATTCACCACTACCACTCTTGATTGCTTATCTGAATACTATTTGAAATTAATTTTCCCATGAAAACGTAAGTGAAGTAATGACTAAGTAATCATATTTAATTTGATGAGTACCCATTTTTTTTAAAATATGATGCAAAGATTCAGAACCTGATTCTTTGATTGGAATGGATATTTGATGAACAATTTTTGAATCTTTTAATGGTGGTTTTTTTTGGTGAGTAATCTGGGAAAGGTCTTCCATTAATAACACTGATGGTAAATTTGTGATGGGTGGACGATTGCATATACAACCATTAAGATGGACTTGGCTGCTCATGAACGGCGCCATGCTTCTCTATATGTTTATAACTCCCCAGATGCAGACTTAGAAAGTGAAGGAAAGTACCCTGATTTAGGTTTATACTTTAACAGGACCACGAAATCTCAATTAAAGTAGTTTCAGTGGTCTACTGTCCATTTATTATTATCATTCATATTTTCGCTTCAGGATTTTTCGCGAGAAGATATGACGAAGGTATGCAATAGATGAACGCATGCATATTGGTGATGGTAATGTATAGTAACAATGAAGATAAAATTAAAACAAGGGAAATCATACCTAACTATGGTTTGAAATATAGTTTAGTGACATCACGAAATGCCAAGTGTTAAGTATTAGTGCTGCTAGATCAAAATTCTTTCCTATTTTCTATGCATGAAAACTTTTACATAAAAAGATCAAACTAACACCATATATGGTTTTTACACTCTTGGGATGCTCTTGTAAATCTAGTATTGTACCCTATGATCATCTAATACAGTATTTGTGTCAAACGGGATACAATTTTATTGCAAGAAGGCCTTATTTTTTTTTGTAGAAAGTCCTTATTTTTATTGATTTTTGCATAATTTTGATTTTTTTCTTCTAATTTAAATTATCAACATAGACGTGACATGTTAATAATTTTTTATTTTTTTTCTCATTGAAACATGAAATTTATGAGACTACTGAGCCGCTATAATTACTAGTATTCCATTCTTTGTCACGTTTTGGGTACCAAATTTTTTTTTTTTAATTCATTTTTAAATTATGGAAGAAACATAAATCTATATAAATTCATGTAAAAGTTTACTACTTATTCCTTCACGTATAAACATTTCAAGTTCATACTAATAATTGGGGTTTGACAAGTGTTTGACACAATCTACACTAATAATACACAAAGTAGGAGGCAACCCACATATTGCTACTTTGAACTTGAAGAAAGAAAAAGTCCAAATATCAATAGGATTTTGGCGAAAGAAAAAGGAAAATGAGAAAAAATGTAAATGATTGGGTACTCGTACTCCTATCGGAATCTTTTTAGCTTATTCTATTGGAAAAAATAAAGTAAAATAGAACAAATCAAAGCTAAAGGTAATGCTTCTAAAAAAGAAACTCAAAGCTAAAGGCTATGTCTGCTATATGTAAAGGGCACCACCTGTCGGCGATTTAGATTTGGCTAAGGAACACCATCGAAAACCTATAGTTAAATTTTCGTACCAATGTAATCCAATTTGATCATGACAATGCCGTAATGGGAACTACTCTGTAACTTGTCAAGGACACCACCTGCTTGATTGTACATGATTCTCCTGGTGTTTTGGCCATGGTTTATGTAGGACCAGAATATCGCTACAACACTATTTCTGCGATATCAACAACACTTTTGCGAGCGTCACAGAATATTCTTTAACAACATTTCGCGAGTGTCACAGAAGACCCCAAAAGAAGCTGACGATGGAAGAAATACAAAGAGAGTATGTTTATCCCGCGATGGTTATCAATTTTGCGAGAGAGAATATTATAGCAATCGTGATGAGATCGCAGAGTAAATTCGAAAAAGGAGGAAACTTAGCTGTCATCCACTATGTAAAACCTTATATAAAGGGTTCGTTAGGTTCAGAAAAGGAGGATGTCTTTTGGAGAGTTGATAAGGTTTTGAGGAGAGAGAAACTCTAGAAAGAAAATTGTACTTCTTAGTTCTTATGTCTTTTGTAAAGAATTCTAAAAGTTAGAATAATAAAAAAAAGTGTCTTAATTTATTCTCAAACATAATTCAATTTATGTAGATTTTTATCAGGGGTGTAGTGTAGGAATTCCTGCAACTACATTTTGGCGCCCAGAAACAGGTAGAATCAAGCTAAGAAATCTCTAATTACAACTTGAAGATTTGAAGAAATTGTTAGAGTTGAAGAAATGGCTAGAAGAAGAAGAAATACATTAGAACCACCGACAACTGTGAGGAGAAGTAAAAGACTTGCAGGTGAGGGATCAGGTGAATTAGAAGAATCTTTAAGGATAAGATCAGGAAGAAATAGAATAAGAAATGAAGCAGAAAGTTCAATTCAACAAATAGAATCAACAAACACAAACACGAGATAGGAATGTGGATTATGATAGAGTGAGTGTGCATACTTGGAGGTCGGATTAGATGGAAGAAGCAGAAAATCGACAATTAAGAAATGAAGAAGAAGGAGAAAGAAATCAAGAAATGGTTGGAGGATTAATTCATGAAGGACGTGAAAATGAAATAGTAGATGATTTGAGTCAAAGAATACCAAAGAAAGAAGATTAGAGGCAGAAGAGCGTGCGAATTTAACAAGACAAAATCATGGGCTAAGAATGGAGAATTTGAGGTTACAAAGAAGGGGATCAATAAGTACTGTTAGATCAAATTCAAGATCATTCAGAGAAGAACCAAGGAAAAATTCCCCAATGAGAAATGTTAGAGAAGAAGTGCAAAATTTAATTGGAGAACAACGTCATAGAGAAGAAGAGATAATTGGAGATCGCTATAATCCGCATGGCGAAGCATTGGATAATAGACGTAACAATAGAAATAAAGGAGGAAGAAACAACCAAAATGAAGAAGAAAATCCATAAGAAGGTAGGAGGATATTACATGGGCGAGAGAATCAAAGGAATCAAAGAATAATTGAAGAAGAAATTGAGAGACATTACACCGAACAAGCACGCCTGGCTTGCGAGAGGGAAAGATTAAGGGCAGAAGTAGAAGAACAAGAATTTCGAGAGGCAGTACGACAAAATAACCATGAAAATCGAGAAAGGAGACGTACACAAAATCGCTACAATGATAATATTCAGGAGGAGTATGATAGAATACATAGGACATTAGAAAGGCAACGAAGAGAAATAAGGAGGAATGAAGAAATACGCAGAGAAGAAAGTAGACAGCTGCGATTTCAAGAGGAGGGTGAAATAGAAAATCGCAGAGAAAGACGGGATGATAATGAAGAAGAAGACACACAAAATCTCGCAAGACAAGAAAGGCAAGAGCACAGAAGAAGGGAAGCTGCATTAAAAAGGCCAATAAGGCAAAACTCAACTGAGAATATGCAAATATAGAGAGAATTAGCAGAAATGCGAGGAATGATAAGAAATAAAAGAGAAGGAGGAAGAAGGCATCTCGATGAAGCTATTGAAGAAGCTGCGAGAACTCCATTTACTCAAGAAGTACAATTAAGAGGAATACCTCCAAAATGCAACTTACCAGCATTAACCAGCATCTTTGATGGGACTACTTGTGATGTTCAACACGTCAAGGCTTATGTTAGATGAATGCTACAATGGGAAAACCATGATGCTGTACTATGCAAATATTTTGCATCTAGCTTAACTAGCGAGGCATTAAAATGGTTCGAGGGATTGCCAAAAAACACCATAACTTCTTTTGATCATTTACAATCTACATTTCTAGGAGCTTATATTAGCAACAATTCATCGCGACCAGGTATTGAAGATGTGTTTGGGTTAAAACAGAGGGTTGGCAAGAGTCTGAAACATTTAACCATAAGATGGAAGACAATGTGCAGTGAGATGGCAGGAATGGTTGACGAGAGATATCTTATCTTGTCTTTTATCAATGCAATGTTCGCGACCAATCTACTGTACATACAAATTTTCAGAGTCAAGAATACAATCACTATGACTGAACTACGAGAACTACAAGAAGAATACATTGCTTTGGAGGAAAAACAAAATGAGATGGAATCATATCCCATCGTGAACACCAATTCCGGAGCAGCAAATGGGAGTTTACTTCCTAAAATGATAAACAATGTGGCGAGCAGCTCGCAAGTGCAACAAGAGAAAGTAGAGACTGATAACCAGCAGAAGTTGGTAGCTATGGGAAGTAAAGATCAAGAAGAGTATGAAAGGGAGAAGAATTACTACAATCGCGGTGGAAATAATAAGATTCAAAGGCTTGATCAGCCGCAAGAAACTTATGGTGGACAGAGGCAAAATAATTTCAGAAGTCAAGGGAATCAGAAGATCATATGGGAAGAAATTAAGATGCCTCCCCTCAATCCTAGTATAGAAAAAATTTGGGAAGCTATCATTTTAATGGAAAATATACCATCTCCATGGAACATGGGAAAAGAACCACATCCTAATAATCGCAGTCAAGAATTTTGTCCTTACCATCATTTTCATGGCCACACAGTAAATGACTGCAGGAATGTAAAGAGAATAATTTTAAGGATGATTGAACAAGGAAAGCTAAATCACTTTTTAGTAGGACATCCACAATCTCAGCGATTGCCTCCAGCACCAGAAATTCGCAGGATAAATACTGTAAAAGGAGTCGAATCATTCGTAATAGAAGTTGGGGCTAAAGCAAAGAATTTGTTTTGTAATTCCATTGTACATTCACATAGAACAATAGAGGATTTCCATGATAATGTTCTAGGCAGAGTCTTCGCGAGAGACACAGATGGAAGAGAGATAATGAATATAGCGAGAGCCTCGCCATTAGAAGAATAGCAAAAGAAAACTATATCTTTCAGTGCACAAGAAGTACCAGAACCTGGCGAGCAGCATGATAACCCGTTGGTAGTAAGACTAGAGATAAACCGAAAGCAAATGGAGGAAGAAGATGAAGAAAATGGTGATGAAAATGAAGATTCTTGGGCTATCAATAGAGTTCTAATAGACACAGGCAGATCCGTTGACATACTATTTTATCATACCTATAAAACAATGGGTGGAAGAGACGAAGATCTAATTCCCTCAACATATAAAATCTATGGTTTTAATGGTACTGACAATAAACCAAAAGGGGAAATTGAGATGTGGATTCCTTTGAAAGGGATAACTTCCAAGATCTTGTTCTGTGTTGTTGATATTGAATCACCTTACAATGCTCTGATTGGTCGACCTTGGCTACACGGAATATTAGGTGTAGCATCTACTTTCCACCAGTGTGTTAAATTTCCTCATCCTAATGGTGTTGGAGTAATTAAAGGAGATTGGGGAGAAAGCAAAAATTGTTATGAAATTGATATGAAATCTTGAGAGGAAAGAGCTTAGAAGAATAGCAATTGGAAATACAAAATCAAACAACGACAGAGATGTGAAAAGTTAATGATTGATACGATAGAGCGGCAGGAGGGAATTGATGGCGAGCGTCTCGTGGATGAAGAAACAACAAAACGTAGCAGAAAAGCAGAACCAAAGAATAGTAAGTAGAGAGGTAAAGTGATGAACTTTAGAGAACTCTATGAATGATTTGTTTGAAGAGTATGTAATTGAACAGAGTATTCTGCTTGAAAGAATTGCAAGATTTTACAAAAAGAAAGAAGATCAAAGTTATGAACTTTTATCAGAGTTACAATACTCGCGAGAAGCGCGAATAAAATTTCGCAGAGATTAATAGAATGGGACGAACCTTTATGGCGTGAACCTTAGTTCGCGAATAAAATTTCACAAAAGGCAAATATAAGACCTAATAGCGCGTCATATGAGGGGTTATCTCTTGACATGACTCAGTGATAAGGTTATACCGCTACTGGAACCTGAGTTATGCAGATGTTGGGGTTAAAGAAAACATATCCGGGAGAGAGATCTTGGATTTCCAACTCTATAAGGTTATACCCTGGTTGGAAGACTAAGAATCTCTTCCAAGAAGTGCAAAGTATGACCAAGGCGCCGAGGTACATGGTTGATCCAAGAGTGCCCGGGGCGTACGAAACTCCCTTGCCATTCTTGGTAAGTCTTGGCTATGATGCACTTGGCCTGAAGAAAACCCCACTTAGGGTGCAGCCTTGTAACTATAAGCCATATAGGCATAAAGGATAAGAGGCTGCGAAAACAGCTGGTTGTTGGTAAATCTGGATGGGAGGAGCTAATCTTGTATGGCTGACGTGCCCTCCTTGAAGGGGAAACCATGGGGAGATAAGGGCGGCACCCTCCATTAGGGAGTTGATAAGTGTCTTAAGACGGCAATGTCATGGGGCTTTATGATCGCAAGAACATTTAGGCCTATCATATTGTCGCGTGACGTAAATGATACAAAGTCAACAAGCCACAAGAGAAATGTTAAGATGAGATCAATGGGTTTTTACATGAAAATGTAAAGACGTCCTACGATTTCATCGCAAGATAGCAATATCATGAGGCTTTGATCTCGCGAGGGAACTTAGACTTGTCATATTGTCGCAATACAATCAAAAAATAAAGATAAGGCAAGATCAATGGGTCAATACATGCAAATGTAAAGACGTCCTGCGATTTTGTCGCAGAAAAAAGTGTGGCACAGTAAGACCTTTAATTAGGAAGGCATAATAAGACCACAAGATTACTGCGATAATACTCACAGATTTTATGAGAATTGCGATTTTACGCAGTTGTTGCTAGCAATAACATCGCCAACATTGAGGAAAATTTTATTTAAAGCTTATATCTAATCTCTATTCAATTTTTTCATATTGCAGATGAATAATAGAGGCAAGTATGGGAATGCATAAGAACGATGAAATTATTATTCATCCATCATATAAAATTGCATAGAGATTATTAAATGATATGTTTGCACAAATAATTAAAGGATATTAATTATATTGATTGATTAATTTGCAGAAAAAGAATTGTTTTCTAATTCATACAGATAGAAGCAAAAGAAGTTTACTGAATTGGAGAAACTCACAACAATGTTACAGAAAGAAGAAAATAAATATACAAAGAAGATAGAAGGAAAAAGAAGAACTAGCTAGATCCATCGCCATCCTCTTTATCGGACTTCTCTTCATCGCCAGATTTCTCCCTTTCATCATTATCATCACTATCTTCATTGTCATCAGATTCTTCTCCTCTACCAGATTTTTCCTCCTTCGTCATTATCATTATCCTCGTCAGAATCCTCAGCTTCGCTATCAGAGATGTTAAGATTTGGGATTGTTGCGGGGATTTCCTTTGCAAGATCAGGATATATAGAAGGAGAAATTCCATGATCATTGCAGACCAACTTAACGGAATCATTACGAACAACAATGAGGGATCTATTGAAATTCGCGGTAGTAATGTCAAACTGCTCTTTCAATCGTGAATATTTATTATTGCGAGCAGCAAGAGTATTTGCGAGCTGATTCTTCTCATTTTCAAGTTCCCCAATTCTTTCAAGATATCTTTTTTCAGCTCCTGCGAGAATATGACAACAAGTTAGAAATTTTGTAAAGAAGAATAATAAAAACAATAAACTAGCGAGAAGAAGAACATATAACAACCTTCTCTTTCAGAAATCATATCTCTAATTAAAGCCGCTTGTTCAACTTGAAGGCTAACATTTACACCTAAATCATTCCTGGCATTGTCAAGAACCTTCGCATCCAAGAAAACTCATCATCGCTATTTATAAGGAGACGAGATCGAACTTGAGTTTCCCTCGCAAGAAGATCTTCATTCTCGCGAACAAGTTTATCTCTTTCCATTTGAACATTAAGAAGAGTCTTATGAAAATTGGCTAGAGTCTTTGAACCATTTTTAATATCAAGATCTTTCTCGTCAATAAGATCATTATTCCTATTTCTTAATCTATTTATTTATTTCTTTGAATCAAGATAAAAATGCTTATATTTGTCAGTCAAACCTAAATTGAATCTGTGTTCAATTTTTAAGAGATTAAGTTTGGATCTTAGTTCATCTATGGAGAGGGATTTAATCTTATCATTTGAGAAATTACTTAAAGAATTATTAAGACAAGCAAGAAGAGTATTATCATCTACAGGTTCAAGGAAAGATTGAAAGAGTGTAGCCTCGTCAGTAAGACCATAAATATTTGCAAGTTAAAAGTGGTTTCTTGAATAAGCCGTGATAGAGTAAAAAGAATTAAGAGAGAAGGGAAATCAGTCATACCATAGAGTTGTTGGTTAGCTCTATCAAGATCAGAGATCTTTTGCTTATCAACTTAAGCTTCAGTCTCCAGCTGTTTATTCTTCTTGCGAAGCTCAATAACTTCAGATTCTAATTTTTCTTTATCCTGGCGAAGTTTAGCAGCCTTCTTTTCAGAGTTGGCACGTCTTTTATCTAAATCAGAAGCAACAACAAAAGAAGATCTTCCAACCTGCGAAAGAATAATATAAATTAAGATCTAGCGATGAGAAAATATATAAATAAATTGAAGAAATGAAAACATACCAAGGTACCAAGAGAATTTAAGAGACTAGGAGTCAGCAATCGTGAGACTCCTTGGAGAGAATCATTGTCCACCAGTATGGGAGCATCGCAGACACTGGAAAGATCTTGGGATGTCTTGTTAATAAATTCATCCTCGTCATTACAAGTTATGATGTGGGAAATATCGCTAAAAATTCTGGATAAATGGGCCATTGAAGAATCATATGAAGAAGAGTTCGTTATAGAAGGGAATCTGCTATCATTATTATTAAAATCTTCATCATATTTATCCTTATCAAATTCAACATTTGGGTTTTCTTGAATAGGTTGAGGAGTTGAAAAAGAAGAGGGTCGGGTTTTCCTTTTCTTCAAAGGAGGATCGCCAGAATCTTCACCACAAGGGGCAGAAGGTTTCCCTTTGGGAGGAACAATAGATTTATCATGATCGCCAGATTCTCCACCGCGAGTTGCAAAAGATTTTCCTTTAGGAGGAACAACAGATTTATCCTTTGAAGGCTTCTCCTTAGTTCTCACGGGTTTTATTGGCGCTAGTTCTTCAATTTCCTGCGAGCACAGATGAAGATAAGAAATAGGGGCAACAATATATTGTTAAAATTTATGAGGAAATATTTCTTACTTCATCCGTGAAAGATTTAAGATCTAAGAAAGTGCTGGGTTTCCTAAGAGTTTGATAGCTGAGTTCCATTCTATGAATCTGAGAAAGATCAAAATAGTTAGCGAGAATATAAAGAAGACAGTAAATGATAATAATGTAAAAAGTTAAGAGAATATACTTCTTTAGATCTTTCAGGCTATTTGAAGACCCATGGCTCATACTCTGAGAGATTCACAGGTAATGGGAGAGAACCAGATATATAAGGACCTTCAAGACATAATGGAAAGATGAACCACTTGTCATCGCTAGAATGGCGAGGACCTTGGTTGGTAGATGTATGAAAATCAATATCCAGCATAAGAGCTTTGTCACCAGCAACCTTATGTTTTTTCAAACGAACACCCCAGCAGGTGCTATCCCTCTTCATAGGGACTATTCTATAATTTACAAAGAAGTTTTCCACAGTATAATCCGCAGAAACAATGGGGACATCTTTAAATTGTGGATTCTTCGCATCTTCAGGGTAGCGAGATCCTTTGCCAGCTCCGCGAGAGGCATATTCAAGCAACAATCGGATACAATCTCCACCCAATTGATATATCGCTCGCGAAAACCTTTTGTCAGAAATTATTTGATAAAATATCGGAAGTTCTGGGTCATAGAGAGGAATGGGAAGACCGGATTCAAGTTTTCCTAGCGATACTATAATTTTCTCACGAGAACATTGATCATCAGTAAATAATTTAAGAGTAAGTTTAGATCTAGAATCCTGATTTGGAATTTTAGATAGAGTAAAACCTTTGCTTTTGAGTTTTCCTTGCATCTCACCAAAAGCAATCAAGTTTTTAGCACCAGCGATAACCATTTTTCAAGTATGGGAATGAAGAAAAGGGATTGAAATATAAGAAATAAATCACAGCGATAACAGAAGCGCAATTCGCGGAAGAACAATAAATTTTCAGAGAGGTTATGGAGAGAAAGAAGAAGAAAGTAAAAGAGAAAAAGAAAGGAATGAGAGAAGTATTTATAGAAGAAGAAATTTCTCGAAAAAAAAATGAAGGCAATTAATGCAAAGAAAAGACGTGGGTGGTCAGATTGCTGCGGTTAGAAGGGACGTGTCAAAAATTTATTAGAAGAAAGAATACGTGAAAACAGCTGGCGAAGGACACAGAAACGTGTCAGAACATAAAAGTCTGAAAAGATAGGCAGTTACGGAATTCTAAAAGGTTCTCATGATCTTCTCTTCTTCGCAGAAAAGACATGAGAAGAGGCAAGATGTAGGACCAGAATATCGCTAAAACACTATTTCTACGATATTAACAACACTTTTGCGAGCGTCACAGAATATTATTTAACAATATTTCGCGAGTGTCACAGAAGACTCCAAAAGAAGCTGACGATGGAAGAAATACAAAGAGAGTATGTTTATCCCGCGATGGTTATCAATTTTGCGAGAGAGAATATTATAGCAATCGTGATGAGATCGCAGAGTAAATTCGGAAAAAGGAGGAAAACTTAGCTGTCATCCACTATGTAAAACCCTATATAAAGGGTTCGTTAGGTTCAGAAAAGGAGGATGTCTTTTGGAGAGTTGATAAGGTTTTGAGGAGAGAGAAACTCTAGAAAGAAAATTGTACTTCTGAGTTCTTATGTCTTTTGTAAAGAATTCTAAAAGTTAGAATAATAAAAAAGTGTCGTGATTCATTCTCAAACATAATTCAATTTCTGTAGATTCTTATCAGGGGTGTAGTGTAGGAATTCCTGCAACTACAGTTTATATTTGGTGTGGAACTCTTTTTTCCACTGATCTAATCTAACAAATCAAATTATAACAAAGATGCATGCATCTGAAGCAAAAATTGCGCAGGTTCTAACGTAATGTAACTTCAGGTTTATACATTTAGAGTGGTTCCTATAGAATGAACAAACTTCAAGGTTGTTCATTTTGCTCCCATTATGGACTCAACAAACATAAAAAAAATGGATGTTCAAACAAACAAATTTGTTGGTTTGTTGAGTGAGTTGGATCATTTAGCGCGCGTGTGGTGGAAGGTCGGGCGTGCTTTGTGCCAACGCTGGCGTTAGGCTTTCTAGCACGTGTTGGTTTTTCAAGCACCATCGTCCTTCCTTAAGGCGTCGCGTTTTTCATAGAAGCGCCAATAGCTCCTTCCATCCAACAGATGATGTTCCTTTTTGTTTCCCTATAACTTCAGTCCATCTCCAGACTTAAAACTCACACCTTCTTCATCACTACCTCAAAATTACACAATTTCATACCATCTCTAATTTTTTTTTTTCAAACAAAACTATTCATATCAACTCAATCTACCAGAAAAAATTGCATCACTATAAATTTCATTTCTAACAAATATGGCATCCTCACAACAACGATCACACCAATAAATACCACAACAAATACCACAACAAACACCACAACAAACACCGCAACAATCACAACAAGAAACACAATGAAGTACAAGAATTCGTGATGTCAAGTATACGATGGATGAAGATGAGTCACTTTGCAAAAATTATGTATTATATACATTAGATGAAATCAACGGTATTTATCAAGAAAAAAAAAATTTATCATAAGATTTTACAAAAAAATAGTGATGAAACAGGTAACCCCAATAGACGTGATGGCAATGGGTTGTCTCATCTTTTTCACACAATTTCAGCAGCCGTTAGTGAATTTGTAGCTTTGATCACTCAAATGTGGCACACCATAAGAAGTGGTGAAGGCGAACCGGATGTGGAACGAAGATGTCGGGAAGAGTGGCAAAGATACCACAAACAAGGCTTCCAACATGAAACTTGTTTCACCATTTTGAGGGTGCTTAACAAGTTTAATCCATACTTGCATGAGGGTAATAAAGTGCCTGCAAGATCACCACATGGTCCAATCTCGCAGGATTTTTAGAATGGAGGGCCTGCTTCCTCACCTGATGAAACTCCAAGTAGTCAGGAACAACACAACACTAATCTAAACGTTAACACCAACGTCAAGAGAATAAGAGGAAGGGGTCAGAAAGCATCGAGAGATGCAGCCCAACGAGCATTAGAAGGAGGTTCAAGCAAGTACAAATATGTTGATCACAAGGAATTTGAGATTCAGATAGAAGCAAATAGAGCCAGCGACTATGGCATTGCTATAAATAATCAACACAAAAGTCGTCTATTGCGAGAACAATACTACATGGATTGTAAGATAAAAAAGTTACTCTCCTTGAACACTTCAATAATGAATGAACGACAACTTGCTGCATGGACTAAGGGAATGGATGCGGCCGAAGCTCAACAAGCCTCCGCCGAATAACAACAAGCTGCAGCCGAACAACAACAATACCCTGAACAAGTTCCCCCCTCAATAAACTGGCCAGTTTGTGAGTGGAAGAAGACGAAGATGATGCCTCGGATGAAAACGAAGATGAATATAGTCTTGCTAACTGATTTTAATTCTTGTTTAGTTAAGTTTAGTATAATATTCTTGTTTAGTTAAGTTTAATTTAATTGTACTTGTTTCTTTAAAATTACTTTTAATATAATTGGTCAATTTTAATTTTAAAGTGTAGTCGTTTTAAACAAACAATTTTAAAATAAATAACATATTAATTAAATAAATAACACTAAATTGAAAATAGTCTTTTAAACAAACAACTTTAAATTAAAATAAACAACGCTGAATTGAAAATAACATCTATCTACATCTCCCTCTGCCTCGCCCCCGTGCATCGTCTCTTGATGCTTTTAAAGCCTAAAGGTGCTTAGTTAGATCTTGCATTAGTTGTTCATAGATTTCCCAGTTTTGGAGTCTGTCAGTGGCAAGTATGTATTGTCTTGCCAGATTCCCATGCTCCACCACAAGATCGGGCGCCAAATCATCATCTGGAAAACTAGTCCAGGTTGGGTCACGCCTTGTTTCTTCAATGACCATGTTATGCAGAATGATACAAGTCAGCATAATTTTGTTCATTTCTTGAAGATCAAAAAAGCGTGTCGGCCCAGCTATGATGGAAAACTTCCTTTTCAGTATGCCATGATCAAAAAAGTGCGTACAACATCCTTTCTGCATTTTATTTGTTGGGTGCTAAAGTACTTCATATCCTTCGAAGTCGTCGGTCCAAAACCTATTTGTTTATAGGCTTGAACCATAGTTGACCATTACTAGATAATAACCCTGAGTGTAGTGATGACCGTTGATGGTGAAATTATAGTGCGACGCGATCCCATTCTTAAGATCTTCAAATAATGGTGACTTATACATAACGTTGAGATCATTATTTGAACCCGGGAGTCCAAAAAAGGCATGCCAAAACCAACAATCATAGCTAGCTGAAGCTTCCAAAATTATAGTTGGTTTTGGATAATAACACTTATATTGGCCTGCACATTCAATCAGACACGCATGCCATGTCCAGTGTATGTAGTCTAGACAACCTAGCATTCCTGGAAAACCCTTCGCGGTGTTTTCTGCAGTTATTCTTTGAACATCTTCCTGAGTAGGATTTCTTAAAAAGGTTGGACCAAAATTCTCGACTATTGTTTCGCAAAACAATTTGAGATACCTAATGGCAGCTGTTTTCCCAATACAGATGTAATCATCAGTGGAATCCGCTGGTACCCCATAACATAGTATACGGAGGGCCGCAATGACCTTTTGTTTGGGACTAAAGCCTCGTACATGTCGTGCATCATACTGATAATTAAATAAAGGTTGTACCTGACAAAGCTCGGTAATAATCCTTTGCGTCAAGGTACGGCCCATGCGGAATCGTCGCTGAAAATCCTCATCGGAATAGACACAATCCTGATCAAAATAATCATGCATCATTTTTTCGTAGTAAAAATGTCGATCTCGCCACGTCCATCTTCTAGGCGCAACTTCATATGAATCTAAAGGCTTTGGTATGATCCCGGATTGTAATTGCAACATAAAGTGTTGCCTTCTTCTATCTTGATTTGCATCTTCATCCATTTGATGCAAAAACTCCATACACATTTCTTCCGCTTCTTCATAATCATCATGGTTAAGAGTTGAAAGAAATTGAAATTTAGAAAAGATTGATCGGATGAAAGATTGTTGTGAATTTGTTAGATCAAACTCGAGCCGTATTTATGGAGGTACAAACTAGATGTTCTGGTGACCGTTGAAAAGTAGTCGTTGGAGACCTTGGTTCAAACGCCAGCGTGTCTCTTACGTAAGTCATCGTTTGTGCAACGACCACCAGCGAGTGTTCGACGAGCGCTAGAGATTGTACTTTGATCGCACGCTTAGTTATCTAACGCTCATTTCTTTACCATAATGGAAAAGCCAATTTGACCATCCACCTGGCTCAAAAAAAAATCTTCATTTGACCATTAACATAGGAATTTCCCTTATGGCATTATATCTAAAAAACCAAGTGATTAAAAAAAAAAAATCAAACTGTTATTTTATGTGGAGAGGTCTTTTATGTGTACTACTATAAAGCAACAAAAGCCGAATCAGACTGCCAAAATGGATAATATACGACGATATGTTAAAAACGGTATCAGTACGAAGATTTTTCGGAAAAAAACATTTAGATATCGATTGCCTAGGATCTTGAAGTATATTGATTTTCTTTTGGGTATTAAAGGAAAGTGTCCCTCTGCTAATGTAGTTGCAGGAAAACCTACACTACACCCTTGATAAGAATTTACAGTAATTAACACATATTTGAAGATTAAAAACAACACTTCTTTATTTGATTCTCAAAAATGTTTACAAGGAATGGAAGAAATCAAGAATACAACCGCTCTCTTGAATTTTCTCTCTCTTAAAGACTTTCTCAACATTCAAAAAAATACCTCCTCCCCTCTCTGAGTCTGCTGGGTCTCTTTATATAGGGTAATTACATAGTGGATAACAGCTAAGCTGTCCTTTAATTTCGGATCTGACTTGCGATATTATCGCATCAGTTATAATGCCAATTCTCGCAAGAGTTGTAATCATCGTAGGACAATCATGCTCTTCTCGTGTTTCTTCGTTCGTCAGCTATTACGTTATTTTTTAAATTACTTTGTGATACTTGCAAAGTGTTGTTGAAGAACTCACGGTGGTGCTCTAAGAAGTGTTATTAATCTCGCAAGAATAATATCATGGCGATATTCTGGTCCTACATCTTGCCTCTTCTCATGTCTTTTCTGCGAAGGAGGAAAGATCATGAGAAATAAAATTCCGCAACTATTCATCGTTTTATCTTCTATGATCAACAAAAATCCGTAAATTAAGTGTTACCGCCTACACGTCTCGAATATTCATCTTTTTATCGGTTAATCTTTTATTACCCGGTTACCATCCTCTTGTCTATAAAAGAGAGAATTTATCAAAGAAATATTTTTTCTTCTTTTACTTCTTCGTCTTCTTCACCTCTTCACTCTCTGCAAATTTTTTCTACCTACATCTTTATTCTTCTGCAAATTCACCTGCTTCTGCTGCAATGGAATCTTCAAGGTATGTGTTCTTTTGACGTTATTAAACTCGATTTTGATTGTCTAAATCATATTTATTCACTTTATTTGATCTGTTTTGCTTGATTCTATATAACTCCCATACTATGTTTTCTTTTCAGTGGAACTGCATCCAACACCAAGTTTGTCGACCAAAACCCTAATGTTCTCGAAGATCCACAACAAATACTTACTAAAAATAAAAGGAAGTCTGCGAGTTATAAGGTAGTAAGAAACATTTCTTTTCTTAATAACAATATTGTTGCCTCTATTTCTTATCTATATTATTACTCGCAGGGTGATGAAAATGTTGTTAAACATCGCAAGAAATATCGCAAAGCTAAGACTCTTGAGATTGATATTTCTATTCCCAAGTTTTCGTCTTCAAAACCTATTTCTACTACTTCGCAGATGGAACCTCCATCCTCTATTTGTGAGAATGTCATCATCAATACTCCCAATGCCATTAATCCTCCAATGGATGAAACTCCCCAAACTGTTATGAACAAAACTTCTTCCTCTCCTATTTTACTTCCAACCGTTACTTTTCCAGACACTCCACCTTCTGGTGATGCAACCATCGCAAATGACTCAAATATTCAACTCGCCATCATTACTACTTCACCCTATGCACCTCTTCCCTCATCTAAAGAAGCATCAGTAGGGGTCGATGCTACTTTTAAAGTTTTGTCTGACATTTTAGATGAGGCCAGGAAATCTTCTACTGACTCTTTCAAATATGATGTTTGCGAGACTTTAATCAAATATTTTGGTTCTGATCGAACTACTTCGCAAGTGTCTTTAGAAAATGAAGTTGAAGCTCTAAAGAGAAATCTCCAAGCCAAAACTTCAGAATGTGATATTCTTGATCACAAGCTTCGCAACTCTTTTTTCTTGATTGCGAAAATCTTCGCAATAAAAACCAGGAATTAAAAGGTATAGTTCTTCTGCCTCTGCCTCTAATTTTTCTGTTCTAGTAGATTTTTATCTTTTCTGTACTCAATTCCCTTTTAAATATTTGGTTTGCCTATGTAGCTTTAAATCAGAAACGATTAATGAAGATATTTCAATTTTAGTCTGTTGCTGAAGAAGCTCGTGCTGAGAGAGATTTTTGGATGGACCAATATAATAGATTAGATAATATTTACACATATTCAATCGATCAAATAGATAATCTTACAAATGAGAACAATCAATTAGCGCAAAGGCAAAATCTATTAAGTAGTGAAGTTACTCGCCTCTCATGTTCGTTAACCCAAGCTAACTTGGCGATGGAATATTTATCAGATGAAAACAAAACTTTGTCTTAGGAGAAACATAGTTTTTTAAACAAGATGGTGATCTCCTCGCAGCAAATAAATATTCTTCAGAAAGTGTAACAACCAAGAACAATCTCTTCGTTCACTAAAAGATGAACTCAAGGAAGTAACCAAATCATATGGCCCTGAGAAAGATAAACTTATTAAGGGTAGGCTAACTCTAAGTTTAAAGGCCAGTAAACTCCATTATCAATATTCTCAGTTAGAAGAATCTTACTCCTTATTAGCAAAAGAAAATACTTATCTTCACTCCAAAGAAGAAATTATAAAGTCTCGCCTGAAGGGTATAATTGGAGATAACTTTGATGATGCCATGAACCAATGGGAGAATTGTTTCTTAACATTAATTCAAAACTTAACTTCTCAAAAAAAAGGTAGTCATTTTGACTGCCTTAAATGTTAATTTCTCTGCTATATTTGTTGCGAGATTCTCATCTGAATATTTTCTTGTTAATTTATGTTTCTTGCAGAATCTGAAAAAGGTCTTCACTCTACCATTTATGATCTGACTGAAAAATTGGCTAAAGTTCGCAAAGAAAATGGAGTGCTCACCGCCAATCTTGTTCAATCTCATGATCGAGCAGAGATGAGATATGACTACCTTGAATACTTCAAAAATATAGAGATCAGAAATCGTGATAGAGGTTTCCTTCGCAAGGTTCATCTTAATGTTGAAGTTCTTGTGAATGATATTCTGATATCCAATTATCTCCTTCATGTATCCGTTGATCCTTTAGAAGTAGATGATGATGAAATTCCTCTTTCCATTGATAATGGTCTAAATTATGCAAGTGGTGAAGAAGAAGATTCAACAGATGAACAAAAAAGTCATCCTAAAAAAGTTGCTGCTGGTGGTGAAGAAATTACTGGCGAAGATCTAGAAGAACATGAAGCTCGAACTAATCGTAATGAGAAAAATACTGATGAAGTTGATAATACTGGCAAGAATAATGAAGCTGGCGAGTCCAATTCTGAAGCTTGAATTTTGTTCTTGTTTTCTTTTTCTTCTTCTTTCTTGCGAGCAATGTATCTTTATGCGACTTTGGAATTTAATTTTGTTTCTGTCATTTTGAATATTCTCAAGGAAGATAATGATATTTTATTTATCAATTCCCATACTTTCCCCTCATTATATTTCTTGTATTGAACAAGTATTTTCTTGCGAACTTTGTTGCGAATAGTGCTTGCGAAATTATGGATAGTACTGCGATATTACTAATACTTTGTGAAATTATCTCATCATCTCTTCTGTGATAAACAAATCTTTCCTGCATTCTTAAAAGAAAATAGTTAATGTTTGGGATTATTCTGTTGGTCTTATTTTGCCTTCCTAGTTAAAGGTCTTATTTTGCCAAATATTTGTTTCTGCGACAAAATCGCAGGACGTCCTTACATTTGCATGTATTGACCCATTGATCTTGTCTTATCCGTATTTTGTCAATTTCTCTGTGACAATATGATAAGCCTAAGCTCCATTGTGAGAACAAATCCATATGACATTGCCGTATTGCGATGAAGTCGTAGGACGTCTTTACACTTTCATGCAAAAACCCATTGATCTCATCTTAGCTTTTTCTTATGGCTTGTTTCCTCTATATAGTATTTGTCACGCGACAATATGACAGGTCTAAATGTTCTTGTGATCATAAAGCCCCATGAAATTGCCATCTTTAGACACTTATCAGCTCCCTAATGGAGGGTATCGCCCTTATCTTCCCCCTGGTTGCCCCTTCAAGGAGGGAACATCAGCCATATATGACTAGCTCCTCTCATCCGGTCTTAACAACAACCAACTATTTTCGTAGCCTCTTATACTTTATGCCTATATGGATTATAGTTACAAGACTGCACCCTAAGTGGGGTTTTCTTCGGGCTGAGTGCATCATAGCCAAGACTTGCCAAGAATGGCCAGGGTAGTTTCGTACGCCCCGGTCACCCTTGGCTTAACCGTGTACCTCGACGCCTTAGTCATACTCTGCACTCCTTAGAAGAGACCCTCGGTCGTCCAACCAGGGTATAACCTTATATAGTTGGAAATCCAAGGTACCTCCCCTGGATAGGTTTTCTTTAACCCCATCATCTCCATGACTCAGGTTCCAGCAGCGGTATAACCTTATCCCCGAATCATGCAAAGAGATACTCCCTTATATGACACACTTTAGGTCTTACATTTTCCTCTTGCGAAGTTGTATTCGCGAACTAGGGTGTACGCCATAAAGGTTCGTCCCATTCTTATGTCTCTGCGAAGTTTTATTCGTGTTTCTTGCGATATTTGCGCATTTCTTATTTGCTCTATCATTGGAAGAATCTCGCAGTTTTGATATAGAAAGAAAAATTTATTATCCATCTCATTATTTAATATACCAGCATTTCTAATCTCGTAGAATTTGTTATTGATAGTATCTTTTCAGATATAATCTATTCCATGGTCTATCAAGTCTTTGACCAACATCTCTAACTTCTGGGTCCATTAATTTGTATGCCTCGGTTCCAACTATCTCTTAATGATGTACGGTCAATCCCAATTTCTCGCCAGCTTTCCACCATTTTCTCGCTGATACACTGGTGTTTCTCGTAACACTAAATCACCTGGTTGGAACTCACGTATTTTGACACGTTTGTTATACTCGCGAGCTAATCTCCGCTGATAATTTTCCATATATTGTAGGGCTCTTTCTCTCTTTTCTTCTAACTCATCAAGTTTATTTAGAATCATACCAGCACTAAGGTTCTTCTCCCAAACTTCTCTTTTTGTTGTAGGAATAACAACTTCCGTTGGTAATACAGCTTCAACCCCATATGTCAGACAAAAAGGTGACATTCCAGTAGCTTCTTGTCCAGTTGTATTGTAAGACCATACTGCATTATGTACTTGTTCACACCATGCCCTGTGGTGTTCCTCTAATTTCTTCTTTAGTATATATGCAATTGTCTTATTTGTTGCCTCTGCCTGTCTGTTGGCCTGTGGATATAGTGGTGTTGATTTTCCATATTTAATCTTAAATGCATTAAGTAACAATTCGATATTTTGTCCTTCAAACTGTTTTCCATTATCAGATACCAACCGTGCAGGAATCCCAAATCTGCAAATTATATTTTCAAATATGAATGTAAAAATGTCTTTGTCGCGGATGTGTTGCACTTCCTTTACTTCTCCCCATTTTGTGAAATAATCTGTAGCGACAATTAAATATCTTCTTTTTCCAGAACCTGGTACAAATGGTCCCACAATATCCAATCCCCATTTTCCAAAAGGCCACACATTGGTTGAGGATGACAATGGTGCCTCTGGTGCATGTATTTTCTTTCCATATCGCTGACAATCTTCACATCATCTTGAAATTTTCTTTGCGTCCTCATGCATGTATGGCCAATAATAACCTTGCATTTTTGTTTTGTATGCCAAAGATATTCCTCCACTGTGATTACCAGCGTCTCCACTATGCAACATCTTTAACACCTTTTGTCATTCTTCCCATGTCAAGCATCTTAGCGATGGTCCATTAAAAGATTTGCGATATAATACTCCATCTCTCAATTCATAATTTGTTGCTCGGATTTTTAACTTATGTGTTTCTAATCTATTTCTTGGTGTCTCCCCTCTTTCCAAATATGCATGAAGTTCAGCTCGCCAGTCTGCAATATTTCCTTTTGGTTTTTCTTCTCCACCTTCTAACATCATCACATTTGCTTCATCTTCTTCTTCCTTATTGACTGAGGGTGATACAAGTGTTTGAAATTTTATGCATCTCGCAACTGGATTTATCATCATGATAGATATGAAAGCAAAATAATCTGCGAGTCTGTTATATTTTCTTGATATATGTCTCCATTTTATTTTTGGAATTCTCGCAAATAATTCTTCAACAAGGCTCTTGTATTTTTTCAAAGATGGTTCATTTGTTGTGTATTCTCCTTTTATCTGGCGAATAACCAATTGCGAGTCACTAGTAATTCTAGCATTTTCCAACTTTATTTCTATTGCGAATTTCAACGCAAGCACTATAGATTCATACTCCGTCTCATTATTAGTGGATGGAAACTCCAAACGAAATGAAAAAGCCATTTTTTCTCCTTCTGGTGAAATAAAGACAACTCCAATTCCATTACCTTCCCCATTTGATGATCCATCCACCAATATTTCCCACATGTTGGGTTCCTTTAATAGATCTTTTGGATCTCCATGTTCTTCTTCTATGTCCATAATTTCTTCTACAACTTCATCATCTTCTAGAGGAAATTCTGCTAAAAAATCCGCTACAGCTTATGATTTTGGTGAGGATAGGATTTCGTATTTGATTTCAAAATTCCCTACTTGTGCATTCCATCTCTCAACCCTGCCTGATCTTTTAGAATTCTTCATTACTGACTCTATAGGTACCTTTGTTAATACTTTTATTTTATGTGCTTGAAAATAGATGCGAAGCTTAAAGGTTGCATAAACCAATGCCATAATTAACTTCTCAATCTTCGAGTAATTTTTCTCTGCAGTATTAAATGTTTTGCTGATGTAATAAATTGATTTTTCTATTCCTGCGTCTACTCGCAATAATACTACACCTAACGCATGCGAAGTTGTCGCAAGGTAAATCAATAATTCTTCTTCGGGCTCTGGCTTCTGCAAGATAGATATGTTCATTAAATATTCTTTAATCCCTTGAAAAGCCTTCTCATATTCATCTGTCCACTTGAACTTTGTACCCTTCCTAAGTATGTTGAAGAAATGCTTGCATTTATCTGAAGATCGCGAGATGAATCTTCCTAGCGAGGCTAAGAGTCCATTCAACTTCTGCACATCTTTTACTGTTGCTGGCGTTGGCATGTCGCGAATTGCTTGTACTTTATCTGGGTCAACTTGTTCCTTTGACACAATGTACCCCAAATTTTTTCCTGAAGCTACTCCAAAAGTACATTTTTCGGGATTCACCTTAATGTTAAAATGTCGCATTTGATCGAAAATCTCCTTTAAGTCTTGCACATAGTTTTTAGCTTCTTTGCTTTTGACTAGCATGTCATCTACATATACTTCTAGTGTTTTATGGATCCATTTTGCAAACACTTTTTCCACTATTCTTTGATATGGTGCACCAGCATTTCGTAAACCAAAGGGCATATTTGTATAACAGTATAATCCTCTTGGAGCAAAGAATGCGGTGTGCTCTTGATCTTCTTCAGCGAGAGGGATCTGATTATATCCTTTGTACCCATCTAATGAAGATATTCTATAATTTCCCGCTGCTGATTCGACCATTTGAGGAATATCTGGTAATGGAAAGCTATCTTTAGGACAAGCTTTTTTTAAGTCAGTAAAATCTATACAAATTCTTATATCTTTATAATTCCCGCATCAAGCATCTTCTGTAATTCTTCTTCTATTTGGGAATGATATGTTGTTGCGATTTTTCTTATCCTTTGTTTAAATGGTCTTACCTTCTTGTTAATTTCTAGCTTATGACATGCAACTTATGGGTCTATTCCAGGCATCTCATCCATATTCCATGCAAAGATGTCTTTATACTCTCGCAAGAGGTTTACGGTTCGCTCTTCTTCATCTGCATCCATCTTCGTTCCGATTTTCAGTATCTTTGGTTCTTCTTTACTTACAATATTTACTTCTTTTGTTGGCTCTGCTGCGGTGTAGCTGGCTTCAGGCTCTCCCACTGGTGTTCAGGTTTTCACAACTCTTGCGAGCTCATCTCCTTATTGCGAGATTTCGTTGGGTATTCCTTTTCCTTATTTTGCTCTTATCATGTAAACTTTAAATTCTTCTTCTTTCTTTGTTTCTTTTGCCATTTTTCTATGAGATTTTCGCAGCTTTGGACGCTCTTCACCATTTCTCACTTCAGTTTGATAACATAGCTTCGCAAGATCAGTATCTTCTCTAATTTCTCCAATTCCATTGGGCATAGGAAATTTGATGCATTGATGCAATGTTGATGCTACAACCTTGATTGCATGTATCCATGGTCTTCCCAATATCATGTTATATGGCGATTCCACGTATACCACACATAATGTTATTTGTATTTCAATCTTTCCTAGCGGAATTCGTATCACTATTTCTCCTTTAGGTTTTGTTAAAGATTTTCCAAAGCCATGAATATGATATGTTGAACAAGACATTTCTTCATCTTTGTATCCCATTTTCTTGAATGCATGATAAAATATTATATCTACAGAACTTCCTGTGTCCACTAAAGTTCTATTTACATCCCATTCTTCTGCAGACCTTGTTGATTTTCCCTTTTTCATTTGTATAACGGATACCGTAACTACCAAAGGAGATGTATGATTCAAATTTTCTGTTGGTATTTCTGCTGCTGTAAATGTGATTTTCTGCTTTTCCCAATCCTTCAATGGTGATATTTTCTCCACCGTCATAATTTTCTTTCCTTCAAAATCTCGTTTATGTATCTTCCCTTTAATATTTTCATGGAATTTGTCGACATTTTTCTTGTTATCATACCGCACTCCAATTTTATACAATTCTCTTTAGCTCTAACCATTTTTCCTTCAACTATTTCACCGATTTATTCAATTATCTTCCTAATCTTGAATAATTCTCATCTTCAACCTCGTTTTTTCTATGATTTTTGTTAATTCAATCCCTGTTTCGGGCGCCAAAATGTAATTGCAGGAAAACCTACACTACACCCTTGATAAGAATTCACAGTAATTAACACATATTTGAAGATTAAAAACAACACTTCTTTATTTGATTCTCAGAAATATTTACAAGGAATGGAAGAAATCAAGAATACAACCGCTCTCTTGAATTTTCTCTCTCTTCAAGTCTTTCTCAACATTCAAAAAAATACCCCCTCCCCTCTCTGAGTCTACCGGGTCTCTTTATATAGGGTAATTACATAGTGGATAACAGCTAAGCTGTCCTTTAATTTCGGATCTGACTTGCGATATTATCGCATCAGTTATAATGCCAATTCTCGCAAGAGTTGTAATCATCGCAGGACAATCATGCTCTTCTCGTGTTTCTTCATTCGTCAGCTATTACGTCATTTTTTAAATTACTTTGTGATACTCGCAAAGTGTTGTTGAATAACTCACGGTGGTGCTCTAAGAAGTGTTGTTAATCTCGCAAGAATAATATCATGGCGATATTCTGGTCCTACAACTATTATGTTAATTAGAGAAATGTCCCTCTTTAAAATAGAATTGTGAAAGTGCTCCTCTTCAGGGGTTTTCCGTCCAAACGAAACTAACTCACCGTTAACTCCAGAGAAAATATAAAATATTCAGATGAAATTACCAATATATCCATATGACAATTTCGTATTTCCAGAGTTAATCTGATATCGATCCTTCTCGAGAACGATCCAACGCCTATTAGAGTACACACATTTGATCAATCTCGAGAATTCTCAAACGACTCTAACGCGAAACACGTTTGATCGCACGTTTTTGGATATATGCAGAAATCGAAACCCTAAAATCACTTTTGTTCTCATTTGACGCCTCTCGTCTCTTAGTTCTTTGTTCCCTCTCTTTTTCTCTTCAAGGTGTATTGATGAAGAGCTTGAAGAACTGATCGAAGCAAAGCAAAACCCGTTTAGTCACTGAGATCTGCTCAGTTGCCGCCTCTATTTTCTCTCAGTTAGATCTTCCCTCTCTTCTTTTGTTCAAGGTCTGTTGATGAAGAAATGATTGAAGTAAGAAGTTGTACAAGATGAGTGGTGATGATACTGATTCGAGCAAAATGAGGTAAGAAGTTCTTCAACTTCTTTTTGATTCTCAAAATGATTCTGTAATTTTAGGGTTTTTATGTTGGGTTGTCGAACTGTTTCTGGTGATTTAGGGTTTAGTTTTTTTTTATTCGAATAATGATGTATCTGTAGTTCTAGGGTTTGATTGATTTACCCTTGTTTGATTACTAATTTTCATTTTTCAAACCCTAATTTTGAAATTTAGGGATTTTTCAGAAACCAAAATTTTGAAATTTGGGGATTTTTAATTTCTCGATTTATGGCTGTTATTGAATAGTAAAAATGATGAATATGGTTTCTATGTATATATTATGAACTTAGTAATTGAATAGTTTAGATGGTTTTTTGTTTGTTGTATGTGCAGAACCATATTTGTTAGGTACCCTAAAAGGAGCTTTAGGATTGAATTATTCACCACAAATAAATGGACTTTATACCATGATTTGGATGTAAACTATGTTTTTCTTGACATGTTGACTGATATGATTATGTGGGAGATGTATATTAGTGAGTCCAAGAAGCTTAATTTGTTTTGGTTTACTCCATATAACTACCAGAACTAATTACCAATGATGTGGAGTTCTTTACAATGTGGAACAAGGCTGAATATCAAGATGATGGTTATGTGCATCTTTACTTCAGTTTTAGTGACAAGGTTTTGAGGTCTGGTGATGAATGCCCATCATCTTCAGAGGTTACTAATGAAGTTAGGTATTTGACACCTACTAAGAAGGTGACAAGTGACTCTGAGATGGTGTTTTCTACATCTAAGAAGAAGGGGACACATGAAGATGACTTTGTGTTTTGTACACCTAAGAAGAAGGTGACACATGAAGATGACTTTGTGTTTTCTACACCTAAGAAGAATGTTATAAGCAATTCTCCTACTACTAGGAAAAGTCCAAGGTTGGTTTGTAAGTCAATTGATGCTCAGATAAATGTTGCATTTGAGAGGTTACTTTTGAATGATGAAGATATGTGCCATCCAGATGATAATGTGGATGTAGAGTATGAGAACATTCAACTAGATAATATGGAAGAGGATCCATCCAGTTGATGATGATAGAAGTCCACCCTGCTCTGATGATGAGGAAAATGATAGTGACATAGCTGATATCAGAGATTTTGTGGATATCTACTTTTATGATGAGTTTTGGTAGAACTTTAGAAAGGAAGGTAATGTTGCAGTACTACTTTTGATTATGTACTTTATAATAAGCTATTTAATATGTTATGATGACTAACAATACTTTTGGCATACTTTGTAGGTTCACAAGGAGATGATGTACCTGAAGGGGATAAAGGAAAGTGTGTTGCAGTGGCTTTAGTGCCTAGTGCTGATGACAACTGCCTTGGTAACTCACAATATCACTCTGACTCTGAAGATGAGAAGTCTGACTCTGAAGATGAGAAGTATAAAATAGAGGCCCTTCAAATTTTTTACCAGGAATGGGACCAAGAATGGAGTCCACATATTGCTGATATGGATGAAGACTTCTTTCCAGTTGATGATGGTCCAGTAGTGTATAATCCTGATGTAATGGAGGTGGGTATGCATTTTGAAGACAAGATACAATTTAAGAAGCATCTCAGGACTTTTGCAGTGATAAAGAAATTTCATTATATTTTGAAGCCTTGTGACAATGGAAGGATAAGAGTGAAATGTAGGTACCATAAGTCTGAAGGTTGTAAGTTTCAAATATTTGCATCAAATACAAAGGGGGGGGAAGACTTTTACTGTTAGAAGTATGAATCTGGAGCATACTTGTGTTGGAGATCCATTTAGCAGAAATAAATCAGCCAATGCATAGTTTGTTGCTCAATATCTGTTTGAGAAGCTGAAGACTGGTGGATTCCTTCAGTAGCCATGGGACATTGCAGATGAATTCTACACTTCTCACAACACTTCTCTGCCATATCATGTTGCTTGGAAAGCTAGGAATATGTGCTTGGAAAAAATGCATGGTAGATATGAAGACTCTTATAAAATGGTTCCATCCTTTGTAGACATGGTGGCAAGAACTAATCCTGGTTCTGCAGCAAATTACAATGTTGGAAGGTAAATTGTTAATTATAACCTTTGTTGGTTTTTCATGTAATTTTTGTGTAATGGTTATTATGTAATGTTTGTATAATGTACATGTAATGTTTCATGGAGGATAATTGCTTTGAGTCAATGATGATTGCATTTCATGCTCCAATTCATGGATGGAAAAATGGTTGCAGAATAGTGGTTGGTCTTGATGCATGTCACCTTACTGGAAAGCTGGGAGGTGTTCTTATGGCCGCTACTGGCTTAGATGCACAGAACCAGGTTGTACCATTAGCAATACAAGTGATCAGAAATGAATATTTTGAGAATTGGTATTTGTTTTTGAAGCAGTTAAAGCCCTTGATTGAATCAGATGAAATAATTACTTTCATTTATGATAGGCAAAAAGGTTTGATTGAGGATGTTGCTTCTTTATTTCCAGGAAGCCTACACAGATATTGTTTTAGGTATGTTCATTATTTTTACCATAATTTTTTTTAATCATTATATGATCTTTGTGTTTTACCTTCTAATATATGTTTTGCTGACTTTGTAGACACATGTTCAAGAATTTGAAGACTCACTACAAGGGTTCAAAGATACATAACCTTATCTGGAATGCTGCTAAATCCTATAAGTTCACCCACTGGAAGGTAATAAATCACTTTGTGTTCTTTTGTGACTTGTTTATGTCATGGAATGTTGTATTAGTTATAAATTGTTAATGGCCTTCATGTTTATCTTTGTACAGTTCCATATGGATTCTTTGGTGCTGGAAAATGCAGCAGATGCTCAATATATGATGACTGAGGATCCTACCCAGTGGTCCAGAGAATTCTTTGACCCCTCTTCATGTTGTGAACATAAGAACAATAATTTCTATGAGTCCTTTAATAACATGATTAAGAAACTTAGAGATAAGCCTATTTGTACATTGGGCTTAATGTATGGACAGTTAATAATGGGCTTGTGGTATAGGAGAAAGCAGTTGTCTTTGAACTGGAAAAATGGTGAATTAGTACCTGAAGCAATGAAGCTGATTGAGAAGATGAAAGAATGCACTGGTCAGTTTAGGATTAGTGGGACTGTATATGGTACTAGTTATCAAGTTACATCAATATACAATTTTGTATTCCAAGTTGATCTGATCAACAAGACTTGTAGTTGTGTCCAATGGCAACTGAGGGGCTTTCCCTGTCAGCATGATGTATGTGTTTCGAAGACTTTAAGACCTAATTGGGTAGAGTAAGTTTATTGATGTTTGTATGTTTATTGAATGTGCTCAACTACTTTCATTTCACATTTACTAATGGCATGTAGTTGTTTCCCTTATCTGTTTTGTAGTTATTGTAGTCCATACTACACAGTGGATGCATACAAAGCCATTTATTCCACCCAAATGCAGTTATTCAGAGGGAGAGAATATTTGGAAGAGGTGACATCATTATTTACCCTCTACCCTTTACCCTTTACTGTTTTTTGTTTTTTGTTTTTTTGGCCCTTTCTTCTTTGTTGGGAATCTTATCTTGTTCCCTTTCTTTATTACTTTACATATTCATTTAGGGTTACTTTATGTCTTGTGTTTTTCTATTTATAACCAAATATAACTTTTTTTTGTCTTTTGTGTTCCTTCTTTTGTTTGTAGCCTCAAGAGCCTTTTGTCAAACCACCTATAAATATGAGGAAACCAGGAAGACCTGCTAAGAAGAGGAAGTTGGGGAATGATGAGCATGTGAGTGAGAAGAGACATAGGAAATGTAAGAGATGCAACCAGATAGGCCATAATAGAAGAACTTGTGCTGGTGGTGAGGTTGATTCTAATCCTAAAGGAAGGAGACCAAGAACCATGGTAGATGGAGGAACCCAAGAAACTACTTACCCAGATACAGCTGAGTGCAGTTCCAGCAGGAGCAGGAGAGGGAAAGGGAGAGGGAAAGGGAGAGGGAAAGGTTCTAGGGGAGGCAGAGGTAGAGGTAGAGGATCTGCATCAACTTATGCAGCTGCATCAACCTCAACATCAACATCTCAAACTGCACCATCAACATCTTCTACACCTGCATCTAGAGAAAGAGGTGGAAGGGGTGGTAGAGAAGCAAGAGGTGGAAGAGGAGTTGTGTAATAGACTCTTAGCCAGTCTGTCAATGGTGTTGGTTGGTTCAACTAGACTTTGAGCCAAACTTTTCAAGCACTAAATCCACAAAAGAATGGAACATCTGCAACTCAGTAGAGTTTGCTTGTTTTTTGTTTTTTTTTTAAGTTTCTTTCCAATACTATTTGGGTTATGATCTTTTGATCAGTTTATTGTAAGGATAATGATGTTCAACATTTTAAGTTACATCAGTTATATATATATATAAGTAGTAGATTATATAAACTTAGTTCTTTTCATTACATTTGTAGATTGTTTTGTAATTGCTTACACAGGTCAGCCATCTTCAACTTAGCAGATATTTCCTTGGATTTGGAAGCAAGGAAAACAGCATCAGAGACCCACTGGAAGTCTTGAAATTGGATGTTGTTGCATTGCAGGTAACATAAATTGTGATTGTGTTTATTTCTACAAACTTTTAGCATGTATTTTCCACTGCAATTCTTCTTACAAGGTTGATTTTGGAATGGACAGGAATTGAACTGGTGGTTTATGTCACCACAAGCAAAGAAACACTTATTGGCAGGAAGATGAACATCCAAAGCTTTAACATAATGTATTGTATCTACAAATCATTCAAAATAGTTGCAGATGGAGCAGTTGAAGAACTTCTCACCATGATGCTTAGGAGTTTGAGATATTAGAATTCTCCTAACACCATTACAAGGTACATTCTTGCACCTAGAGTAGATCCATGGACACTGAATTGGTGGATGATTATCTATTTCACATATGGAACAAACACTGTTAGAACTGCTACTGCTAGTTACCTCCATCATGCTTCTCATATTGAACTTTTGCATAATTCCATCCATTGTAGATGATTGTTTAGATTTTTATGGGAATTTTATTTGTTGCAGATAAATGGATGCTAGTTTTATAGCAGACTAAACAGAACATGACCGTTCAACGGTCATATTTGGATGACAGTGATGATGTGTACAACTTGCCACGTCATTGTAATCTTCCAGGTGGAAGTTGCAGAGATGACATGGAGATGTTGCCGCGTGTACAAGATTCCACATAAGCAAGTGTGGTTAACTACCTAGAGTTAGATGTCAAGGGAAGGTTTGTCTACTTTTGGGCGCAAATACATGTGACGTGGCACCATTTTTTTCATTTTTAAATTTCGGATGGAAAAGCTTGTCAAAGGAACATATTTGTAATTCTGTTTAAAGGAGGAACATATTTGTAATTAAAATTATTTTATTTTTTTTTCGGAAAAGAGGCATAGCCTCAAATTTTCATTAATAACCGATTCGAGATCGGATTCATTACAGGGTTAATAAGAGTTACATTACAATCATCAAAGTTATATAATCTCCGCCAGTTCTTGACAACCATTCCCACTACACCAAACCTTATAACCGAGACTAATCTTCCATAAGACGCATCCAAATCATGAGGCCAAATTCGTTTCATTTTACACCAACAAAACAAATTTGCATTGCTGCCAAAAGCAGCAAAGGGATCTTTAAAAGATCCAACCTGGGTTTTAAGACCTTGTAAAACAAGGTAAAGTAAATTACAGTAACAATAACACAAACTACAGCAGCAGGAGTCTTGGTAACAATCATGGTAACATGAGTCTTGGTGGCTGAAGTCTTCTGTATCGGTCGAACTCGGTCTGGATCGGTCGGAATGGGCCTGAATCGGCATCGGAGAAACAATTATAGTAGCAAATGATGAAGTTGCAGATGGGTTTGTTGTTAATGTAGTTGTTGATTTCATCGCTAACTTCGTTATCGTTGATGTTGATTCTATCAGAGTTGAAAAAGATGTTCTTGCCAGAAAAGAGCTACAACCCTTTCCTGATATTAACAAAACAACGCACAAGATAATAGGTAGTGATTTAATATAGCAACAATAACAAAAACGACCAAAATCAGAAAATCTCTAGATCTAGAACGAAAAAAAACAAAACAAAAAAAAATCTAATAATCAAATACGAACTAATCTAGAACTGATAAGGAAAGATTAACAAGAAGAGTAAAAGCTAAGGATGGAGATCTGCTCAGACCAGCCCCCAGGAGAACCGATCTGAGCAGGAGACGTTTACTGGTTTCTAATTTCTCTTATTGCTGAAAGAGTTGTTTAGTTGCAGACAGAGAGAGAAAGTTTTTTGACAACATTCCAAATTTGATTAAGTTTGATTAAGTTTGTTTAAGTTTGTAATTAAAATTATTAAGAGTTACATATAGTCAAAAACACCCTTTTCTTTTTTACCGACTGAATCCACCAACCTTATTTACAGTAACAATTTAAGACAATTGAGCAAGTACTATTCCAAACTGGATTATTGGAGTATATCTTAGGAAATTACTTAGCTGGAAGTAAAAAATGACTGTCCAAATTGGAGTAGTTTCAATAAGGACAGTGGACATGAAATATTGGGAAGAGGAGGCTCATAGTTAATCAAACAACGCACATTTCTCAAGAAAATAAAAAACTCTTAGGACGCACAGCACATGTTCACCATACTTTGATATTAAGGGTTTTGTTGGTACCTTTTTTTTTTTCCTTCTATTCTTGATCTCACTTGTGTGCGTTGCACTACACATTTTTTCTATCACATCCCTGATGTCTTTTTCTTTCTCGAAAATTGATCATTTGTCTAAATATTTTTAAAAACATAATTTTAATTGACGTCCAAATTTTAAAGGTTTTCTCCAACCATAGACACCATATATGCCATAAAACGAATGAAAATGATCAACCATGGCGGAACCCGATGCCATTAGAAAATGTATGGTGAGACCCATTATATTTCTTTTTGACAAATATTATCCCGTACGACTTTGCGGGATGATATCCCGTAAAAGCGATTTCTTTACAGTTGGATGATCAAATCAACGGTTAGATTCACATTTAGGAAATGACCTGCAAAACTGAGGAAAATGGGAAGAAATAAACATATCGACACACTACCTAACCAAGAATTATACAAGCTGAATTATGAATACATTGTCGTGTAGTGTAGGTGGTGCAGAACTGCAGATGATTCCATCCACGTCTTGCAGGATACGAGTCGCATTTAAGGCAAATAAAAATAGAAACTGTGTTTTCACCGTTACCATCGGAACCATATGTCGGATTGAAAGTGATTTTCCATGGCTCCAACCTTCGAGTATTTTCCATGACAATAGTCCAAATATTCCAAATATTGGCCCTTTTCCTTTTCTTTTTCTTTTTAGCTAGTAGCAAGCAAGTTTTGAGCGATTCTCTTCTTATAAGTCTGGCTTTCATTAAAAAACTATATATGGTTCCAAGATGTTGGTTTTGAGGGTTCACAGCATTAAAAAAAAGGGTCATGAAATAGTAAATCCAAAACCCCTTATCCCAATAATTAATTAATATTAATAATTAGGTTAACTAAATTAAGTAAGATTAGTAATAAGATTAGACTAATCATTTGATTTGTTGTTATATTTGAAATCAAAATCACAAGATTTTTTTTTTGTTTGGAAAACTGAAGTTACGGTTAGGGTTTCCAACCGTAGAAAAAACTAGAAACCCAACCGTATACAAAAGTTAGTTAAGCACTTATGGTTGGGAGTTCATATTTTCACAACCGTATTACAAAACCAGGGCTACTTGCGGTTGGATTTTCCTACCGTATACAAAAGTTAGTATAACTTTTACGGTTGGGAGTTCATATTTTCCCAACCGTAGAGAATTTATACGGTGAGAAAATCAATATATTCCCACCGTAAATCAATCATACGGTTAGGAAATCAATATTTTTCAACCGTATCCAGTTCTAAAACTAATTTTTCAATCTCTAATTTGATCAAATCTAACCTATTCATCGGATCAAAAGCATTAAAAAAGGATTGGGTTTTCGATTCTTACCCAATTAAAATTATTACTGGCTGAGAATCGATGATTAATCATTGTTGAAGTAAAAAAAAAATGGTGATGGAGGAGAAGAAGAGAGGAAGAAGAAGAAGAAGAGATGGGTGGGTTTAGTTTTTTTTTTCTTTTTCTTTTTTTCGATCGGGCTTAGTTTAGGTTTTGTTTTTGATTTAACAAAACTAGTGACAAAACCCCTAGGTGAACAAACTAGTGATAAGAAAAAACCAGTCATATTATTTCTAACAAATAAAAACCGTTTCAAATAAAACTGGGACAAAAACCCCAAGTCAAATAATAATGAGTAAATTTACTTTTCGTTACTTTAAAAAATGCCTAACATGCCCTTTTGACCTTTTCTTCTTCTTCTCTGATTTCATTCCTTCTTTCTTCGTCTCCTTCTCCCACCACCATCATCACCAGCAGGAAGAATGGATTGTTGGAAACTACTGGGCTGCAATGGAGATGAAAAACATAAACAAATTGTGGTTGTACTCTAAAACTTTCAAGGCTCTGGATGATTTCTTTTAGACAAATATTTCTACCCTCCCAACGAATTGGCGATTGCAACAGGTATGTGAAATACTGCCTTCATGATACAATGAAATCCCTACAACCGGAAATTGGATTCAAGGTTTTCACCCCTTGACCCAATCAAGAACACATGTAAAACAGATTCTGATGATGCTTTGTTTAAGAAAGAAAAACAGAAGATATTTTCGATTGATATGAAAACGACTCTGGGAGATGCTACTTATAGGGTTTTTTTACGTCTGTTGGAAACATACAAGTTTGTCTTCACGAAACGTCAGGTCCCTTCATCAACAGACATTAATGGTGTCTGTTGGATTTAGAATTTTCTGGAAACGTTTTCTAACTGTCCAAACAGTTACGTATCAAAAAATTCTTCTGGGGGGCTACGCCCCCCCAGGACCCCCCTTCGTAGCCCAATTGAAAATATTCCAACATGGATCTCCACGAATTTTATTATTCCCCTACACACCACTGCAAAGGCGAAATCTCACCACTACCATCGTCCTCTTCCGCCTCCTTTAATTCCTTCACCACCAACACCATTTCCACCACCGTAAACATCACCACCCCCAACTCCTCGTCGCACCACTACCACCATCACCACCACCGCAACCAGATCTAAATCCTCTTTCAAGTGAAATTCAGTGCCCTAATTTGATTACTACTTCAATTTCAGTGGTATGCATACACATGAAGATGAAGAAAAAGGTAAATTAGGGTTTCTTTTAATTTATGTTTCTAATTGAGTTTTAATTTTGGGGTTGTGGGTATTTCAGGATTGTTGAAAGTGTTGGTAAAGGTGTGACATATTTGCAACCAGGAGATCACGTACTTCCGGTATTCACCGGAGAATGTAAGGAATGTTGGCGCTGTAAATCAGAAGAGAGCAATATGTGTGATCTGCTTAGAATCAACACTGACATATGTGTAATGTTGAATGATGGAAAATCAAGGTTCTCAATCAATGGCAAACCGATTTACAATTTCGTCGGGTGCTCTACGTTTAGTGAGTACACAGTTGTTCATGTTGGTTGTCTTTCTAAGATCAATCCTGAATCTCCTCTTGACAAAGTTTGTATTCTTAGTTGTGGGATCTCTACAGGTTAGGATTTTAAATCCGTGGAAATGTCATTTTTGTATCTCAATTGATTTGATTCCTACAAGTTGTTATTGAATTTTGGTGGTGTGTTTGTGTTTTCCAGGTCTTGGTGCTACTATGAATGTAGCAAAACCAAAAAAAGGTTCGACTGTTGCTGTTTTCGGATTGGGAGCTGTTGGCCTTGCTGTAAGAAATTTACTTTTCTTTTGAGGATTGTGCATGTTAAAAATTCTTGAATAGACAAATCTAGTATTGTGCTTGTTTTCTCCCATTTTCATTAAAATGTTGCATCTAATAGTTCATACTTTATTAGGCTTGTGAAGGGGCTAGACTCTCTGGTGCTTCGAGGATAATTGGGGTTGATTTGAATGCTAATAGATTTAATGAAGGTGAAACGAACAAAATTACTTGATTTATTGATTTTATACAGTTCTTGTTTTGCAATTCATTCTTATTTCCATGGTTTGGCTTAAATATATGCGGGAACTAAATTGCTGTCTTTCCTCCTTTTACCAGCGAAGAAATTTGGGTGTACAGAGTTCGTGAATCCAAAGGACCATAGCAAACCAGTTCAAGAGGTTTGCTCACCGTAACTCATAGAACTTACAACCCAACTAGGCGTTGTTTCGTTGCTATTAGTATCTGATTGTTATCGGTTTGATGAATAGGTGATTGATGAGATGACTGATGGAGGGTTAGACCGCAATATTGAGTGTACAGGGAGTATCCAAGCCATGATATCTGCATTTGAATGCGTTCACGATGTAAGCTCTTTTCTGTCTCAAAATTGTTGTTGTGTTGGTATAGTTCACATGTATGTTTTAAATTTTGTGAATCTCAATGGAAACATCAATACATCCTTTCACTTACGGCACCCATAATTCAATGACTCACAATGTTAACGAAATTGTTTAACTTGTTGTGTGGTGGAAAAGAATGGGGTGTTGCAGTTCTTGTCGGTGTGCCAAACAAGGACAACGCATTCAAAACTCACCCAATGAATCTATTGAATGAGAGAACTCTCAAAGGTACCTTCTTTGGAAACTACAAGCCGAAGAAGGTGCGATGTGATAAATCCTTACTTTTAATTAATATGAGGAGTTGGTAATTATCAAATTGTTGGAATTTGGAAGAAGACCGGTAATATGATAGTGGTGTTGAACTAGGGTAATTGTGAAACAACTTATGGAATAGTTGGAATGATTTTTGCCTAGTTTATTTTGGTTTGGTTTCATCATTGAAGCTGTGCTGGTGAAATGACAATACATAGAAAAATGATGAAACCTAATTAGGTTTCATCTAGTTTTGGTGAAACCCTTTTTGGTTTCATCATTTTTTCTGTTTGGTTTCATCATTTTTTTCTTATTTTGCCTAGTTTATTTTGGTTTGGTTTCATCATTGAAGCTGTGTTGGTGAAATGACAATATGTGGAAAACTGATGAAACCTAATTAGGTTTCATCTAGTTTTAGTGAAACCAGTTTTGGTTTCATCATTTTTTTCTGTTTGGTTTCATCATTTTGTTTTGTTTGGTTTCATCATTTTGGTTTTCATCATTTTTTTCCTGTTTGGTCTCATCATTTTTTCTTATTTTGTTGAATATTGATCAATGAAATTCATTTTTTGTGTTGGTTGGTGCAGTGGCGGTGGTGGCGGCGCAGTAACTGTGGTGCAGTGGTGGTGGCGGTTGTGCAGTGGTGGTGGTGCAGTGGTGGCGGCAGTGGTGCAGTGGCGGTGGCGGCGGTGATGGTGCAGTGGCGGCGATGGTGGTGCAGTGGCGGCGATAGTGGTGGTGCGGTGGCGATGGTGGTGCAGTGGCGACGACGGTGGTGGTGATGCGGCGGTGGTGCGGTGGCGGCGGTGATGCAATGGCGGTGGTGGTGGTGGCGTGGCGGCGGCGGCGGCGGTGCAGTGGTGGTGGGGTTGATTTTTATTTTTGTTGGAGTGATTTAAAAATAAATGTGGGGTTGTATTTATTTTTGTTGGGGTGATTTAAACTAGAAGGCTAATATAGACAGTTTATGTTAAATGGGGTTTTTGTGAACAATTTGTTTTGTTGGGGTTTTTGTACATGGATAGTGACACCTTTGGGGTTATAACCCGCGCGCGTTGATTTAATTAGATTTAGGTTTGGTAATTATTTGGGTTTTCAAAGGATATTTTTATATTTTTGATAACAAAATAAGTCTCCCCACATCCACATTTAGGATAGTTGAATCCATAGGAGCCCTCAAAACCAAATCCTTAAAGCCCCTATAATAGGTTTCTTACATAACAACGTACGCTTAAGCAATTCTATTTGGTACCACACTATGCCGTTTGGGGTCTTTGGATATCAACACCTAATAAACCTAGTTTAATTGGGGGCCCGTAAATTAATTAGGGGCACTGCACTACGTGACAAAAAGGGACATGAAATAACACTTTTGGGTTATCCCTTATCCTTTATTTTTCGAAATGCCAAAAATACCCCTAAGTCATTAGTGTTAATTAAATTTAATTAGTTAATTAAGGTTTTAAGTAATAAGGTTAGATTAAAATCAGTTATTTGGTTGTTTTTTTTGGATTAAAGAAAAAATTGTGTTTTGGTGTTGTGGGTAGGGAGAAGTATAGTTTTTTGGTGAAAAATTTAGGTTATTTGAAATGAATGATTCTAGTGTAGGAAATGATGTTGGTGAAGCTTCTAATTACAACCATGATTGTGTTGATGGTGAGATTAAATTTGTCTGTTCGTTGCTCCAAGTGGTCGAATCATCCACATCATGGAACAACTCAAGTGCAAGGGTCGTCATAGTCGGGGGGTGTATACCCAAACGACTCTCCTATGTCGTCACTTTACTGACACTACCAATAACGATTTTTCATAGAGTATACATGCAGAATTAGGGTCGTTAGGGTATAACAGCATACAGAGTAACGACCCTAAAGGGTCGTTAGGGTATAACATTATAAATAATAACGACCCTAAAAGGGTCGTTAGGGTATAACATCATAAATAGTAACGACCCTAATTCTGCTACTACAATTTTTTGCCCAAGATTATGAAAAATCGGTAGGGTAGTGTGATACAGATTGACGACCCTATCAATATTTTGGACAGTGAGTATTTTTGTTTGCAACTAGGGTCGTCATCTGTTACTATATATGGGTAACGACTCTATTCTAAACCAAAAGAGTTTAATGACGACTCGCTTATATATATTGATGACACTACCAATTTTTAAGACAGAGAGACTGTTCTTAGCAGAATTAGGGTCGTCAATAGGTTCGGTTACAGAGGTAACAACCCAAATGTAGGGGAAAAAATTATAGTAGCAAAATTAGGGTCGTTCACTAGAACATCATACATATTAACGATTTTTCATAGAGTATACATGCAGAATTAGGGTCGTTAGGGTATAACATCATAAATAGTAACGACCCTAATTCTGCTACTACAAAAAAATCGGTTCGAGAACTAAATTTCACAATCAAAACTCAAGAAAAAAATCAAAACATAAGTAGGTTTTAGTCACTTACTTTCTAATCGACGGAGATTTTTTTTTTTTTTTTTTTGTCGTTAATGGAGGAGAGGGGGAGAACTCGGGTGGGAGAGGAAGGGAGGGGTGGAGAATTTTCTGATTTTGGTTTTAGAAAATGAATTGGGGGCCTTATGTTTAAGGTTAATAGGTTTTTAAGTAGTAAGGGTAAAATAGTATTTTCACCACCTTTTAGAAGCCCCCTAAAATTTTTGGTGTGGGTATAAAATGATCAGGGGCCCTAATTAATTTATGGGGCCCAATTAAACTAGCCTAATAAATCCTCCATGCAACCCTATTTCAAGATCGCTCAGAACCAAAAACAATGTTAATTATTAAAAAAGTGATTAAAATTTGGTGAGTGTTAAATAAAGTCAACACTAATAATACACAAAGTTGGAGGCAACCCCCACAAATTATGCATTTTGAATAAACAAAATGTCCACATATCAACACTTACACAACACACTACTAGCTAGGGCAAATAAAAATGATTGGGGACTCCACTCTAATCAGGCAATCAGGATCAAAAGTCTTGAGAGTAAGTAAATTCTATTGGAAAGGAAAGACACGGGAAGGGAAGTGAGCTATGCTCCATCATTATGACGTATGCAAGTCTTTCTTTCCAAATGCAATTCTGTGTTCTTCCTAGCAATCTCAGTTCAATCATCTTGTTTCATCTCTACTCAATAATCATTAGTACCTCATAATCATTCATCAAGAACATTACCTGTTTGTTTCTCCCCTGCACCCAATTCACTACTTCTGAAACAAAAATACCAAGAAAAACTAACAGAGAAATTAAAACTTCCCAAACCAACAACCTTCATAATTTTTACATCACTGAAAATACAAATAGTTGGAAGAACACAACTAGTTTAATTACATTGAAAGAAAGGAAAAGCGAGCAAAATATCAATTCTAACTATCTGACATGGTATAAGTTCTACTAGAACATCTTTTCTACAACCCAAAATCAAAGTTGCATCTTCACCAATCTACCTGACATAAAAGTTTCACCCATCATCATAACTTCAACTACTCCTGCTGAGATCCAGTACTTGCACTCAATGCAAATTGAGACCCAAAATCACCGGACTCCTTCTAAGATCTTCTCCAACAACATTCACACAACGAAAAATAACAAAAGAAACTACCACCATATGGAGCTATTGAAACCCCTCTATCTATGCACTTCTTCAGCAACACAAAGTACCATTAATATTCCCACAAGTTTTCACGAAGATGCACAAGAGAAACAATAATTAAGACATCACATTACTCTAGTTCTAAGGGATTTGACATTACTTACAAGAAAATCACCAAGAATCGTTGTTGTAGTTTAACTCATCCTCTTCATAGTAAACACCTTGACCATCATAATTGTTTGAATATGTATAAGGCCCCTAGAGATCGTCATCCTCGGTCTTCTCATCCTCATCTTCATCTTCACCGCAGACCTCCATCTCACCGGAAAACAAATGCTTTCCATCGATGTCTAACCCAGGAATCTCCTCTCCAACAGAATCTACATTTAGGGGTTCTCACATGGTTTGAGAAAATTTACGAGGGTTTTTTTTTTATTTTCGGCGAGATAGCATTTGTACATCACCTACTCAAACTCTTGCCTCTTATTCCTCTCTGCATCTCTTACTTTCTCTTCTCTCTTCATTGAATCATCACGACTTTCCTCCTCTTCTTCTCCTTCATAGTTATCTTCTTCATCTTCACTATCACTTTCAGTTGTACTTTGAGTCTCCCCCCATGAACACTCCCACTAACCTCGTCGTTTTAGTATCTCCCTATTTCAATGCGCATCGACAACATCTAATTTTCTCATTTACAACTGAAACTCCTCATCATTTTCAATCCTTAACCTTTGAAATTCTTCTCTCTCTTCTTGTTCATTTTTCTTGGTCTTCTCCAGATTCAGATAAGCGATCAAACTCTCTATCTCTAAGATTGTTAAAGCCTCAATTGCACTCTTTGCATATGGCATTGCATCGGAATCGGGTGGTGATTTTGGGTTTCCTCCACTGGCGGAACTGTTTGCAGCATCATCCATCTCCTTATTCCTTAACCTCCTTTCCTCTGATTTATGTTTTTGGTTTAGTTTGGTATAATAATCCGTTTATCACCATGTCTCCCTTAAATAATGGTGGTAGATTAGCCATAAATGGACTTTTATGGCATTTGGTCAAGATTCTTGTCGCTTGGCTATTCACGCCACTTCAATGCCATGCGCAACCCTTTAAACACTATCATTACTCTACTAAACTCTATATTCAAAGTCTAATTTTAGACGCTTCATTTTCCTTCAATCTTGTTGGGACTGTCATTAAGAGGTACATCCTTAGGTCACCTAATTTTGAAGAGTTTATTTGGGTTTTAATTTAAACTGTTGGTTTTATGAAGATTCAGAGTAAGCAACACCTTTTGAGAGGCACCATTGCTAATTTGGGTATGATAAGTAGTTGGGTTATTCCTCATACCGCCCACGCCAACATTATTTCTTACTATACAAAAAAATCCTTTTCTCTCAATTCTAGTAAAGCTAATAATAACCCCACCAAACCTCACTCATACAATTACCATCCTTCATTTTTGCCACATCCAACAGTGTTTATGATATTTGGAAGGTTGTGCAATAATTCTCTTTCTCACCAACTATGTCAAGACAAAGCTCTTAAATACTCACCAACCCTTCTATCCATCATGCTCACGTATATGCATTATGTAAGGAGAAAATTTTTACGTGACTTTCTCGGATACACCCTTAGTCTGGTTCTTTGCTACAAGGCCCACGTGATATCGAAGCCTAAGTCCATTTCTGCTGCTCCAAAAGAGGGTACCAAGTTGTCTAGTACCTATGATAAGGGCTCTTTGTTTAAATACAAAAACTAGAAATCTTACACAAGATTATATCATTCTCCATCCATTTACTTTTCAGACTATTTTTAACTCTCTCAGTTTTCCCATTTTAAGGATCAGTCCACCTTAGATGACATCTCTTGGCTTCATCTTCACATTTGTTTGATAGGACCATATCACTATTTTAGCACTGCAACAAGAATCTTTTACATTCATATCCTTATTTTAATCCCTAAACAAGTTCTCTTCTTTGATAAAAATTATATCATCACCCTAACTATTATAACCTATATGGAACCATCTTCATCTCAGGATACCATTACACTTGAAAATCTTGAAATCCAAAACCCCGCTACCCAAATGGCATAAAAACTTACTTTACCTTCATCTTTAACTGAACCAGTTTTCATCGACAAAACAGTCATCTTAGCTGAAAATGATAACAATTAGAAATGGTGTATGTTTGGATACATTTGTTGCGGAACTCTCGTCCCTACTTATTTTATTCTTTACTACATCTGCAACCAATGGTCGTTATATCAAGTTCCTTTTGTCATTACGTTCAATGGATTGAGAAACAAGGTCCTTATCAGATTTCTGGCTGAAAACGATTTCAACAGGGTTAATGAAAATAGACCTTGGTATGTTTGTGGCCATTTAATGGTTCTCAAAGTCATTCCCCCAAATGGCTAGCCATCAAATCATCATATATATTTTGCTGAAGAACTGTTTTGGATTATCTTATGTAACATCCCAAAGGAGTGCACTGAGTTTGAGGATCTTCAGAAACTCACTTTCAAGATTGGGGAATTAGTAGAAGCTCAAACACCTTATGAGAATCATCTTTTAAAGAAGAATGCTAAAGTTTGTGTTAGAGTATGTGTTCAGAAAGCTCTACCAACTGGAATCCCTCTCTTTACTTCAGGTAGAACTCAACCTTTTCTCATTGAACGCAGATACCATAAAGTTCCCAAGTTATTCTTCACTTCTTGTCGTGTACTAGATCGTAAAGATATCAATTGTCTAGCCTGGAAATCCAAACAAAATCTACTACAAGAATCAACTGCTTCTAGCTCAAAATATGTCCTCCATGTTGTGTCAAGATTAATGATGCCAAAGAAATCAGTGGCTCAACAATCTTCACCTACTACCAGCATTGTGATCAAATATACTATCATGTCTCCTAATGAAGAAGTGCCAGAAACTAAAGTTGGTACAATTAATAACCATGTTAACACCAAAGAAAAAAATAAATATTTATCTCAAAATACTGATAATGTGTCTCAAACATGTATAGCCAATAACCTCCAGATGGGCCCTTTTTCTAATCGATCTACTGCCTTAAAGATATTTGATGTTGGGCCGGTTCATCAAAGATCAACTCAATTGAATAATGGCCTTCCATTTATCTTCAATAAAGTTACTACCCATAATATTACAGTTGAAACTTCTAGTGTTAACCCTGAATCATCAAATCAGGGTCCGATTCGGACTACCAACTCATCCAGAAGATTCAAAACGGATGTTGTTCCGAAAAATCAACTTGTTATCACCAGAGAAGAGGTGGTATGTTCTGATGCTGGGCATGATGCCCTATTGAATCTTAAGAGAAAGATCAATCCCATAGCTTATTTGAGAAAACGCACTAGAGCAAGCAATTCCACTCTAGCTAGCATTGTGGTTATACCAAATCAGTATGGTAACTCTGAACTTGATTACTCAAAGCTCCCTATCACCAAATTAGGAGATTTCCCCGCTATTAATATTTTCAACTGTACTCTCAATACCTATTCCCTGGTTGACACTCATGGTAGTTATAATGTACCTGTTGATGATAACTCAAGCAATGATGGTGTCCGCAATAATTCTCTTCATGCGTCTGCTTCTCTGAATCTCGGTTCTACCCAGGAGACTTCTCAAATTGGTGGTTCTAGTGATTCAAATTTTGATGGTGGTTCTGCTTCCACCACTCAGGTAAACTCAACTCCTTCCCCTCCTATTATTGATCCTATCAATGTTGTTATCTCTGCCAATCTTTTTCATGCCAACAATGTTAATGTGCTTTTCTAGAACATTAGAGGATTGGGTAAAAAGACTGCCAATGAAGAACTTAACTTGTTATGTAGAAACATAAACCATGATATCATCTTCTTGTTGGAGACTAAAATAAATAAATATTTGGTTGTTAAAAGACCAAGAAATATGGGATTTCCCTGCACCATTAATGTTCCAAGTATTGGAAGAAGTGGTGGTCTTGTTCTTTCCTGGAAAAAGGAAATTCAACTCACTTTTTTATCCTCTAGTTTGACGGTCATCTATGTCACATACCTTGATATTATCCATTCCAAACTTTGTCACTTACATTTTATATATGGAGAACCCAATAGTAGTCTTAGACAAGCCTTTTAGGAAAACCAATGTCAATTACCTGCAATACCTCTAGATGAACCAGCTTTCTTTTTAGGTGACTTTAATTCTCTATTAGGTACCGAGGATAAGAATTGTGGGCTAGAAGTTGATGACTTTGATTTTATTAATCTTAGAGATTTTTGTGATACTTTTGATTTGCATGATCCTAGTTTCTCAGGACCTAGATTTACTTGGTCTAATATGCAACATGGTTCAGATCTCATTCCTGAGAGGCTTGACATGTGTCTTATTAACCCTAATGCTGAGACTTTATTTCCTAAACTTTGTGTGGATAACCTGCTTAGAGATTCCTATGATCACTGCCTTATGCATATTGGTTTTAATTATAATGATGTTTGTATGCCAAGGACTTTACACTTCATGGCAATATGGATTGAGGATCCCACTTGTAGAGACATTATAGACAACTCTTGGTCTGTTAATATTGTGGGATCCCCTACCTATAAGCTTAAAGCTAAACTTCTATAAAAAAAGGTTTGTGTGATTGGAATAAATATTTTTTTGATAATATTAAGACTAATATCTCCACCACTAAATAGTAACACGTGGAAACCCAGACTTCTACTGCCACAGATTCTATGGTCGTTTCTAGATTTAGAGCTAGATTGGAATATCTCTATAATTTGGAAGAACTTCACTGGAGATAAATTCAAAGAGGTTTGGCTTTTGGAAGGTGACAGAAACTCACCATATTTACACAGGGTCACCCTCTTCAGGAGAAAAAATAATTCTATTAGCTGGATTAAGGATGTTGCTGGTACTATCCTAACTGATAGACATAGTATTGGCACATCCTTTGTTGATTATTTTAAGAGTCTGTATTCTTCTAACCCCCAACAATTCCAAGATGAAATCCTTAAAGACCTTCATATTAAATTCTCTGAAGATGATAACTCCTCCATAAATTCCCCCCTCTCTGCTAAAGAGATTAAGAATGATGTTTTTCAAATAAGAGGAAAAAAGGCTCCTGGGCCTGATGGGTTTACTGGTCTTTTCTATCCAAAACATTGGGATATTGTGGGGGAAGATGTTGTTGATATGACTCAAACTTGCTTTAGAACAAGACACATAGCAAAGGTTTTCAATCATACCAACATAGCTCTCATCCCTAAAGTCCCTCTAGCTGAGTTGATCTCTCAATAAAGACCCATAGGTCTTTGTAACTTTATTTACAAGATCCTATCTACAACTCTAGCTAAAAAATTAAAGCCTTTTATGAAAAATATCATTTCCCAAAACCAAAGTGCTTTTGTACCTAAAAGAATTATATCTGACAATATCCTTCTAGCTAATGAGGCTCTTTATGCTTTTCAATCATCATGATAAAGTTGTTGGTATTGGTGATATCAAGATTGACATGTCTAAGGCTTATGATAAGCTAGAATGGTATTTCCTTGAAAAAGTTTTGAAAAAAATGGGTTTCTCTGACCATTGGATTAAGCTCATAAACCAGTGCATATCCACTGCCTCTTACTCTTTACTTCTTAATGGTATCCCTACTGGTCTTATAAAACCTGAAAAAGGTTTAAGCCAAGGATACCCTGTGTCTCCTTACCTTTACATCATTTGTTATAAGGCCTTGTCCTCCTATATTGACGTTATTTCTAGAAAAGGTTTGGTTGAAGGTATAAAGGTGTGAAAAAATACGCTTGCTATGACACACCTTCTTTTTGCTGATGATTCCTTACTCTTTTCTAAGGCTACCATTGAATACTTCCAGACTATCAAAAAGTACCTTCAAAAGTACTGCTTGGTCTCTGAACAAGAAATTAATTTTGACAAGACTGGAATTCTGTTTAGTAAAAAAATCCTTGATTATCTTAAACAATAACTTTCTAGTATTCTTGATATTAGCAATAGGGACTTAGGAGAAAATATTTGGGAACTCATATTGCCTTTAAGACCTCTAAAATCCAAACCCATATGGGTATTATCCAAGATGTTGATGCTAGAATTTCGATCTGGCTCCATAAGCTTCTTTCTCAAGCTGATAGAACTACTTTGATTAAACATATTGGTCAAGCTATCCCTCTGTATCAGATGGGTTCCTTTCTCATCCCTAAACCTTTTGCAGAAAAATGGATTCCCATTTATATAAATTCTGGTGGGGAGAAACCCTTGATCCCAAAGATAGCAAACTTCATCTTTTGGGATGGGATATCCTTTGCTCTCCTAAGTCTGAAGGAGGTCTTGGTTTCAGGAAAGCTGAGCTTAATAATCTTGCTATGTTAGCTAGAAATTCTTGGAGGATTATTTAGCACCCTAAGTGTCTTCTAGCTACTACTCTTAAAGCTAGATATTTCCCTAGAACATATTTTTTTAAATGCCAAGTGTCCTGCTAATTGTTCTTGGACCTGGAAATGCCGTCATGCCATAAAGGAACTAATTAAACCTTTTATCTCTTGGATTGTTGGAGATGGTCAATTTATTGACCCTTGGTGTGACAAATGGATTCCTTCAGTGGGTTCTGCTGTCCCCAACCCTCTGGTTCCTCCTGATCCAAATATTAAAGTTTTTTGCTTTATTAATCCTATTACTAGATCTTGGGATGTTAATAGATTAAACACCCACTCTGATGAAGCTTCTGTTGATAAAATCATCACTATTCCCTTAAGCTAGATTTGCACTCCTGACAGGAGGGCTTGGGATCTTTCAAAGAATGGTAGATTTGCTTCTAAATCTTTTTACTTGGGACTTCGAGGGCTCATGCCTTCCCCATGTAGTACTCTTTGGAAGCACATTTAGAAAATTAACGTGCCTTACAAAATTCAAGTTTTTATCTGGAAAGCTTCAAGAAATGCCTTTCCTGCTAGAACTGTTTTACATACTAGAATTCCCATGAATTCTGTTGATTGTGCTAGATGTACTGACCCTCATGAATCGTTTCCACATGCTTTGGTGTTGTGTTTGTTTGCTAGTCGTGTGTGGTTCCTCACTTCTTTATGTGTGAACACTCAGATCTTTAGTAATAAATCCTTTATTGATTGAATGTTATTCTGTTTAGTTGATCCAGTCTCTAAACTCCCAGAGGAGGATCGATGTTTCTTTGTTGCTATTCTTTGGTCGTTGTGGCAAAGTAGAAATAACCTAGTTTTTCAAAACATCATAGAAAATCATACTGCTATTTATGAGAGCTAGATCCATGCTTTTAACTAGAAAACATACCCCCAATGTGTCTCCCATGGTCTCTGTTGGTTTATGTGATAAATGGATGCCCCCACCGGCTGGTTGGATAAAATGCAATACTGATGGAGCTTATGATGAAATTTATGGGAACAATGGTGCAGGCTCTGTGATAAGGAACTTCTCCAACACTGCCTCCTTTTGTGCTTCGATAGTCTTTGAAGTAGAGTATGCTGAAGAAGACGAAGATAGTGCTATTTGGGCGGTCTTGAAAAAATATATAGAGCAAAAGCTTACTCACCTCATTATAGAGAGTGACGCTCAGAGTCTGATAAATCAATTTTATGCTGGCTTGTTTGATGGAGATTCTAGAACGAATGCTATCTTTAAAGATATCCAGCTTTTCTCTTCTAGTCTTGTAGCTTTTTTATTTACTTTCCAACCACGTATCTGTAATTTTGTGGCTCATGAACTTGCCCTTTGGGCTAAGACAAACAAATCTACTATGTACTAGTCTTATCCTCTAATTTGGATCATGCCAATTGTTGAGGGGGACCATTAGCCTTTTTGAAGGCCTTTGCTTATAATATATATATATATATATTTTTTTTATTGGAACTTGTATGTGATAGTATGTTAACGGCACCGCCACGGCGCCACCGTGACCTTTCGGTGATATAGCTCTGGCTAAGGGACAACCCGTCAAAAAATTATTGTTGTGTACTGTGTAGACTGAAAATATAAGAGAATTCGAACCTCTATCCTTCACTGTGAGAGTAAAATCCAACTCCTATATCACAATTTTGTTTATATTAAATTTATTGCGTACTGATCTCTGGAAAAAGGTAAAAGTCATGGGAGGTGTAAAATGTGTCGTCCTGACATAGCCCAACCCACGAAGTCATGTACTTAGCGTGCTACGTGCTATGCTGGGTTGTGCCAGAGATTCAGACGTGTTGTGTTGTTCCGTGCTAAATGGCGTGCTGTGTTGTGCCAGAAAAATAATCGTGATGTGCTAGCCCACTTATTTTATGTTTTTCCAAGTAAATATTTTTCTGATATTTTAGTTAGTATATGTATTATCATAGAAATTAATCAGCATAACGAAAATAAAATGTCAAAAACTGGCTAAAATAACGACTTTTCTGTGAAATTTGCATGAAATATGATGTACTGCGTAGTATTTTAAGCATGATTTGGCGTGCTTTCTTCGCATGCCGTGTTGTATTGTGTCGCGTGTTTACACGTACCACGTGTTGTGCCGTGCTGATGTGCCTATTTGTCTGGCACATCACAACACTCTAATTTAACGTGTTGTGCCCGTACTGTGCTCGAATTTTAATGTGTTGGGTTGTGCCATAAACATGCTACCCTGGCCCAATTTACACCTCTAAGGCTCTAACAGTTAGGGAAATTCCTATGGAAATGTACAAACCTAATTTTTTATTGAGCCAGGTGGATGGCCAAACAGGTTTCTCCATTATGGGAACAAAAGTAGGCGGTTAACCATTAGGCGTCAGGACTAAGAACACTCGCCCACGTGTGTAGGTTAAACTCGGCGTGTGTAGTACAACCGTGGGGATGTGATACAAAAACGCGGGCGTGAGAAGCAAAAATGCCAACGGTCAAATATCCAACGTCCATATTTCAACGGTATAACTTTCAAAAGCTATAAATTCCTTCAACTGAATTTATTTTCACTCACACCACTACTATCTCCTCTTCTAAGACTCTTCTTCTTCACTAATTTTCAAAACCTATAAATTTCCTTCTTTTAGAACTCTTCAAAACTAATTTTTTTTATACAATATGAACAAATTCATAAGAAAAGCGGTCAATATTGTAAAGAAGATAAAATATCGAAGACATGAACCGGTACCGTGTCTTGCCACTAAGAAGAGTTTGCTTTGCCAAGTGTCGTTTCTGCTTCATCTTTAGTCAAGGTCATGTGTCGGGGCATCAAGAGCAGTCTGAGAATTTTATAGAATGAGAAGTGGATTTTATGAATTAAAGGCTATTTATGATAGTCTACCCCCTGCAGTCCGAGAAAGGGTTGACAGATATCCATGGCGTGCGCTTTATAGTGTGAAGCCTAGAAGACACAACAACAAAATTACGACAGTATTGGTAGAATGGTTGTGGCCGACGATGCACACGATCCATTTTATAGATTTTGAAATTGGTAAGTTTTTTCAACTTAACTTAAATTTTATTTTTAAATAATTATTAAATAATCAAAAGAATTAATCATGGTTGATATTATTCTTGTAGTAAAAATTATGCCCATTGATTTGTATTTCATTTGTGGGATCCCAAGTGGAGTGGGAGATCAAATACCATACAACCAAGACGAATGGATATCAAATAATAAATAACAGACGCTTCTTCCCTCGTTTATGGAAGTAGGTATACGTAAAGATCATACAGATTTGAAAGGAGGTGGGGTTCAATGTTCAACGTTGGAGCTATTCTTTAACCAAAACAGAAACTCAGAAAATGTAGTTGACTACCCTGAACTCGAAAGGGTGTTTATCTTATGGGTACTGGGTAAGACGTTCTTTCCAAACTCAACTTATGTTTCTCATGTTGGTTGGCTTGAAACGTTAGAAGATTTTAACAAAGCACCATATTATGATTAGGGCTCTGCAATTTTAGCAGAAATTTATTGTGGGTTGGATCAAGCATCCATTGGTATAGCTAATTTCACTGGTTTCTGGGGTATTATAAAGGTAAATATCAAAAAAATTATTTTAAAATTTAAATAATTTTTATGAACAAATGTAGATTAATTCAAAATACCAAAATTATGGAGTAATTTGCATTATTGGTGGTATACCTACTCCCGTGTTGGTAAACCAATCCTTAAAGACAATACCTATAGATTTCCAATCTTGGACATGTACCTCTTCACCAACTGGGCGAAGGACACTGACAGCGACGTCTCGGGTTCCAGTTTTTTTCTGAGGTTTCAACAGATGACTTGGAGGCACAAGAATGTTGTTTCTCACCCTTACATTGATTTTCCCGAATATGGTGGTAATAATGGAGAACGTATTCTTGATTATTCTCTTCGTAGAGTTGTGTTTTACACTCCAGATTTGGATAAAGGGGTTTGGTACTGTTTATGGGTGAAAACTACTTCTGCTGGTTTTAGTAATTTGGGGTGTGTGGATGAGAAGTGAATCTAAACCCTAAAAAAATGCACTGCGCGATGAGTGCTTTTGATTCAAGAGATCAATCTATACAATTCTGGCCTAAACCAAGAAATGGCCGTTCCAGACTTGTTTCGGTCACAAAGTGAAGGAGATATGGTTGATCTTAGGGAGGGAAGCGAAGAAGGTGTTGAGATTATGAAGGTGTAGGTTATTTATGACTTGTAACAGAAAGGTGAGCAGGCTTACAATTAACGCAAGAAGGCTCTGGGTGTTTGAATACGTTGTGTATTAACACTTGGTTTCTATGTTGTGCTCACTTTTGAAAATAGGGAGGAGAACCTATTTATACAAGTCATTTGAGCCTTATTCACGTATCTCATAGGAAGTGGAGGAAGTGGAGTAATGGAGTAGTGGATTGGTGTGTTAGTGTGACACGATCAATCTTTCCCACTTCTCCCATCATCACTAACCGTCCATGTCTTCCTGACAAGTTCTTGTGATGGTGTGTTGCACGATGCACGCTGTAAACCACCAGACCAATACCCCAGTATGTATCCCCCAGTTTGTGACATGATTGATGTCTTGAGTGTGTGGATCGTGGGACCCACAGAAGGTAGCATGTAATGCTAGTTAAATAACTAAGTTATTTAGAAAGTCGATACTTGTAAAGTATCGTGTGTATTCTATGCATGTCATGCATCGAATGTATTCGGCATATATGATGCATCACTGTTGAGCATCATGCCCTGCCTACTTCACGTGAGGGTTTGGAGGCTGCGCTAGCAAATCCTCCCTTGACCGACCACATGGCGTGGTAGAGTGCCAGATGGTGATCACGGTGATACTTCACTGGTCACCTAACTCTTATCCTAGGCCGTCCGTCCGAGCTGGCGAAGTTGGACGGACGAGATGATCAGCGACCCACATCTGCGACCCTCAGATTAGGGTTTAGGAGGTGCGCGAGTTTACTCCTTTAGCTTGGTCGAATCCAAGTATGGGAGGCGTTTCATGGAGGACCGATCAGGAATACGTGTAGACGACATGCTGATGTCCATTCCCATGCTTCACTTTCCCACGAAGGTTTGATCTAGGCCACTCAAATTTACCGGTGAAGTTGAGTGGCAGAGACTGAATTTCGACAGAAATCCTATGCCGCAAAGTATTCTTAAAGGGGAACGGTATGCCACCTACAAGGCACGCGTTTAGAGATGATCAAGCTTGGTCGGTCTCGGCCGTTTGGGACAGCGTGTAGGTGGTAGGCTGGTATTCATGCCTATACCTGATTGTCCTATGGAAACGTGATCTAAGCCACTTAATTTTTCTGGCGAAGTTGAGTGGTCGAGATCAATTTATGATTTAGGAAGCGTGACCACGCCAGTTTGGGCGCACGAACCGAGGCGCCTGACCAAGGCTGGCTTGGGACGATTGGTCGGTCATGAAGCCGGGCCCGCGGTGGTCATGCTAGCATGTTCGGCCTTCCCTAATGTTTCATCTTTTCCTTCCATTCAATCCTGTGAAGATGGATGAACGAGATGACTTTGCGACACATGCATGATGCCGCAAGCCCCAATTAGGGTTTTGCCGGCCATGCATCATGCTTGGTTAGTGCGCACGAATTGGGACAACTAATCATGGTTGGTCCTAACCGATTGGTCATATGTGTAGGAGGGCCCACCGTGATCGTGTTGACATGCTCTGGGCCCTTTGAATATACATCTACACCCTCCATCTATGCCTGCGAAGATGGATGGTTGATATCGTTTTGCGACACATGTAATGTGCCGCAAACCCTAATTTAAGGTTTTTTGTCCATTCCGCTTGGTTTGGACGGTTTAGCAAGCTATGCCGCCCATTTTGGAGAGCCGATCGCGCGGGGTCCGTGTTTGGTCGACAGTGAATGTTCCAATACCTGCCTGGAGTTTTTGGAATCGATCCCGCACATCCAATCATGCCTGCGAAGTTGGATGACCGTGATCGTTTCTAGACTATTACGGACAGTCTAGATTCTCAATCGGGCTAGTATAACACACCGAGAGTTATATGCTCAATCGGGCTAGTATAACACACCAAGAGTTACATGCTCAATCGGGCTAGTATAACACACCGATAGTTATATGATCAATAGGGCTAGTATAACACACCGAGAGTTATAGCCTGTACGGGCATTTCGTGCATGCCTCACTGTTGGTACTTGGATATTCATGCTACTCTGCTGCGAGTAACAATCAGTCATCATGTCGCACCAACAATAAGAGTCCTGCTAGGAACATCAAAGGAAATACAAGGTGTTTTATGCATTAATCAATAATGCTAAATTTCACAGAATATTCGGGGGATTGTTGCTACATGCTCCATTCTAGGTGAATTAGTAAAGTAAAGAAGTATTCATTACTTATAAAATAATATCATCCTCTGCAGGATGGTTACACGAAAAATTGGTTTTACAACTTTAGCCCTGAACTAAAATCCACCATCAACATTAAGTCCCCTGCCTAGCACATAATGGTTACACTATTGTGGGGTAGGTATTAGATGGTGAAAAATAAAGATAAAACTTTTGAGACAAAGTTTAGATGTTACCGGGAGAGACAGGTCATCCTGTCCTTGGATCATGTCACGTTCAAGAGACGTCTGGGAGAGCGTTCCCCTAGCATGATGTCGGTCTTGCCTAATCGATGAATTGTTGCGCATGCTTCGTTCGTGGGGCTATTACGTCTGCTTGATCAAATATGGGCTTGTTGTGCCTGCTTAGGTTAAACATGGGTCCACTATGTGCCTCGTGCATGCTTGGCTTGGGGATGGCTGTGCCTGCTTTGACCAATATGGGGATGGTTGTGCCTGATCAAGTGGGACCCACCGCGTGCCTGCTTTGCTTGGTACCGGCTGTGCCTGCTTCGACCAATATGAAAACCTGTTGCTTCACCCAACACCGGACTTTCCCCTCGACCAACACCGACTTTGCTGATTTGTCGAACCCCGACCTTGCTGACGGACATCGCTGCCTCGACGCCTTTCTATCTTGTTTCGTTCGAACAACGGCCTTGCCTGCTTCCATCGACCTTGTTATGCCTATTTTGGTCAAGCGTTTAACCTGACGTGAGCATGCTTACTTCGAACATGGACAGCTGTGCATTCTTCGATCAAACATGGGTCCACCGTGTACATGTTTCAGACGTCGGCCCTGTCATGTGCATGTTTTACCCGTACGGTTGATGTGCTTGCTCGAGCGTCATCCTTAGAACACCGACCCTGCTATCTTGACCAAACACCGGCCTTGCTGCCTTGACCTTGCCGCCTTCTTCGCTCAAACGTGGGACCCACTGCGTGCTTACTTTTCTCAAAAATGAACCTTGTGTGCTCAAATGTGGATATTGGTCCTGCAGAGAGCGTTGAAGCAACTTCTGGAGCGATCAGGTCCCGGAGAGTATTGAAGCAGCTTCTGGATCGAACATGTCATGGAGAGTGTTGAAGCAGCTTCTGCTGGGGGGGAGCGTTGAAGTGTTGAAGCGACTTCTTCTTCTGGAGAGAAGGCTGAAACGCCTTCTTCTGGAGAGAACATTGAAGCGGCTTGGAGGGAGCGTTTGAAGCGGATTATGCTGGAGGGAGCGTTTGAAGCGTCTTCTGCTGGAGGGAGCGTTGAAGCATCCTCTTCTTTAGTTTGGTTTCCCCTTACAAATTACATGATTCTTAATTGACCATCTCTCTTGTGTTGAAGAAGTCCTTGATTGACGGCGAAGGAATTTCATGTTGAGCCTCAGTACCCAAGCGTCATTTATATGGTTCTATCTTGTATGGTCGGTGAGTTTACCATAATAAAGATATCTCCATCTCTTCTCCGTGACTCTATTATTTCTCCACAGGAAAATAAAATATGCAGAAGTTCGGATTACCTCTTTCCGTAGTGGTTATTGCTATCGTGAAGCTCGGGCACTGGTATCAACAAATGAACAACGGTTCTTAGCTGCAATTGTGATCAGAAGAGACTGGCAGGAAGAGGCGTGATAACAACTTGCACGAACTTGGCACTCTTTATACAACGGTAGAGATCGTCTCGTTATTAGAGGGATACACTGGAACCGATAGTTTTCTTGATGTTTCTTCATGGAATATAGAAGAGGGAGACCGTCCCCTGCCCATGAGTATCCAGTGCTCTCGACTTGAAAGATGTTTCCACGCTAGGTTCACGAGGCAGTCTTTACATCTGCTCTCTAGAGTATATCCTCATCTTTGGCCATCTTGGAATCATAATGATAGCGTGCTTGCATCTCTCTAAATTCACCATATTTGAGATGGGCAGTGGTAAGCAGTTCCCAGTCATACTCCTTTGGCAACGCAACTACTTCTTCTACGGGAGACAAATTCTGAAAGCGTCTCTCATTGACGTATCTACCGTCAATCCAGATATGGAATATCTTGGAAGTTGTTTCACCATTGTTGCAGTCGTGCATATGGTACTGAAGTCCGGAGTTGGTGATTTTGGACGTGCATGATGTTGTATCTCGGTGGTCTTCCTCTTGTTGCTTCAGCAAAACTGCTTACAGAAGGCTGAAACTTGTACTGCATGTTGGTGAGATGTATGTTTCAACGAACATCATGAGGCTCTTTATGATGGGCAGGCTTGTTCTTTCTATCAGGGCATGTTCTGTTGCAACCTGAGCGTTTAGCAGCTTCACGGAGTTCATAGGGCGTCTGAATGCACATGCTCTTTTACAAAGCACGATTGACAGGTACCATCCTATTGATGCACAATTACTCCACTTGTTGTTCAGTCACATTTGGATTGTGACCCTTCAGTGCCTGAATTCGGGTCCTCTTGACATAATCATTTGGATGTTCACTGTTTCGCTGAAGCATTCCTCTTAAGTCTGACAGAGTGATTCACCCAAGTTGCGGATTATTTCTCGACATGACGATGCCTATCTTCTTGAGACTGCTCCCTTGAGGTATCGGCTCTAGTGTAAGATTGCCGTCGTAACGCGTTGATACGTTGCGCCGGCATTTTTTAAACCAAATGGCATTACAGTATAATAAAATTTTCGAGAGGAGTTTGAAAAGATGTCTTACTTGCGTCATGCTCATTGTAGGTACTGAATATCGCAAGATAATAGTTCACGAGTATTGTAATAAATAAAGGAGGAAAGAGTTATAAAATGATACGATGATAGAAGTAGTGCGGGGAAATATGAAGTTTTGCGAGGATGAAATAATTTTGCGAGGATGAATTGCGATACTTCGCAATTCGTATACAGCTGCATAAGTTTTACTATAAATAGGAGTTCAAATGTAAAATTCGAGAGGTTCTTTTAATAAGTGTAAGAAATTATCTTAGAAAAGAGAATAGAAAAAGTTGTAACTATTCTAGTTCCATTTTGATAATTCTATGTAATCAACTAAGAGAATTAATAAGAAAATTATCATTCACCATCAAGAACTTCTTGAGTTTTTACTAATTCTATTGAGGGTGTAGTTGTAGATTATTCTGCAACTACACTCATACATCCATATATGATTGTAGCCGCTATATCCATCCATGAAGGAGAACATGCCGTGTCCTCTGGTGGCATCTACTAACATGTCGATGTTAGGTAGAGGAAAATCGTCTATGGGGTAGCATTCGTTCAAGTCTCTGGAATCCGCGCAATACCTGATCTCGTGCCTGAATTACCTCATATATTGTTTGACTGGCTTGGATCGAAGATTGTATGAATGCCTACACAAGGTCGAGCTGATGGAGATAGGCATAGGAGATTCCTCATCGTCGAGCTCTTCAATCGTGGAGTTGGTGTCGTCTTGAAGATGTCGTGGAGCATCCAACACCTATTCTTGTGGCTCGTTATTCTTGTAGCATTCAACTGGGTGGGGAGACTGGGCATCAGTCTCCCTCTTAGTGTGAACGTGGGTCGCAGCTTCACTGGATAAAGAAGAATGCCTTGTCCGCAAAGATGCATCGTGAGGATATGCAACTCGGTCCTCCGCCTTGATTGATGCCCACGTGGGGAGTGGGATGCAATGAACTTTGTCTGGTTCTTCCCGCGGAGCTTCTCTTGGTTCAAATAACTCCACTCCACATATCGGTGCGTAAGGAGACAGCGATGTAGAAATACAAACGACTTCTTTATTCAGCATAGTCTTAGGGAACTGATGATACATCGAAGGGACAATCCTGTACGTGTTGGTTTCGTTTTCTTCAAAGTCTGTCATCGTGGTAGGCTGTCGTACAATCTTGTTCGGGAGAACCTTGGCTGTCCTGAGTGTCTTGAGGGTAATCACATTCGAAGACGCTCCCACGTCGATAAGTCCCCCCTTGGACTCTGAATCCTTGATGCGTGCAGTAACATGTAGCGTCTGGTTGCGACCTTCTTCTAGTTGATTGCATCAAAATGTCTCTGCCCGTTGTTTCTTCGAGAGGTGTAAAAGTTCTCATAAACTTTCCACTAGATAAAATGCTTCCGGATCCACCAGCCTCTGGCTCATAGAGAGACTATTGACTTGAGGAAGATCATTGTAAGGATCAGTCCCCAGTGTAGGAATCTCCATGACATGACCGCTCATTTCTGATGTCGCTTCTTTGATTAGGTCCATGTAGGTCTGCGCCGCTGAAGTACCTTCTTCGGGTGCATTGAATGCATTCCTTGTTGGCTCCAGGGAATGTCGCGGCTCTTGTGGATATAGATCAGTTAATGTCTTAAGAAAAGTGAGTACCTCTTTCTGAGTTGCAGCCATATCCGTTTGAGTCTTAGCAAGGACTTCATGCCTCTCCATCAAATATGCGATGGTAATGGGAGATGGTCCTCCTCTTGCTAATCCAACTACTCGTCCTGCTGAAGGAGTGGAAGTTGTTGCTCAGGTAACCTCCGGAGGCGTTACACTCGAAGAAATGCCAAGGTTTGCAACTGCTCAGGCTATGGTGACAGGAGGCGTCGCTCCTAATGGGATATATCCTCCTGCCCCGCTGGTAGTAGAAGTGATGGCTCCACGAGATGTATTGACCACAATATCTCCACTGACAGGTACATCGACACCGGGAGTGTTATCCATACTAGCTCTATCAGAATTGATTGCTGACCTGATTTCTACCATTTTGAAATAAATTGATGATTGAATTGATCCTAAGATCTACCCTCTTTAAATTAAGGAAATCGAACCGTAAAAAGATAAAATTTGAGAATTGGAAATTGATATTGCAACCGAGAGATTAATCTCCCACTGTGGTCGCCAATTATTTATGGGTGAAAACTACTTCTGCTGGTTTTGGTAATTTGGGGTGTGTGGATGAGAAGTGAATCTAAACCCTAAACAAATGCACTGCGCGATGAGTGCTTTTGATTCGAGAGATCAATCTATATAATTCTGGCCTAAACCAAGAAATGGCCATTCCATACTTGTTTCGGTCACAAAGTGAAAGAGATGGGGTTGATCTTAGGGAGGGAAGCGAAGAAGGTGTTGAGATTGTGAAGGTGTAGGTTGTTTATGACTTGTGACAGAAAGGTGAGAAGGCTTACAATTAACGCAAGCAGGCTCTGGGTGTTTGAATACGTTGTTTATTAACACTTGGTTTCTGTGTTGTGATCTCTTTTGGAAATAGGGAGGAGAACCTATTTATACAAGTCATTTGAGCCTTATTCACGTCTCTCGTAGGAAGTTGAGGAAGTAAAGTGATGGAGTAGTGGGGTATTGTGTTAGTGTGACATGATCAATTTTCCCCACTTCTCCCATCATCACTAAAAGTCCATGTCTTCCTGACACGTTCTTGTGATGGCGCGTTGCACGATGCACGCTGTAAACCGCTAGATCAATACCCCAGTATGTATCCCCCAGTTTGTGACATGATTGATGTCTTGAGTGTGTGGATCATGGGACCCACAGAAGGTAGCATGTAATTATAGTTAAATAACTAAGTTATTTAGGAAGTCGATACTTGTAAAGTATCGTGTGTATTATATGCATGTCATGCATCGAATGTATTCGGCATATATGAAGCATCGTTGTTGAGCATCATGCCCTGCCTACTTCACGTGAGGGTTTGGAGGATTCTCTAGCAAATTCTCCCTTAACCGACTACATGGTGTGGTAGAGTGCCAGATGGTGATCACGGTGATACTTCACTGGTCACCTAACTCTTATCCTAGGCCGTATGTCCGAGCTGGCGAAGTTGGACGAACAAGATGATCAGCGACCCACATCTGTGACCCTCAGATTAGGGTTTAGGAGGTGCACGAGTGTACTCCTTCAGCTTGGTCGAATCCAAGCATGGGAGGCGTTTCATGGAGGACCGATCAGGCATACGTGTATACGGAATGCTAATGTCCATGCCCATGCTTCACTTTCCCACGAAGGTTTGATCTAGGCCACTCAAATTTACCGGTGAAGTTGAGTGGCTGAGACCGATTTGCTACAGAAATCCTATGCCGCAAAGGATTCTTAAAGGGGAGCGGTATGCCACCTTCAAGGCACGCGTTTCGAAATGACCAAGCTTGGTCGGTCTCGGCCGTTTGGTACAGCGTGTAGGTGGTAGGTTGGTATTCACGCCTATACCTGACTGTCCTATGGAAACGTGATCTAAGCCACTTAATTTGTCTAGTGAAGTTGAGTGGTCGAGATCAATTTATGATTTAGGAAACGTGACCACGCCAGTTTGGGCGCACGAACAGAGGCACCTGACCAAGGTTGGCTTAGGCCGATTGGTCGGTCATGAAACCGGTCCCGCGGTGGTCATGCTAGCATGTTCGGCCTTCCCTAATGTTTCATCTTTTCCTTCCATTCAATCCTGTGAAGATGGATGAACGAGATGACTTTGCGACACATACATGATGCCGCAAGCCCCAATTAGGGTTTTTCCGGCCGTGCATCATGCTTGGTTGGTGCGCACGAATTGGGACAACCAATCATGGTTGGTCCTAACCGATTGGTCATGTATGTAGGTGGGCCCACAGTGATCGTGTTGACATGCTCTGGGCCCTTTGAATCTACATCTACACCCTCCATCTATGCCTGCGAAGATGGATGGTTAAGATCGTTTTGCGACACATGTAATGTGCCGCAAACCCTAATTTAGGTTTTTTTGTCCATTCCGCTTGGTTTGGACGGTTTAGCAAGCTATGCCGCCCCTTTTGGGAAGCCGATCGTGCGGGGTCCGCGTTTGGTCGGCGATGAATTTTCTAATACCTGCATGGGGGTATTGGATTCGATCTCGACCATCCAATCATGCCTGCGAAGTTGGATGACCGTGATCGTTTCTAGACTATTACGGACAGTCTATATGCTCAATCGGGCTAGTATAACACACCAAGAGTTATATGCTCAATCGGGCTAGTATAACACACCGAGAGTTACATGCTCAATCGGGCTAGTATAACACACCGAGAGTTATAGCCTGTACGGGCATTTCGTGCATGCCTCATTGTTGGTACTTGGATATTCATGCTACTCTGCTGCGAGTAGCAATCAGTCATCATGCTGCACCAACAATAAGAGTCATGTTAGGAACAACACAGGAAATAAAAGGCGTTTTATGCATTAATCAATAATGCTAAAATTCACAGAATATTCGGGGGATTGTTGCTACATGCTCTATTCTAGGTGAATTAGTAAAGTGAAGAAGTATTCATCACTTATAAAATAGTCTCATCCTCTACAGGATGGTTACCCGTAAAATTGGTTTTATAACTTTTGCCCTGAACTAAAATCCACCATCAACAGGTACCTGGGAGAAAGACTGCATTACCAATTACAAGGTATATATGCAATTTCAATTAACACGCCACCACAGATGTAAACCTCAGCATCAGATTTTGATCGGCGGAGAATAATCCAGTTGGAGAGGTATAAACTAAATACAAAGAGGAATATTGATGAAGCGCAATATGTCACCTAGTAAAGCTCGATTATGAAGCCTGTAAATGGGACACACAACATGCACATTTATGGGTTTGATTTCCCAGGGTTATCACGCCTGGCTCATGATGCAAATATCGTTCCTAGCCAACCGTCTCCAAAAGAGCCATGCTTTATGACTTACCCCGCCAAGGGTGCAAGTTATTCATCATCTTCGTCAAATATGCCCAAAATTGGTTGGGAGATGCCAAGTATTAATTTACAAGGTGATCCAACCACGATCCCTGTTGTTTCCCAAGATTTAAAACATGATTATCTTTACTACAATGTGGATGCCAGTAACGAAGAGTCAAAGACGCAACTTAGCGATATGTATTAGTTGAATCGTCAAATGAGGGTTATACACTTGAATGTGTGTCGCAAATGGAAGACGGACACAGTGTTTGGATTGAGTCTAAGTGTAAATAATGATGGACGTTCACAGTCTTCGGATTCCACCAGGAGCAACAGATACAATGGTGGGAAAAACACAAGTACGACAGAGTACTTCACCACAAGTACGGCATAGTACTTCACCTGTAAATGGTGGATTTTCAACAAGGGCTAAAATCGTAAACTCATGATTTTACGGGCCTTTGGTCTAGCAATCGCATATTTGTATTGAGACACGGGTCTCTCATCGAATTCTCAACGGAGAGTACTTTCTCTCAGAGTACATGTAGATATGCAGTCAACGCCTAGACAACGGCATAATCTCATGAATACTGAATACTTTCAGTCATTTCTATATAGTATCACAGGATGGATGGCTCTACGGAGCAACATCGTCTTCAGGAACAAACAACGAGTTTAACCTGACTATATAAAGGATATGGCTTACCAGCAAGTCATGTCAGGATAATTAATGCTCCTATCGTAGTCAGTTTATTCTGCTAGGCATAGACCCATGAGGTTAATGATCCCTTCATTACTCCGATTCCATGGTCGAATCAACGACGATCCCATGGAATGGCAATAAGATTGCTCCTATTCCATGGTCAAATCAACGACGATCCCATGGAATGGCAATATCATTGCTCCGATTCCATGGTCGAATCAACGACGATCCCATGGAATGGCAATAAGATTGATCCGATTTCATGGTCGAATCAATGACGATCCCATGGAATGGCAATAAGATTGCTCCGATTCCATGGTCGAATCAACGACGATCCCATTGAATGGCAATATCATTGCTCCGATTCCATGGTCGAATCAACGACGATCCCATGGAATGGAAATATCATTGCTCCCATTCCATGGTCGAATCAACGACGATCCCATGGAATGCCAATATCATTGCTCCGATTCCATGGTCGAATCAATGACGATCCCATGGAATGGAAATATCATTGCTCCGATTCCATGGCCGAATCAACGACGATCCCATGGAATGGCAATATCATTGCTCCGATTCCATGGTCGAATCAACGACGATCCCATGGAATGGCAATAAGATTGCTCTGATTCCATTGTCGAATCAACGACGATCCCATGGAATGGCAATATCATTGCTCCGATTCCATGGTCGAATCAACGACGATCCCATGGAATGGCAATAAGATTGCTCTGATTCCATGGTCGAATCAACGACGATCCCATGGAATGGCAATATCATTGCTCCGATTCCATGGTCGAATCAACGACGATCCCATGGAATGGAAATAAGATTGCTCCGATTCCATGGTCGAATCAACGACGATCCCATTGAATGGAAATATCATTGCTCCGATTCCATGGTCGAATCAACGATCCCATGGAATGGCAATATCATTGCTCCGATTCCATGGTCGAATCAACGATGATCCCATGGAATGGCAATATCATTGCTCCGATTCCATGGTCGAATCAACGACGATCCCATGGAATGGAAATATCATTGCTCATATTCCATGGTCGAATCAACGACGATCCCATGGAATGGCAATGACCACCTCATTGTTCTGAGTTCATAGTCGAATCTTCAGCTGATCTTATGAAGTAACAGTAATCATCTATCCACTTTTATTATTTTCTTAAAAATTCTCTCGATTGATCAAATCTCCTTCTTGAGGAAATTCCTCGGATTCGTTGTACTTCCACGACTCCGTCAAAAATAATATAAAATTAGGAGAGTGTGTGGGACGTGACCATTGGCCGATCGGCCATGCCTTGGTCCCAGCCGGCCCACACCTCACGGTCCCTTATTATTTTATTATTATTTTTCTCTAAAAATTACCTAATTTCATGTATTTTTATAACATGATTTTATCAAACACTATAAAGTTAGGAAAAATATCATGGGACCGGCCCCTTGAATTCTTCCTGAATTTTACTCTCGGGCTGTTTTAACCGCCCGAACGAGATTAAAACCTAAATATTCCCGCGATGGGAGATAGGAAATTCTTTTCCGTACATAATGGAGGGGCGGACCATCAAAATCTGAGTCCGTATGATAATTCTACATCGATTCTACTAAAGGGCGCTAATTAGGGTTTTAACCGAGCCGGTCCCATGTGTCCATTGTTTTATTATTATTTGGTATTTTGTTTCATGATTTCATGAAAAAACTCCTTAATTTCATGTTATTTTCCCTCAAAATTCCTTTAAATCTCAAAAATAATAATAAAATAAAATAAATTATGAAAACTTGTGGGACCGGGCCTTGGCCGGTCGGCCATGCCCTAGCCGGTCCCACACGCCCTTGTTTTATTTATTTTGTTATTAATTATCTTATTTTTTTCCTTGATTTCATGGTATTTTTCTCAAAAATTCCTTCAAACTATCAAAAAATACCCAAAAATTATTAAAATTCGTGGGATTGGGCCACGACCGATCGGTCACGCCTCCATGGTCCCACACGGCCGAATTTTATTATTTTAATATTTTTTCAAAGACCATGAACTCATGGAAACTCCTTCAATTTGTGAAAACTCCCTAAATTTATCAAATTTCTCAAAATTCATGAATCCTTCATAGAATCATCAAAAATATGTAAAACTAAAGAAGAGACACCACGGGACCGTGGTCATGACTGGCCGACCGTTCCTTGAACAACGGCGGTCCCATGTCTCACAATTCCTTATTTTATAAATATTTTCTATCATCTCATGGTGTTTCCCTCAGTTCATCGAAACCTTAATTTTGGCATATTTTCTTGAATGGATGCTCAATTGCACGCCAGAAAATATCAAAATTCTCAGGACTGAGATGCGGACACCTTAGGGACATGAGCACGTTATCTTGACTGACAAAGATTATCTCTTTGGCTCACGGAAGCCGATCCCATCGATTTTCACAGTTTTTACCTAATTTGCACAATTGCTCGTATTAGGTCCAAGACTCTTCCAAACGCTTTGGATTTTCATAAAGTGATCATCAGTCGGTCAAGTGACAACCCAGGGCTGGATCCATGACTCTATGGTCGGTCCATCACTCTGTCATAATTAATTAGGTTTCCACACCTAAGTCTCAGACGAGCATTTTTGAATAATGATTGAACCAGCATTTAATCATTCTTTCACCAATGAATCATGAACTCTTCACGAGCTCATCATATTTGCTCACGTGAGAACATGGACACTACATGGTTGATTCACGTTCCCATGTAGCCGCTCCTTATTCGTCCTATGGTTAAAACTTCTGACCATGAATTGATCATCAATCGGTCAAATTAAGGTTTCTGAGTTCAAGGACCATGTTTCCAGACTTTAACCTTAATAATTCTACGACGGCCTCATGGTCATGAATTAATATTAATAATTCTACGACGACCTCATGGTCATGAATTAATATTTCTACGATGACCTCATGGTCATGAATTTTATTAATTATGCTAGGTTCAACGACCAGCACTTTAATTAATATTCTTGGCACACTTCCAATCATTCATGAGAAACACATGCTCAGACAGTCAAATATTCAACAAGTCATCACAAGAGAAACACTTGCTTAGATGATCAATATTTGCTCGTGTTAAGGAATATTGGTTCAACAATCCACCAATATTCAACAATCCATCGAATGAGCAATACTTGCCCACTTCATCGTAAGAATTATACCCCTGTCTCATGACACGTTCAATTCGTGGGTTTCAGAACATCTTGTTCGACTCAGAAACTACGTGGACTCATTGTCCCATCAAACCACGAAGTCATCAATTGACTAACAAACCACGAGACGATCAATCGTGTCACTTGGGGGATATCAACTAGGGTTTTGGTCTGGCGGTCTACGGCACGTGTGTTCAAACACACGATGGAATGTGAGCAAGTCGTACAATTAGTTGAAGGAACTCACGAAGTAGTGGGTGGAAAGTCGACCAAGTCTTTACACGTTGGAAAACTGGTTTCAAACACGATTTCCACTTCTCCACTCCTTGATTCCATTAACTGTCACACTTCATGGGATCATGGTGTCTACAATTCCAGCAATATAAATAAGTCCCTGAATCAAGATTGAAGATCGGAAAAAATAGAACGAATACACAGAATACTCAGAGTAAAAATCTCACGTCTCTTCGACAACACGAGATCATCAAACTCATCAATTGAGCAATTTCTTCACAATAGTTCAACTTCAATCATTCAAAATTTATCATATTCATAATTCACACACCCACAATCCTTGAATCACCATCGATTCCACACATTTCTCAGCTTCCCTCCTACAGATCAACCCATCCTCTCTTGTGACCGAATTTATTCTGGAACGGTCGTTGTCTCGATTTAGGCCGTAGTACTACAGATTGATCTCTCGAATCTAAGCACCCCCTTTGCAGCGGTGCATCTGTGTGAGGATTAGCATTTTGCCTGGTTCGAGGAACCTCCTCCGTCCGGTGGTCTCCTCAATCCCTTAAAAACCAGCAGATCGTTTTTCCCCATCCACATCACCACAAACTGTTCATGCATCTGAACCTCAAGTAATTCAGTCAGATCCTAGGCGCATTTCATCATCATTCTCGCCCTACAACCCAAATGATGCTTGTTACTTTGTTTCACCACCACCACCACCACCACCACAGCAAACATCTTATATGCTTGGAGGACCGAGTGCTTTCCAATCGCCTAGTGTTTTTCAACCAGCTTTTTCCCCTTATAAAATTTAGCAAATATGTTGGCAATTGGGGATATCACAGGCCTTGGAGAATGGCTGACTCCTGGGCCAGGAGATAACGATGAGCGAGTTAACGATGAGGGATTATAATTTTTAATTCTGTTGCATTTTTAATTCTAGTTTTAATCAATTAAAAAGTACGACTGTTTGTTTAAATGAAATTACATGTGTTTAAAATTAAGCATTTTACAATAGCTTTATTGAATTACATATGTTTAAAATTAAGCGTTTTACATTAGCTTCACTGATGAGAAGTACTAGGTGGAACAACAACTACAAAGAAGTGGTTGAAATTGTTCAACACCTTAAGAATTTTGAAACATTTTTCGAAACAAAAAGCCACATTTTTCCATCTTCACCATTCATCCAAAGATCTTGTTACCATCTCAACATCAGTTTCACCTCTCAGTATATATCGATTGACTTGCATAGTTAAAGCTACAAACTCATTTACTTCTTTCTTAATTGTACAAAAACAATTTTCTATTTCGCATATTGCACGACGACTCGGATTACGGGTGTCACTGCAGAACCCGTCGTGAATAACCGTTCAGAAATTCACCCATGGATAGTTTTCTTAAGCAAGCTGAGTAAATAAAAAAAAAACATTGTTTCTACAAATAGATTCATCTTCTTCTTCAGTATACGGAGCTCGACGAACTAACAAGGTCCGGGACATCTTCTTTCGACAAATTTGTTGAATTGAAGAATTTTTTTAAGCTCAGAGAGTAAAGAAGTCTAGAGGTGTAGAATGTATGAATTAGGAGTTGAAATGGGGAGTATTTATAAAACTCAAAATACTAGCCGTTGGATGACAACAGTTTTCAGCCGTCCAAAATTAGTCGTTGGTGGCTTTGTGTCACACGTTGGAGGATTTACCACAGACGCTGGCGTGTGAAGGAAAAATTGGCGATTTTGGAACACACGTCAGCGTTTCTGGCTCACATGCCAGCGTGTTATGGGCAACCATCTGATGTCCCATCAACCTCGCATCTGTTCTTCTGTCTCACTCAACAAACCAACAATTATGTTGGTTTGTCCATCCGTTTTCATGTTTGTTAAATCCATAATGGAAGCAAAATGAACAAACTTGTAGTTTGTTGAGTCCATAGAAATTGCTCTTAGAACCACTCAAGATCTAGCAAACACCATGTGCAGAATTCTTAACCCGTAATCAAATTTGGCCGGTGATAAATTCCCCCACTCCACTCCACGATAAAAGATATGATCGGCCGAGATTATGGCCCTCTCAAAATCTCTGCTATCGCTCATCTGTACTAGTATAACCGTTGCCACGGTGAAAGGGCCGACCGAAAAAGAATCTGAAGATGGAGTTTAAATTTGATATTGTTGTTTGTGCTTGTTGCGTAGATTTTTTTACAACCTTTCCAACGAGATAAAATTTGTAAAATTCTAAGGCACGGATTTTTATATATGTTATATTAAAGTTGCCTTTCCAATTATACCCCTGAAAAGTAGGATACACAAAAGAGTTATAATAATTGGACTAAAAGAGAGGGATAATCTTGTCTAGTGAAAATGTGACGGGAATCTGCAAGGAATATTCTTTCTCAATCTTTTTATGAAATTGAACATTTACGTTACTCTTCATTTAACAAAAAAATGGCCATAAAAGGGACTCCCTCCCTCCGGGCCCTTCGGGCCCTCCGGGCGGTATATCTCTGACTCTTAAAAGTGGATCTTTAAATTTTCATGTCAAAATAGAAAAGTGACAGACGTGACAGACATATTTTTTCTGAGACAGACAGAGTAAGATACGAGGATACGAGCCATGCCTCCGAACAAATTAGCAAATTAAAAAACTTGGGCTTTGCAAGCCAATTAACAGCTATCCCACCTGCTTGTTCGACTCAGCAGTTTTGGTTGTGGACAAGGTTCGCCGCTATTGGTGTGTAATTTTAATTTTTCTCCTTCAAATCGTTGTTACACGTGTGAATGTAGCAAAGCCTTGAATGCTTGACATAAATTTGATTAAATACACATACGAATGATTGAACGAAAAGTTTCATTTATATCGTAAGTTTTGTCAAACAGATACGTGAATTTATTGGTATTAAAGGTAGCCTCTTCCCTTTTCTAGAGCATAATAGATATTTCGTGTATTTCGTTTGTTGTGGTAGGGGCCAAGGGGTTTGGTGGTCTCCCATTGACATATTCTTTGGAATTTAAAGGCTGCTGCCCGCTGCCTCTGCTTACCTGTTCTTCCATGGTGGAGATATTTTGTGAAGTAGAATAGGGAACCTCGTAGAAAAGGATAAGAATATTTGTTTTAGGATACTTTACTTCTCTGTTAGACTAGTAAAATGGTATCAATGATCTGACTTCGAAGATCGTTAAAATTAAAGTTCATATTGGTAGTTCCAAAATGGAATGAAACCAATTACAGATACTTTTATCGGTAAGATGGCTTAATTAAAACTAATTATTCATAGCCTAAGCAGGGATCAAAATTTCGCAGAGTACAATAGAAAATGGTGATTTTAAGGCTAGTGACTGGTATCTTTTTCGGGGGAAGAGCTACTATGTATGGACCGGTAAGATACGCACATTCTCACTCGCACTATGCCTCTAACTTTTCCTTTTTAAGCGTGAATAGTTTTTTGTTTTTGTTTTTTTTACTCTACCGGACCACCACTTACTCTCTCTATGTAAGAAGTGATCTAGGAAGTGCGAGTTAGCTAGGTGGCGAGTGGTGTGTCTGTCGTCCTGGATTCAACAGCCGAAGTGAATTTTTTTTTGAAGTTGAGTTGTGGTCCTTGTGGTTTTTCCTTTTAAGTGGGCTTTTTTATTTTTCATTTAAAGGACAGAGACTTTAGTGGGCTCAACTCAATAGTTGATTTATTCGTTCTATTTTTTTCAAGGTGTGTTGTTCATGGTTCATTCATGTGCATCCAAATTTGATAATGCACAAAACTTACATGGAGGTAGTCAAATGAGATTTTTATAGACTTTTATTGTTTTTTATTTGAGTGACTTCCGGAGATTTTATGAAAATCTAGAAACTTCTAGTGATTTTCTAAGAGTATACCAGAGAGTCTTTGTGACTTGTAGAGACAGAAAAATGAGACTTGTAAAGAGTTTTTCTGATTTGTAGAGACAAAAAATATAAAGTATGTGATCAAAAATTCAAAAATTCTACCGGTTACTTTATTATGTACGTTATAATGTTAATAAAATAACATGAATATCTAGTAAAATATGTGATTATTGTCAAAATAAATCTCACCGTTTTTAAGTTTTCATTCTCTTTATTCCATTCATCCCACATTTTATTTGCTATGCTATCTCGCTACTGGTTTACTGCGCAAATGGTATGTTCCTTGGTCATCTGCTGAAAAATAAAATGGTTTACTCACAAAAACAAATATTCCCAAAATTTCCAAGTCTCCCAAAATATCACCTCATGGGGAGAGATTTCTACCATGCCTATTTTCCTAGAAAAGTCTCTCCAAATATCTGAAAACAACAGATCAATGAATTTCAATTATCCTTCGAATAACGGGGTGTTGGAGTGACTCTTATGAAATCCTAATCCAATAACATGGAGTTTCAGAGAATTTAAATGACTTAAAAAAAGTCTCTACCCAATAACAAGAGACATTAAGAGACTCTCCAAAATTCTCTATGAACTAACAGTAGATTTGGAAATTCTCCGGACGTATTTAGAAATCTCAATTGACTACCTCCCTGTTAATCATTCTTCAAGGTTCTCTAAAACCCTTGATGAGAACATGAATTTGAGAGTTTTTACAGAGGTAGCATTACAGTACATACTACAATAGATGTGGCGGATTGGGAGACAAATTTAAGCTAAGACTGAAGTATTATTTTCATAAAGAGTGAGGATCCATGGAAAATCTTATTTGGACACCATCTTACAAGATTTCCACCAATGTTTCCTTAGAGTTCAAACGACGATGATATGTTATTAAATTCTAGATTCTTACCAAAAATGAGCACAATTCGAGATACCAAACTTGACCATTTATCGATTTTAATTTCGATCGTTAATTTTTAAGGGTTGATTTTCAAAGTGCCTTAGAGGGTGGTCTTATACATCTCAGATTGTGCTCTTTTTTTTTGTAGGATTGTCAAGTTTCATAAGAAGAAGAACGTATCACCAAAGTATTAACTTCAAATTCATTGTCGTTTGAACTCTAAAGAAAATTTGGTGTAAATCTTGTAAGATAATATCCATATAAGATGTTTCATGGATCATCTCTCTTTCTTAGATACGTTCTCAGATATGTATCTCTTAATCTGACCATCCATAAAGTAGCGAGGATTTTTTTTATCTTCTTTTCTATGAAAATAAAGTAATCTTATTAATGTGAAAATTCCTACATTATCTGATAATACTTTCAATAACATCAGCGGGTCTGGCCCTGATAGATAAGCGAGGCAAGAAAGACCCTTGTTTCATTAAGGGAACTTTTCACAAAAAAAAATAATCATATTATTAGGGTTGCAGGGCTTTGGGTTTGGGGGATACATAGATTTAAATGTTCTAAATGTAGAAGTGGAAGACCGAAGAAAAAAGGTAAATACACCATTGGTCTAACCTAAATCTAACTCAACACAAAAACCTAACCTAAATTTATTTTTCTTCTTCTCTAAAACAAAAATCTAACCTAACATTTCTCATATTTTTTTCTCTCTTCTTCTTCTTCTTCTCTAAAAAAAAACAAAACAAAACGTTAACTCAATTTCAATTTTGATTCTCATCTCTTTTGATTAAAAGATAACAAGATCATGCCGCCTGAATCCTGATTCTGAAACATGTCAAGTTATTAATGAATTTGATCTAGATTTCGTTAATGAAGAAGTTTAAACACCATAGAATCCTTCATAGATGGCTTATATTAGGTAAGAATCAAAAATCCACCATTTATTTTAGCTTTTTATTGAACAAATATGTTAGATTAATGATGTTAGATTTTAAAAAACAGTTTCAAAAACTATTTTCGGTTGGGATTTCTTTTCGACCTAGCCACAAACCATAAATTATGACTGAGAAGATAAGAGCTTCGAGACATAAAATCCATTTATCGTCAAGAAAGTTTTAAAATCCCAACCGTAACTTGTGTACTACGTCTGGGACGTTCCTAGCCGCAAGTGGTCTTTAGTTTCTAGAAATTTAGATGTTTTCCTATTATTTCGGCTAGCAATTTCCCCACCATAAACCTAAATTTCCCAACCGTAACCTTTGTTCCCTAGCCGTAAGTTGCTTTTACAGTTGGGTCATATAATGCGCCTTAGACGTAAACTCCTTTTATGGTTGAAACATCCCACATTTCCCAACTGTAATCTTTTTTACGGTTGGGTCCTATAATATTTCCATGTCATAAGTTTCTATGTGAAACTGAATTGTTTCCCTCCTCTTATTTGTTCGTACTATTTTTAGGAATCGTGGAAAGGAAAAGAATTAAAAAAAAAAACAAGAAACAACACAAACTATGTTGGAAGTGCATCCTCACCAAGAAATGCCATGTTATGTATACGGTGAGGGAAGCATAAGAACTTGGGCACACATATTATGTTGGGTATGATTTTGAATATTTGATAACATTGTAGAATTTGATCGAATTCTTCCAAAAAGGTATGTCTCTAAGCTTGAGCAAGTTTTATGATGATCTATGTACCTTGTTTATCGTTCATGTCTACCTAAATTGATCTGTGTTTAAGGTTCTTAAACGTTTAGGTTTGAAAATAATAGTTCAGGATGTTTGGACTTCATGGTACACCTACCTGGTATGCATAACATCATTTAAAATCAAAATCCAGGGACTGAAGTACGCATACCCATTTGCATACTGCTCCAGGATACGAAAATTCGTTTGCAAACCCGTATGCATACTTGACGACAATATTCGGTAAATTTGTTTTGGCCATAATGTCTTTGTCCGAACTCGGAATGATCTCATTCTTTATGCATCCTTTTCGTATTTGAATTCTATTCAAAATGGTGATGAGAAATACTGAATTTGGATGAGTTATGATTGGTATTTGTACTGTCTCTTGTTTTTGAGTGTTTTGCTCTGTTTTGTCGCACTTGTTCCACTTCTCTTGGACTTGGGCACTTGGATTCTTGGAGTAATACTCTTCTAAGCTCATTTATAGCTTTTACAAGAATGTTGTTGGTGAATCACAAAGAAGGAAGTTCAAGAATGGGCAGTAGTACGCATTACTATGGGATTCTTGAATGTTCACAATCACTTTATGTGACTATGGTGCATGGTCGTTAATGAATTTGTATGTTCTTCTTTGTTAAGAAAATATTGCCTTTGGTATTTATTCTTGGTGTAAATCCAGTCGAAAAAGATTGATTCTACCCTCTAAGGACAAATCATCTTATATGTGCATTACGAGTTTGTCTGGATGACTAGTAAATCTTCTATTTCTCTTGTTTTGTTTAGAAGAATAACTAGAGTTTGGAATAGATATTATTGTGATTACACATATCTATGTCCAACGTTTTCATCTTCACGTTTTTAGGATTATTTGTTTAAATTCTAAAAAAATTGTTTGGAAGATGAGTTTTGCAGTATTAATCTTTATGGTTTTATATATTGCAATTTGTTATGGGATATGTGTGTTTGCGTCCGTGAACAATGATTGTCGCATACCTTGCCAAAAGTTAAGTCTTTCGTATGTCAATATGCATTTATTAATAAAAGAATGAATGAACTTTTTACATTACAGAAGTTTGAAGCCTATTATGTCATTATGCAAATATTGATGGAAGATATGATGAACTTTTGTTTACATGAATTATGTCTATTGTATGTCATTATGCAAATAGTGATGGAAAATAAAATGAATCCTTGGTTATTCCGCAGTATTGATCTTCTCTGATCCATATTTTATGTTTATACACTGTGAGTCTCCCTAAGTTCTCTTATGTCGAGCATGACCAATTAAATTTATCACTTTATGTGGTTAATTTGGTTGTATATTTCCGATTAAATTAATCATGGGTTCTCTTGTGGTTAATTTAATTGAGTATTTTGGATTCAAATTAATATTCATATGTGATTTTTATGTCCAAATAAATCCTTCTTTCTTTCGAAATTAAGGTCGCTCTTATTGTTCTTTCGGAATGACATTTTATGGGGGAGAATTCTTAATTGAACTTGTGAATTCTTAATTGAACCTGTGGAATATTATAGGAGTTATCATGTATATTTATAAACTCCTTAATCAAAGTATTTAGCTTAGGCTATATGATTGCATCTAAACAAGTTGATATGTGCTTTCTTTTGGTCATGAAATGTCTCTATAAATTTTTTCATTAGGATCCCGTTTTCGTACCTTTGCCAATTTTATTGACAGAAAGGGGGAGAATTAATGTGTAGTTCACAATAAAAAATACATATGGTTTTCATGTGAGATGGAGTATTGAGTAAGGGGGAGTGATACATATCACCATAGTATTATTGTCTAAGTTGTGATACAATTGAACTTTGATACTGTATAATAATACTATGACATTGTATAACAATGATTCAGAATTCTTGTTTTCTCATTGTTATAGCTACGGATTTTCAACAACGATAATGCTGAACTTACAACCTTTGGGATCATTGGAGTACTTGGAAGTGACTAAGATTTCGAGTAATGTTGAAGATTGGGCATATGGAATAAGAGCTACAAAAGTTTATTTATTTATCTTTATATTCCATATGTATTGATAGTTTTGTCACTAAAATTGACAAAGGGGGAATTGTTAGAGCACTGCTCGGTCGAACTATCATGTGTTTCTATCTCAAGCATGTTTGTCAATGTTAGTGATCAAAACTATAAGTCTTGATTTCTAGTCTACTATAGCTAAGTCTCGGACTAGGATAGAAACTGTAGTTGAGCTCAAGAACTCCATGGCGATCATCATACAAGACGAAGAGCTACTCAAGGAACTGGTGGAACTTCATCGACTAAAAGGTATGTGGAGACTTGAACTTATCTATCACTCAAGATTCTATCTACTATATCTCCTATCTTGAGATAAAAGTCATTTTGCTATATAAATTTTGATTATACACGTATTTTCTATTTTGAGCCGAGTTTATCTCTCCTATTTATTTCTCGAAATATGTGTTGGTAAGCTTTTGCTTTGGCCAAGTTCATCTTTACTTAGTGACGAAAGTCATGTTATGTTTCAATCACTTGAAAATGGCTTTGACGAAAAATTGTTTGTGAATAACAACTATATAATGTCCTCGAAGAATGTTTCAATGATTGAAATGATAATTTAGATTATATAACCATTATTGGATATAAGCATTATGTGGAAACACATACATGTATAAGTCCTTATTTCTTGAACCAAAGTATGTGTACTTTGTTGATCAGGAAAACCGGAAAAAGAGTCAGGGAACCAAATACTGTCGGAGGCTCTCTTCCCGAGAATTTATGTTGGAGTCTGTAAAGTTTTTACAAACTTATTACGGGTACTTAAGTCCGCGTACTTAAGTTGGTTATATCTAAAAACGATTATTCGTGAACTTATACTTATATTAACTAAGGAATGCAAGTTTGCAAACCATGGCTATAAAGTTCATGAATCGATTCGAGTATATCAAATCGTTTTTGCTTTGATTGTGTCTTGTATACTTCTATAAGATCTAATCAATTGAACAACTCTCTAACTAGTTCATTTGAGTCATTTGAACTAGTTATGGTGAAGAATAATATGGCTAATATGAAAGTGCTCATATGGATAACCATTTGGTTAACTATTGTTGAACCAACAAATGTACATGTTTGGGTACGGTTACACAAACCTAAAACGTGCATTTCATTTGTGTGTAACAAGCTAAATTTTCAATCTAATGGTTGAAAGATATTAGCTTGAATCTAATCAGGTTTTCATCTAACGGTGAATATTGAATGCTTTGTTACTAAGATAACATTGATTGCAAACCCTGATTTGAAATACTATATAAGGGAGAACTCTAGCAACTGAGAAACCTAATCCCCACACCTCCTGTGTGATACTAGTTGTATTAGATAGAGTCGATTCTCCTTAAACCTTAGGTTTCTACCGAGACCATGTAGGTTAACGACTTGAAGACTTCATTGGGATTGTGAAGCCATACTGATAATACTTTCTTGTAGTTTTGTAATCTGATCTTGCTGATTCTATCGTGTTGAGTACAATCATAATAATTGGATTGAGATTGATATCTTCGATTGGCAAGATGTAAAAGTAATCACAAATATCTTCGTCTCATCGTTTGTGATTCCACAATATCTTCTTTCGCCGCGTCGATTAAGATTATTGTGAGGTAATTGATAATACTGAGCTATTCTTCGGGAATATAAGTCTGGTTTATCAATTGGTTCATGTTCACCTTGATTTATCAAAAGACGGAACAAAACTCGTAGGTATTTCCGTGGGAGACAGATTTATCTATTACCGTAAACTTTTCTGTGTGATACAGATTTGTTTATTAAAGTCTTCGACTTTGGGTCATAGCAACTCTTAGTTGTGGGTGAGATCAGCTAAGGAAATCAAGTGCGTAGTATCATGCTGGGATCAGAGATGTAAGGAGCGCAATTGTACCTTGGATCAGTGTGAGATTGATTGGGGTTCAACTATAGTCCAGACCGAAGTTATTTTGTAGTAGGCTAGTGTGTGTAGCAGATTAATACAGTGTGTGTTCAATCTGGACTAGGTCTCGGGATTTTTCAGCATTTGCGGTTTCCTCTTTAACAAAACTTCTAGTGTATGTGTTATTTCTTTTCCGCATTATATTTTGTTATATAATTGAAATATCACAGGTTGTGCATTTGAATCAATCAATTGGAAATTCGACCTTTGGTTGTTGATTGAAATTGATTGATCCTTGAACATTGGTCTTTGGTACCGTTCAAGTGGTTTCTCTTGTATTCAATTAGACTCGCATATTTCTATTTTGCTTGAGTAAGAACTGAATCAAGAAAGAAAGATATAATTCTTTGATATACTTTATTAAGATTGAGTCTAGTTGATTATCTTAGAAGTATATTGGAGTTTGTCCATACAGATTTCTAATCGAAATATTGGGTGTGGTTGTTAGACCTCCGATTTTTCAGTTTCCGTTTCTATATCGTTGTTTTCAAGTCAATTAGATTGAAAACATAACATGCGCAGTTATATAATAAAACTCTAGTATTAGAGACTTGATCATCTTATTATGATCAAAGTGTTGAGGGAGAATATTCAAGTTATTTTACAACTCATGTATATTGAGTTACGAAGTATAATGCTTATCTTTGGAACTTTGTAATTGCGACATAGACATAATCTTTGTAACTTATTACTTGGTTATGTAAACAACTTAGGATTGATTTTATTCCTAGAAAACTATATTTGATCACATGAATTTAAGGAAGTAGACTTGCGAAATTGTTTTGTGGTTAAAAGAAATAAATAGGTCTGGTGACCCGGATTTCATTGAAGATCTAAAGAAGGATCGATCCCTTCTTATGTTGGGAACCATGCTAGATCCGATCCTTACCTATGTTCGGAGTCAAGGTGGTACCGATCCTTACCTATGTTCGGAGTCAAGGTAGTACCACTCCTAACCTAAATGAGAATTAAGGTAGAACCGATCCCTACCTACATTCGGAGTCATGGTAGAACCGGTTCTAGTTCCAAAAAAAATTGGAACCGGACCCGAAACTGACTAAAAAAATAGGGTATGGTTCCGCGTCCCATGGTACCTGGACCCACTGACATTCCTAGTTCTTTCCATTATGATCAAGGATGCAATAAAACTCTATAATAAGTCGATTTGTAGGATCAGGTCAGTTGTTAAGTATGTTACTAGATCTTCTTGTAGGTTGGCTAAGTTTAGATTTTGTGCTATTTTAGAAGAAAAAAAATGAGTGCAAGAAAGGTTTGATCTTGGATGTGAAGAGTAGATGGAATAACACTTACTTGATGTTAGATGTTGCAGAAAAGTATGAAAAAGCTTTCAAAAGTTTAGAAAAGCATGATAGGGACTTTAGGCACAAGTACATTTTTGAAGAATCAAGGTCTGCTGCTTTACCTAATACTACTAATTATGTAATGGAAATTGATAGTATTATGTATTACTCTTCTAGTTATGAGTCTGATATAGAAGTTGAGGATTCTAATCCAAAAGGAAAGAACAAGACAAACAACAAGAAGAAAAACCTTGTAAATATGCTCCATATGAAGAGAATTGGAAATATGCCAGAAGTCTTGTGAAGTGCTTAAAGGTATTCTTCGATGTTAATATTAGATTTACTTCCTCAACACAAGTTACAACTCATGCTTTCTTATGGGAATTAATATTCATCCATGAACAATTAGCTGAATTTAGAGATAGTGTAACATCAAATGCTTTTATTGCATGTATGGTTGATATTATGCTTATGAAGTACAATAGTTGTTGGGGGAAACTATGAAAAGATGAATTTTGCCTTGTTTTTGGCTTAATTGTTGGATCCAAGAGAGAAATTAAAGCGATTAGAGTTTTCTCTTGAGTGTTTGTACGAGAAATAATTTGTCAAGGTTAATTGGGTTATGGAAAATGTGAAGAGGGGCTTTAAGATAATCTTTGAAGAATACAAGTCATGAGGAGGTGTTAAGTTCATCTTGTAGTGTTGTAGTTGAAAACTCAGTTATTACACAAAAGCATGGTCTAGTGGCTAGTCATAAATCAAGAAAGAAAAGGCATAAAAAAAGGTTTGCCGCCTTGCCTCTCAGGTTGGGAGGGTTGGGTGTTTACTCGATGCAAGACATTATGCAATATTGTTATTTAGCATTGTGCCTGCACACCCTAGATCTTCAGTCTGTTATCTTGAGACACACATGCATATGTGGTTCTGGTCCCAACCTTGAGAGAGTTGTAGCTTCCTTCAACTATTTGTGTAGTCATGCTCCTCATATATGTGTTGATAACACTGCCACCCACTCAATGAAAACCTTGGAGTTTGTTTATTTTGATACAGTAAAGAAGGACCTGACTTCCAATTTTGAGATGTCTGAACGCGATATGATGTTATGGAGGAGTAACCAAGTGAAGCATGCTCTAGATTTCCTGATGGCCATCCCTATTGTTGGTTTAAATCAACAAATTGGTGCAAGGCAGTTCAGTGCGGTTTTATGCTATAGGCTTGGCATTCCTTTGTTTGAGCTGGATAGTAAGTGCCACTTCTGTAATAGGGAGATGGATGTGTTTGGTGACCATGATATGCATTGTACAAACGAGGTAGGTCTGAAGTTTTGGCATGACTTGGTGCGTGATGTGATTGTTGATATGTGTTATAGAGGAGGCATGCTGGCACGGAAAGAGGTGGATCTGGGGATTCTTGCGAACAATGGTACTTCTTTGAGGCTAACTGATATTCTTGTGCTTAATTGGGATAATGGACGGGATGTTTGCTTGGATGTGACGGTTGTTTCTCCCTTTGCTGGAAATGGTAATCGTACTTTGGAGCTGGGTCAAGCTATTAAGGAGGCCGTGACTCGTAAGAATACCAAGTATTTGGAAAAGTGTACTTTGCAAGGCTATGGTTTTGGTGCTTTGTCCTTTACTACTCTTGGTGAGTTTGGGGATACAACGACTGAGTTCGTTAAACGTCTTCCTAACTACATGGTCAGCTATGATGCTCATGTGCGAGTTGGAGATTTTCTTTTTCATAGGCTAAGTGTGGTACTACAAAAAGGGGTTGGAGCCCAGCTTGTTGCTCGGCTTCCGACTAGTTTCATGTCTGTTGAGGATCCTTTGTAATTCCTTCTTTTTAAATTTGGGTTAGGAATAAAAAACAAAAGGAGGATTTAACCAAAAAAAAAAAATCAAATGTTGGAGCAACAATAACATAACCGGATATGTATTTGATTGAAATGATGAAAAAAATTGAATCTCATGGTGAAATAAGTGATACAAGTGAGACCAAAATCGGTTTTGGTATATTGGCTTAGTGGTAGGTTAACAGTAGCAGGTATACGATACTCTCATGTATGGAAAATGATATATTAGCCATGCCAGTGTCCTTGCTTGCCTCTGCATCAACATTTAACACCAGAAAGTGTGTGCTTACTCCATAGAGAAGTCTTTATCTATTAGAATTGTTGAGACATTTCTATGCACACAAAGATGGTTACAAAAACCCACTGCTCTTGATTTTTTACGTGATTATGTACCAGATCATAACTCTAGTGTAGAGGAGGTAATCCAATATTTTCCTTGATTTTTTTTTGCTTTTTTTAGTATCAAACTATCAATACAAAAGTTCTTAAAATAAAGACTCCAACTCAAATATCACTTGTTGTAGCAGAGTTGTTGGGTGCAGTTCAATTGTTAGAGGTCTTGGATACTTGATGCTAAGAGATGTAGTTCATTTTTATTGTATCAAACTTATGGAAGTGGTCAGTGCCGAAGCCGAAGTGTTATTTTTTTACTTTGCTTTCTGTTTTTTCTACTTGAATAGTTGAACTTGAGATTTGAAGTTTATTCTTATTAAACTTAATTAGTAAGGATTTAAGAACATTTGGTAATTTTGGTATATTTACGTGTATAAAGTATGAATTCATGTCAAATTTTTGTTTCTTTATAAGCTAAATAATTACACATATTCTACAAGTATAAAGCCGAGAATGAACCGGAACCTTACTGAGTCAAAAGGTATAGGTAAAAAACCTAACCGAGCTTTACATATATAGGTACATGTACACATGTAGAGTGCTGACCATAGGGAGGTATAGGTACTCAGTTCGACCAATATAACCGATCTGAAATGTACAATGTGTATCCGTACTTACTTTACTTTAGTTATAAATTCATTTTCAATGAGACTCATTCAAAATCATAAATAATATATGTTTATTAGTTAGGAAGCAATATATGACTAATATCTTTATTACTTTTTATTTTCGTTCCATTTAAAAATTCTTTTAATGTTGGCTACAAATGTTAGTTTCTTCATGAATATAATCATTTCATCTAAGATGAGGATCTTGATTTTCCAAATTTTAGAGTATCTTTTGTTCTTTGTTTTTCATTTCTTATTTAACATAGAGTTAGGAAATTTTAGGTAATTGTTAGTAATAACGTTTTTACGAAAATAAAACAGGGAGGATCCACTTACATGGTTGTATTCACACTATCTCACACTTTTGAAGACATTTTTCCTAGTATAACCTAAACCGTACGGAATTTGAAGTTAGTATTTTTTGGATATGTTACTCTTACAAAGCTCTACATACCTACCAAAACTCAGCATATTCAAACCTCACTATTTATCGATCTTAATTTCAACGGTTGATAATTCGTCAATTTTTATCGACTAATTTTCAACATAGTAGATGGTAGTGTTATACTTCTAGAAATATGCACATTTTTTGTAGGTACATAGATCTTTATAAGAGGAACTGAAAAAGTGAGGGTACAACAACCACACCCAATATTTCGTTCGGCAATCTGTATGGACTAACTCCAATATAATTCCAAGAGAATCAACTAGACAGTCGAACTAAATCAAGGAAATACATCCAAGAGTTATATCTCAATTTCTCAATACAATCTACAATCGAACAGATATAAATCTGTGAGCCTGATTGATATGAGAAGTAACTTGAACGGTATCAAATACCAATGTTCAAGTTTTAATCAATTTCAATTAACAACCAAAGGTAGGATTTACTAATTGATTGAACTATTCACAACATTTGATATTTCAATTATATAAACAAATATAATATGGAAAAGAAATAACACATACACCAGAAATTTTGTTATCGAGGAAACCATAAATGCAGAAAAACTCTGGGATCTAGTCCAGATTTGAACACCACACTCTATTAATCCGCTACGTACAGACTCTAGCCTACTATAGGTTAACTTCATTCTGGAATGTAGCTGAGCCCTAACCAAGTCTCACACCGATTAAGGTACAGTCGCGTTCCTTACGTCTCTGAATCCCAATAGGATTCTACGCACTTGATTCTCTTAGCTGATCTCACCCACAACTAAGAGTTACTACGACCCAAAGTTGAAGACTTTATAAACAAATTTGTTTCCCACAAAAAAGTCTATTCTGATAGATAAATCTGTCTCCCACAGAAATACCTACGAAGTTTTTGTTCCGTCTTTTGATAAATCAAGATAAACATGAACCAGTTGATAATTCGGTCTTATATTCCCGAAGAAAAGCCTATAAATATCAATTACCTCACAATAACTTAACTATATGGTAGTAGAGCAAGTTATTGTGGAATCACAAAGAATGAGACGAAGAGATTTGTGATTACTTTTTATATTTTACCTATCAGAGATAAATCATGAGCCAATCTTAGAGAAGATAGTACTCAATACGATAGAACAAGTAAGATCAAAACACGCAATTACAGAGAAAATAGTTGGGTATGCCTTCAGAATCCCAATGAGTTCTTCCTTATATAGTCTTCAACTCAGGGTTTGATAGCTTAGAAACAATGCAATCAATATTCACCATAAGATGAAAGCCTGATTTAAGATTCAAGTTAAGTTTGCTTAAAACCAAAGATGTAGGACCAGAATATCATCATGATATTACTCTTACGAGATTAACAACATTTCTGCGAACATCACCGCGATTTCTTCAACAACACTTCGCAAGTGTCGCAGAATAATTCAAAGAATGACGTAATAGCTGACGAAAGGAGAAACACGGGAAGAGCGTGATTGTTCTGCGATGGTTGCAACTCCCGCGAGAGTTAACATTACAGCTACCGCGAGAGCACCGTGAGCCAGATCCGAAATTAAAGAAAAACTTAGCTGTCATCCACTATGTAATTACCCTATATAAAGAGACCCAGTAGATTCAGAGAGGGGATGATGTATTTTTTGAGTGTTGAGAAAGTCTTGAGGAGAGAGAAAATTCAAGAGAACGGTTGTGTTCTTAATCTTCTTCCATTACTTGTAAACATTTCTGAGAATCAGATAATAAAGTATTATTTTAATCATCAAATATGTGCTAATCACTATAAGATCTTATCAAGGGTGTAGTGTAGGATTTCCTGCAACTAGATTTTGGCGCTCGAAACAAGGATGAATTAACGATTATTTGAAGAAAAAGATAAAAGTTGACATTGTGGTTGGGAGGAATTTGGAATAATTAGTAAAATATCTTACGCAACATTCAACAGATTACTAAGATTAATGGCTAAAAGAAGAAGAAACACATCAGAACCACCAACAACTGTAAGGAGGATTAAAAGACTTGCAGGTGGAGAAACAAATGAAATGGGAGAATCTTCAAGGATAATAACAAGAAGAAATAGAACAAGGAACGGAGGAGAAAATCAAGTTCAACAGCCAAATCAGCCAACACCAATACAAGATAGAGTTGTGGATTATGATAGAGTTAGCGTGCATACTTGGCGATCAAATTCAATAGAGGAAGCAGAAGATTGACAATTAAGAAATGAGAGAAGAGAATAAAGAGATCAAGGAGTGGTTGAAAGATTAATTCATGGAGAAGGCGAAAATGAAACAGCAGATGATTTAAGACAAGGAATACAAGAGGAAGGGAGATTAGAAGCAGAAGAATGTGCAAATTTAACAAGACACAATCATGAGTTAAGAATGGAGAATCTGAGATTGTAAAGTAGGAGATCAAGAAGTACTGCTAGATCAAGTTCAAGATCATTTAGAGAAGAACCAAGGAGAAATTCCCCTATGAGAAATACTGGAGCAAATATCCGAGAGGAAATATAAAATCCAAATGAAGAGCAGCATCATAGAGAAGAAGAGATGATTCATGATCGCTACATTCCACGCGGTGAAACTGTGAATGGTAGACGTGATAATAGAAACCAAGAGGGTGGAAATAACCATTATGGTGAAGAAAATCGAGAAGAAGGTAGAAGAATATTACATGGGCGAGAAATCCAAATAAATCAAAGAATCATTGAGGGGGAAATTGAAAGACATTATGCTGAACAAGCACGTCTGGCTTGCGAAAGAGAAAGATTAAGAAAGGAAATTGAAGAACAAGAGTTTCAAGAAGCAATACGGCAGAATAATCATGACAATCGAGAGAGAAGACGCACACAAAATCACCATAATATCAATGAAGAATTTGATAGAATACAATGAAGAATAGAAAGACAGCGAAGAGAAGCAATGAGAAATAAAGAAACTCGCAGAGAATAAATTGGGAGGCATAATCAGTTGCAAAATCTAAAATGAGGTGAGGTGGAAAATCGCAGGAGAAGGCAGAATGAAGACGCAGATGAAGATACACATAATCTCGCAAGACAAGAAAGACATGAACGTAGAAGAAGATAAGCTGCACTGAAAAGACCAATGGAGCAAAATTCAGCTGGAAATGAACAAATTTTAAGAGAATTAGCAGAAATGAGGGGAGTGCTGAATAACAGAAGATAAGGAGGCAGAAGACAACTTGATGAAGCCATTAAAGAAGTTGCGAGAACTCCATTCACTCAAGAAGTACAATTAAGAGGAATCCCTCCAAAATGCAATTTACCAGCATTAACCAGTATCTTCGATGGGACTACCTGTGCTATTCAACATGTAAAGGCTTATGTTAGGTGTATGCTATAATGGGAAAACCATGATGTTGTGTTGTGCAAGTACTTTGCATCTAGTTTAACTGGCGAGCCGTTGAAATGGTTCGATGATAGGTGTCTAAAACACCTTATTATTTATCTATTGTTTATGCTTTCTCTGCTAGTTTTCTTGTAAATTATGTATCTTATGTTTTGTTTTTGATATTTAGGTACTTTGGAGTCATTTGGAACAAAAGGAGAATAAACAGCGCGAAAGTCTCTTCTCATATTCAATGGCTATTGGAGGCGAAAATTATTTCTCATTATTTGCTTTTATTTCTTCATCTCTGTCTGAAAAGTTTGTCGGCTTTAATGATGCAACGTCTGTCTGAAAAGCACGACAACTTTAGTGATGACTCTCATTGAAGACAAGAAGTGAATATGAGGAGTAAAAGACGGTTCTTGTTGGTGGAAGGCGGGAGAAAGCGTTCAAGTGGAAGGAATAGACAAGAAGGGCCAAAGCGTCAATTCCTGTACAATTACTATTGGAGGCGGAGTTGAGTCGAACCGAGCCAACGATAAGGGACAACTAATGCAGCTTAGTTTAGAGAAGCAAAGAGAAGATTTTGGTAGCCATTATCTAAAGAGGGGTGCATAAATTATTTTTGGTTATCCCTTATCTACTACACATGAATGGCTATATCCACCCATTCTTAAACATACCCTAAATTTCAGAGAAGGGAATTCTTCTCATCATTACCTTCTCTACCTGAAACCAATGAAATAGAAAAAGGCGGCTAGCAGAGTGGAGATTGAGAAATGAGATCGGGAAGATGATGTTGTTGGTGAAAATAGAACCAGAAGAGATTGAAGTTGGTAATGGGGACTTAGGGTTTCTGCTGAAAATGTGTTGTGATGATTGTTTAAATCGAAGAAATTATCTGAGATGAATCGATGAAGAAATTGAGAGGTGTTTTAAGTTCTGTGTTGCAGATGGTGAAAGTAAGTGATGGGTTTATGATAAATCAGAGAATGAAGAGTGATTGAAGAGATTGGATCTGAAATTGGGGTTTCTGTGTTCTTGAGATTCTGAGATTTGAATTCATGGAAGCTGGGGTAACTATGGAGAAGATGAGCTTGATGGGTTCTGTTGTTGTTGATGAATCGAGAGAGGGGTTTGAATTCTTAATTGCAGAAATTGAGTTTGGGGATTTGAACTCAGGGAGGAGCAGCTGTTGGTGATGGCTCTACAGAATGTGTTGGATTTGAGCAGTTATGGAATGGTATAGCTGTTAATGGCTATGATAATGGAGTTTGCAGATGGGGAAGAAGATGGAACCAGTGAATTTGAGATCTATATGAATATATTGTTGTTTTACATGGCAATGGGTTGCTTGAGCTGTTGTTGCTGCAATAGATTGCAGATGAGCCACAAAGCTATGTTGTAGGTGGTTGAGCTCTTGGGATTGATTGTGGAAGATGGTGGCTTACTGTTGTTCTTGGTATCACTGACTCAGACATGGTATTGATTAATGTTGGTATATGAACAAGGTCAGGGGAAGAAGTTACAGGGTGAATGCAGGTGAATGAAAAATGCTGCTACTGGTAGGCAGTTGATGCTGTGGTTTTGTTACAATGGATATGCATAGTTGAGAAGAAGGGACTGCAGTGAGGTGTTATTTGGTGTTGATGTTGTTAAAGTTGCAGGGGTTAGCTACAGGTATAGAGCCAGGTTGGAGCAGTCAGATGTTGCTGTTGGAATACAGGGAATGTGTATGTTGTATGGAGCTGAACTGCAGTTGGGATGTTTAATGATGTGTGAAGAGTTGGCAGAAAAGAAGTGGCTGTGCAGTTAGGATAAGAGGACTTGAGGCTCATATGAATGTTGTTGGGTTCAGTTCAGGTTGAGTGTTACAGGCATGGAAGAATGAGGAGTTTGTGGTCCTAGTAGAGGTTTGCGATGTTATGCATAAGGGCTGACTTTGTGTATGAATTGGTAATGCACAAGGACTGGGAGATGAGGCAGTAAATTCAGTGAAGAAAACATTTTGAGGTTGGTGTTCTCCATGGGCATTATGGTTACAGTTTTGGTGGAGTCCTGGCAGTAAATGGTATTGCAGTTAAGGAACTGAATTTATGAATTGATGTTGCCGTTGTTATGAATGTCAGCTGAGTTGAGATGATGCTATGTTGTTTGAGTGCATTGGATTGTTACAGGTTCTGAAATATGACAGGGCCAACATGTCTGGATAAATTAGTGAAGCTGTAGAGGCACAACCATTATGGCTAGGCAGCTGAGTACATGACTGCAACAACTTTGGCATGGAAATAATCGGTGTGCTTAACCCGAGTTGACTCAACATGACCCGATCTGACCGAGTTGGACCATTGACCGTTTGACTTTTTAGGTTGCCGGCGGCGACTTTCTGGTGCCGGATTCCGGCTAAATACCCAGTTTTCCGGCGAGCATTTTTGGGACATATTTTCTACACGGGTTTCTCTCTCTCGTGGGTCGGGTGAATTTCCAACTAATGGACTTTGAAGACTAGACCTATTTTTGGAAAGCAAAGGAATATAAAAGGGAAAACTTCTAGAACTTTTTGGAGATCACGTTTTTATTCTATCTTTGGAGAAGAGAAGAGAACTACAACTAGGGTTTGCTTTCGTATTTAATATTCATCTCCTTTATTTGATTATTGATTATGATGAACTCCATGAATATGTGTAGCTAAATCTTATATTATTGGTTAAGGATGTAGTCCTATATCTATAACTTGTGCTTGATTAATGCATTAGTTTTCTCTCTTGATTATCGTTCATATCTCTATTGTTTTTAATATCACATGATTGATGTATTGTGATAGGGTTTTGATGTTTGTTTAGTTAAGTGGCCAATTAATTGAACTTGCATCTTGTCCATAGCTAATTTAGGGTTTTTTATCGAGCGATAACCCCAAATACAAGTAGCATGATATGATTATAGTTTGTAGTGATACACTCTTATAATCATATGTAGAGTTTGACCATTATCCGAATTGTTATGCGCAATGTATGACAATTGCATTGATTAGCCTATTTCCAAAACTTAATGCTCCTGGGAATTAAACTTGATTAGCGCAAGGCGTTAGGTTATTCTTTAGGTAGAATTCACATACGCAGCTCTAATGTGTGTGTTGATTAACTTGGGAAATTATTAGATTATCTTGCTCTCTTGATATTCTAGGCTTTTGATAATAAAAGAGATTAAATTGTAATTCTAGTCATATATGCAAGCACATGTTTAAGATTGAAGATGAATTCCTTGACCAATATCTTTCTCTCATTGATTACTTCCAACTATTTACTTCTCTTTTATTTTACAAAAAATCAGAAATCCCCCATCTTGGTTACTAAGAAACTAGAAATTGATAACTACAATCGCCTCTCTGTGGATACGAACTCTTCCTTACTTTATACTTCATTCATATTTTGTTGAGTAAGAAAGTGAATTATTTTTGACGCTTACGACAACGATCAAATTTTAAGCGCCGTTGTTTGGGGAGGCATTCGGCTAGTTATTAAGTTTTTAGTTTCTTTTTATTATTTCTGCTTGCATACTTGCTTTTCGTTTCTTGTCTTGTTTCTCACTTATTTGCGAGAATTTTTTTTCAGGTACCTTATCCCTGGCTTCTAAAGATTGGAATTATCCAAGGTGCGGGATAGCTACTCGAAAAGGAACAATACTCCAACCAAGGCAAGGCACAACGGAAGAAGAAAATTTGGAAGTAGAATACGGTACTTTCCAGCAAGTAGAAGAAGAAGTTCTAGAACAAGAGGTTCTGGTTGAACAAGAACCACCTTTTGAAGAAGAAGAAGAAGAAGCAATGGGTGACGCTGCAAATCGTACACTCAAGTACTTGGCTTCGCACAAGCTTGATACTCAACAAGGTTGTATTCAAACAAACTCTACCTTTGAGATCAATCCGGGGTTGCTTAGGGAATTGCCAAAGTTCCATGGCATGGTGAATGAAGATCCAAACAAGCATCTTATGGACTTCCACACCATTGTCACGGTCATGCTTCCAGCTGATGTTGAGGCGGATGGTGCTATGTTGAAAGTGTTTCGATTCTCTTTGATGGATAATGCTAAGGATTGGTTATATTATTTGCCTCATGGAAGTGTCACAACATGGAATGGGATGAAGAAACTCTTTTTAGAGAGATATTTTCCTGCATCTAAGGCTACTCAAATTCGCAAGGAGATTTGCGGAATGAAGCAAAATGTGGGAGAATCCTTATATGATTGTTGGGAACTTTACAAGAGGTTGGTGGCAAGCTGTCCTCATCACCAATTCAGCGACGCTATGATTATCCAATACTTATATGAAGGACTCCAATCAAGCGATAGGAATCTTATTGACACTGCGGGTGGTGGTGCACTAGTGAGCAAGATAGTGGCACAAGCTAGAGAGTTGATTGAGAACATGGCAGCAAACTCCCAACAATTCTTGAGTCGTGGCTCGGATGTGCTTCTTAGGAGAGTAAATGAAGTGAGCGAGGTCGAGGAACTTCGTCAACAAATGGGTAACATAAAAGCAATGCTGCAACAAGTTTCAGTTGCGGTGATCCCAAATTCTCATCAAGGGTATGAAGAAGCCAATGAACAAGCTAACGTGGTCTTTCCAAGTCAGCAAAGATGGTATGATCCATATTCAAATACCTACAATCCAAGATGGAGAGATCACCCCAATTTTAGCTATGCCAACAAGCAAGGTGCAGTCCAACAACCTACTTTCAACCGTTCGAGTGGATTTCAACCAAAAAAATAACAATTCCAGGCACAACAACAACAATTTCAGCAACCACAGTAATCAAGGCAAAATCAGGGTTCCGATATCGATTCAAAGCTTCAAACAATGATGCAAGGCATTTCTACTATGTTTAAAGACAACTAACAAGATACTAAGAGTGCGATAAAGGATTTGCAGACACAAATGGGTTCCATGGCTACTGAGTTGAACCAAGTGAAGGCACAAATTGGTGGGAAAATCCCTTATCAACCTATCAACCCAAAAGAGGGTGTCAATGCAATTACGTTGAGAAGTGGTACAACACTTGTGCAACCCGAAGTTACTGATTCGGGCAAGGTGGAAACACCAAAGGAACCTGTTTTGAAGGAGAAGAATGAGGATTCTCCCCAAACTTTTGAGGTACATATTCCTAACTCTAAAACTCCGGTTTTTACTTATGTTCCTCCTTTACCTTTCCCTCGCAGATTTGCAAGTTCCAAGAAGGAGGCACTAGAAAAGGAGATTTTAGACGTTCTCAAGAAGATTCATGTGAACATACCACTCATAGATGCTATAAAGCAAGTTCCAAAGTATGCAAAGGTGTTGAAGGATTTGTGTACCAATAAGCAAAGGATCAAAGGTAATGAAGTTCTAAGTGTGGGGGAGAATGCCTCGGCAATCTTACAACACAAACTCCCACTGAAATGCAAGGACCCTGGTAGCTTTGACATTCCCGTCACTATTGGTAACACTACATTTAGTAAAGCCATGTTGGATTTAGGTGCTTCCGTAAATGTTATGCCTGCATCTATGTATAACTCACTTGATCTTGGTCCTCTTAAAAAGGCTGGAATTGTGTTGCAATTAGCCGATCGCTCTAATGTCTACCCAATGGGTATTGTTGAGGATGTTCTTGTGCAGGTTAATCAACTTGTATTTCCAGCAGATTTTTGTGTCTTAGAGATGGATGAAGGTTCACCAGACTCATCTCTTCCATTTTCTACTTGGGCGTCCCTTCATGAAAATGGGTAAAACCATTATTGATGTTGACAAGGGAACGCTGACTATGGAGTTTGATAGAGAAATAATACGTTTCAACATTTTCGAGATGATGAGATATCCTAGTGATGTCCACTCTTGTTTCTCCGTTGATGTGTTGGACACATTGGCGCAACAAATGTTTGAGTTAAATGGCGCTGATTCTTTGGAAACCGTGCTCACTACACCTATTGATAACGGTTTGGAGTACGGTGATGAGATTAAGGAAACTATTGGTTCTCTTAACTCATTACCGGAAAAATCTGCACTTAAGAATGTTTCATATGTTTATTTACCTTGCAATGATGAAAAGCTTGTACCTTCAATTGTTAAATCTCCAAAGTTGGAATTGAAACCTCTTCCAAGTCACTTAAAGTACTTGTACTTGGGTGACAATAAAGAGTTACCCGTCATTGTTTCTAACGAGCTTAGTGAATTACAGGAGCAAAAACTTCTAAGGGTGCTAAGGAAGCACAAGACGACCATATGATGGAAAATTGCTGATATCAAGGGTATAAGCCCTGCCGTTTGTATGCACATGATCCGTTTGGAAGACGATGCAAAGCCTACAAGGGAAGCGCAACGTCGTTTGAACCCTCCCATGATGGAAGTTGTGAAAAAGGAGATACTCAAGCTTTTGGAAGTGGGTGTTATCTACCCCATATCCGATAGCAAGTGGATGAGCCCGGTACAAGTTATACCAAAGAAATCAGGTGTGACGGTGGTGGAGAATGATAAGAACGAACTTGTCCCAACTCGTGTGCAAACCATTTGGAGGGTTTGTATAGATTATATAAAATTGAATGCCACCACTAGGAAGGATCATTTTCCATTACCTTTTATTGATCAAATGCTTGAATGTTTAGCTGGACACACTTATTATTGCTTTCTTGATGGATATTCAGGATATAATCAGATTGTGATAGCGCCGGAGGATCAAGAGAAAACCACTTTCACTTGTCCTTTCGGTACTTTTTCTTATAGAAGGATGCCTTTTGGCTTGTGCAATGCTCCAGCTACTTTTCAAAGGTGTATGGTAAGTATCTTTTCAGAATATGTTGAAAACATAATTGAAGTGTTCATGAACGACTTCAGTGTCTTTGGTGATTCGTTTGACCTTTTTTGAACAATTTGTCCCTAATCCTTGAACGATGTGTTGAAACAAATCTTGTGCTAAATTGGGAGAAGTGCCATTTCATGGTAACTCATGGCATAGTTTTAGGCCATATAATATCTTCTAAAAGCTTGGAAGTTGATAAATCTAAGATAGACCTTATTCGTGCTCTAACCCCTCCCACTACGGTGAGGGAGATACGCTCTTTTCTTGGTCATGCAGGTTTTTATCGTAGATTCATCAAGGATTTTTCCAAGATAGCATCACCACTTTGTAACTTATTGCAAAAAGATGTGGTTTTTAACTTTGATGAGAAGTGTGTGACGGCATTCAATCGTTTGAAAGAACTTTTGATTTCATCCCCTATCATAAAACCACCGGATTGGAGAAAGCCTTTTGAGCTCATGTGTGATGCAAGTGATTATGCGGTTGGTGCGGTGCTTGGGCAGCGTGTGGGGAAGATACCTCATGCCATTTATTATGCTTCTAGAATGTTGAATGAGGCCCAACAGAACTACACAACCACTGAAAAAGAGTTGTTAGCTATTGTTTTTGCTTTAGAAAAGTTTCGCTCTTATCTAATTGGTACAAAAGTTGTTGTCTTTTCTGATCATACAACACTTAGGTACTTGCTTACAAAGAAAGAGGCGAAACCGAGGCTCATACGATGGATTTTACTCTTGCAAGAGTTTGATATTGAGATCAAAGACAAGAAAGGAATTGAGAACACCGTTGCGGATCATTTGAGCCGTCTTGCTGTGGACAAGGAGACTATCCCGTTGCGTGAAAGTTTCCCGGATGAGCAACTATTCTCAATTGCTTTTGGAGAACCATGGTACGCTGATATTGTTAATTACTTAGTTTCTAAACAAATCCCAAAAAACTTGTCTCGTGCTGAGAGGGACAAACTTAAGAAGTTAGGAAACCAATACATATGGGATGATCCATACTTATGGAAACATTGTAGTGACCAAGTAATACGAAGGTGTGTTCCCGAATCTGAATTTAACTCTATCTTGTCTTTTTTCCACTCATATGCATGTGGAGGACACTTTGGGAGCAAGAGAACCGCTCTCAAGGTACTAGAATGTGGTTTCTATTGGCCAACTTTGTTTAAGGATGCGCATGCATTTTGTATTACATGTGATAGGTTCCAAAGAACCGGCAATCTAGGTGCTCGAAATCAAATGCCACAAACTATTATTCAATTTGTTGAAGTCTTTGATGTTTGGGGAATTGATTTTATGGGTCTTTTTGTCAATTCTAGTGGGAATTATTATATCTTGCTTGCTGTTTATTATGTCTCGAAATGGGTGGAAGCTAAGGCCACCCCAACTAATGATTCTAAAGTTGTTTCAAATTTTGTGCAAGCAAATATTTTTGCAAGGTTTGGAATTCCAAAGGCTATAATTAGCGATGGAGGTTCACACTTCAAAAATAGGTTCTTACAAACCTTATTAAGGAAGTACAATGTGTCGCATAGGATTGCAACACCATACCATCCGCAGACAAATGGACAAGCCGAGGTTTCCAACCGAGAGGTGAAATCCATTCTTGAGAAGACGATGAATCCAACAAGGAAAGATTGGAGTATGAGACTCAATGATGCTTTGTGGGCATATAGAACCGCATACAAGACACCTATTGGGATGTCTCCCTTTAGGATTGTTTATGGTAAACCTTGTCACTTACCCGTAAAAATTGAGCATAAGGCGTTTTGGGCTATTAAGCAATGCAATATGGAGTTGGATGGTGCTGGAAAGCAAAGGAAGTTGCAACTTCAAGAGTTAGAAGAGATTCGCAATGATGCTTTTTAAAGCTCAAGGATTTATAAGGAAAAGACTAAAGCATTTCATGATAATATGATTACAAAGAAACAATTTTGCGTTGGGCAGAAAGTGCTTTTGTTTAATTCTCGTTTGCAATTATTTCCGGGTAAATTAAGGTCACGTTGGATTGGACCTTTTATTGTGACTAATGTGTTTTCTCATGGTGCAGTTGGAATTCGTAGTTTAGCTACAGGAAATGAACTTAAAGTGAATGGGCACCGGTTGAAACCATATTATGAGAACTTCTCTTCGGAAGTTGTGGAAGGAGTTAACCTTGTGGAAGTTCTCCCTCTGGAGGAGTCTTATCAAACAAGGAGAACGTCGGGATGACGACTTTAAACCAAGCGCTAAGTGGGAGGCAACCCACCGGTTTTGTATCTTTACCTTTATCTTTTTATTTTTATGCATTTTATCTTTATTTTCTTTGTTTTTGCATATCATTTGCGGAATTTCCCACCTTGAACTTTCTTTGGATGATTCAATTTTACATTGAGGACAATGTAATGTTTAAGTGTGGGGGAGCATTTATATGTTTGTATAGTTTGTTTTAGTGTGTTTTATGCCTTTAAAAAAAAATCAAGAAAAAATTTGTGCTTTTTGAACTCCGAAATCTAGAAACTTGTGCCTTTAGGATAACACCATTAGTGGATGGAACCATTTTTAATGCAGGAGTTAAGGAACCAATTAACTAAAAGGGACGATCATAGCTCATAAATCACAAATAACATGATAGTTGTTACCATATCTCGGAATATCACCATATCGCATTCTATTTTTATTTTTCCATATTTATCTATTGTTCTCTAATTGCTTTGGTGGGTCACTAAACATCGACGTGTTATTACTGCTAGGATGAAATAGAGTGATTGAGTTACTAGAAAAATAAAAAAAATATGAAAAAAAAAGAAAAAAGAAAAAAAAGAAGAGACCGACCAATTAGACCAAAACGGAATAAAAATGACACTTGGATAGCAGTATGTGTGAAACGTAGTCCCTGTCTCCGTCGCCTAAACAAGCGTGGAATGCAGGATCCAAGGCAACTATCATGTACTTGCTGACAAGAAGCATGCGCTTTGATCCAAAAGATCTAATCATGCTGTCACACAAAAACTAAAAAAAGTGAAAAAAAAAGTATTGGTTGAATAAAGTCACTCCTGGTTCCCTTGTATATGCCAGTGAGTTGATGTAGAATTCAAACCAAGTAGCTCAATCCAATAGGCATAGGTTCATCTTAGCAGTGACCTTCAGACAGATATGGGAAACATCGATCACTTGTGAACATTCGCCAACATCTACATCTATATCCATCTTCTTAATATTTTCATTGTGATTGTGGTTTGTTAGTTTCCGAGTATTGTGGCTTGTTCGACTATCTAATTAGAGTTTATTTAATAATATATGAATTAAATTTGCACAAGGTACCTCCTCCTGTAGTCATTTTGTATTCGTTCATTGATTTGTCACAAATAGACGGTGTTGGAAATATAGGTTTTGTAGGAAGACCTCTTGTAAACCTTCACGAGACTAAAACTCGTCCACTAAGGACACCTAGGGGTTCAAAGGCTTGTTATTTATGCTTAAAGTGACCGTAGCCTCGACGAGACGGAGTTGTATGTATGATTTTTAATTATTTTTGTTTGATTTGCTCGAGGACTAGCAAAGTCTAAGTGTGGGGGAATTTGATAGGTGTCTAAAACACCTTATTATTTATCTATTGTTTATGCTTTCTCTGCTAGTTTTATTGTAAATTATGTATCTTATGTTTTGTTTTTGAGTATTTATGTATTTTGGAGTCATTTGGAACAAAAGGAGAATAAACAGCGCGAAAGTCTCATCTCATATTCAATGGCTATTGGAGGCGAAAATTATTTCTCATTATTTGCTTTTATTTCTTCATCTCTGTCTGAAAAGTTTGTCGGCTTTAGTGATGCAACGTCTGTCTGAAAAGCACGAAAAATTTAGTGATAACTCTCATTGAAGAGAAGAAGTGAATATGAGGAGTAAAAGACGGTTCTTGTTGGTGGAAGGCGGGAGAAAGCGTTCAAGTGGAAGGAATAGACAAGAAGGGCCAAAGCGTCAATTCCTGTACAATTACTATTGGAGGCATAGCTGAGTCGAACCGAGCCAACGATAAGGGACAACTAATGCAGCTTAGTTTAGAGAAGCAAAGAGAAGATTTTGGTGGCCATTATCTAAAGAGGGGTGCATAAATTATTTTTGGTTATCCCTTATCTACTACGCATGAATGGATATATCCACCCATTCTTACACATACCCTAAATTTCAAAGAAGGGAATTCTTCTCATCATTACATTCTCTACCTGAAACCAATGAAAGAGAGAAAGGCGGCTGGCAGAGTGGAGATTGAGAAATGATATCGGGAAGATGATGTTGTTGGTGAAAATAAAACCAGAAGAGATTGAAGTTGGTAATGGGGACTTAGGGTTTCTGCTGAAAATGTGTTGTGATGATTGTTTAAATCGAAGAAATTATCTGAGATGAATCGATGAAGAAATTGAGAGGTTTTTTAAGTTCTGTGTTGCAGATGGTGAAACTAAGTGATGGATTTGTGATAAATCAGAGAAGGAAGAGTGATTGAAGAGCTTGGATATGAAATTGGGGTTTCTGTGTTCTTGAGATTCTGAGATTTGAATTCATGGAAGCTGGGGTAACTGTGAAGAAGATGAGCTTGATGGGTTCTGTTGATGTTGATGAATCGAGAGAGGGGTTTGAATTCTTAATTGCAGAAATTGAGTTTGGGGATTTGAACTCAGGGAAGAGCAGCTGTTGGTGATGGCTCTGCATAATGTGCTGGTATTATGTTGGATTTGAGCAGTTATGGAATGGTAGAGCTGTTAATGGCTCTGATAATGGAGATTGCTGATGGGGAAGAAGATGGAACCAGTGAATTTGAGATCTAGATGAATATACTGTTGTTTTACATGGAAATGGGTTGCTTGAGCTGTTGTTGCTGCAATAGATTGCAGATGAACCACAAAGCTATGTTGCAGGTGGTTGAGCTATTGGGATTGATTGTGGAAGATGGTGGCTTACTGTTTTTCTTGTATCACTGACTCAGACATGGTATTGATTAATGTTGGTATATGAACAAGGTTAGGGGAAGAAGTTACAGTGTGAATGCAGGTGAATGACAAATGCTGCTACTGGTAGGAAGTTGATGATGTGGTTTTGTCACAATGGATATGCATAGTTAAGAAGAAGGGACTGCAGTGAGGTGTTATTTGGTGTTGATGTTGTTCAAGTTGCAGGGGTTAGCTACAGGTATAGAGCCAGGTTGGAGCAGTAAGATGTTGCTGTTGGAATACAGGGAATGTGTATGTCTTATGGAGCTGAACTGCAGTTGGAATGTTTAATGATGTGTGAAGAGTTGGCAGAAAAGAAGTGGTTGTGCAGTTAGGATAATAGGACTTGAGGCTCATATGAATGCTGTTGGGTTCAGTTCAGGTTGAGTGTTACAGGCATGGAAGAATGAGGAGTTTGTGGTTCTAGTAGAGATTTGTGATGTTATGCATAAGGGATGACTTTGTGTATGAATTGGTAATGCACAAGGACTGGGAGATGAGGCAGTAAATTCAGTGAAGAAAATATTCTGAGGTTGGTGTTCTCCATGGGCATTATGGTTCCAGTTTTGGTGGAGTCCTGGCAGTAAATGGTATTGCAGTTAAGGAACTGAATTGATGAATTGATGTTGCCGTTGTTATGAATGTCAGCTGAGTTGAGGTGATGCTATGCTGTTTGAGTGCATTGGCTTGTTACAGGTTCTGAAATATGACAGGGCCAACATGTCTGGATAAATTAGTGAAGCTGCAGAGGAACAAACATTATGGCTAGGCAGTTGAGTACATGACTGCAACAACTTTGGCATGGCAAGAATCGGTGTGCTTAACCCGAGTTGACTCAACCTGACCCGATCTGACCGAGTTGGACCGTTGACCATTTGAATTTTTAGGTTGCCGACTGCGACTTTTTGGCGCTGGATTCCGGCCAAATACCCAGTTTTCCGGCGAGCGTTTTTGGGACATATTTTCTACACGGGTTTCTCTCTCTCGTGGGCCGGGTGAATTCCAACTAATGGACTTTGAAGACTAGACCTATTTTTGGAAAGCAAAGGAATATAAAAGGGAAAACTTCTAGAACTTTTTGGAGATCACGTTTTTATTCTATCCTTGGAGCAGAGAAGAGAACTACAACTAGGGTTTGCTTTCGTATTTAATATTCATCTCCTTTATTTGATTATTGATTATGATGAACTCCATGAATATGTGTAGCTAAATCTTATATTATTGGTTAAGGATGTAGTCCTATATCTATAACTTGTGCTTGATTAATGCATTAGTTTTCTCTCTTGATTATCGTTCATATCTCTACTGTTTTTAATATCACATGATTGATGTATTGTGATAGGGTTTTGATGTTTGTTTAGTTAAGTGGCCAATTAATTGAACTTGCATCTTGTCCATAGATAATTTAGGGTTTTTCATCGAGCGATAACCCCAAATACAAGTAGCATGATATGATTATAGTTTGTAGTGATACAATCTTATAATCATATGTAGAGTTTGAAGATTGTCCGAATTGTTATGCGCAATGTATGACAATTGCATTGATTAGCCTATTTCCAAAACTTAATGCTCCTGGGAATTGAACTTGATTAGCGCAAGGAGTTAGGTTATTCTTTAGGTAGAATTCACATACGCAGCTCTAATGTGTGTGTTGATTAACTTGGGAAATTATTAGATTATCTTGCTCTCTTGATATTCTACGCTTTTGATAATAAAAGAGATTAAATTGTAATTCTAGTCATATATGCAAGCACATGTTTAAGATTGAAGATGAATTCCTTGACCAATATTTTTCTCTCATTGATTACTTCCAACTATTTACTTCTCTTTTATTTTACTTTTATTTTACAAAAAATCAGAAATCCCCCATCTTGGTTACTAAGAAACTAGAAGTTGATAACTATAATCGCCTCTCTGTGGATACGAACTCTTCCTTACTTTATACTTCATTCATATTTTGTTGAGTAAGAAAGTGAATTATTTTTGACGCTTACGACAGCGATCATTCGAATGCTTACCTAAAAATACAATTACTTCTTTCGACCATTTGCAAGCTACATTTCTGGGAGCATATATAAGCAACAATTCTTCATGACCCAGTATTAAAGATGTATTTGGATTAAAACAGAGGATTGGTGAGAGTCTGAAACACCTAACCATAAGATGGAAGACAATGTGCAATGAAATGGCAGGAAGAGTGGATGAGAGATACCTCATTTTATCTTTCATTAATGCAATGTTCGCAACCAATTTGTTGTACATACAAATTTTCAGAATCAAAAATACCATCACAATGACTGAGCTACGAGAACTACAAGAAGAATACATTGCTTTGGAGGAGAAACAAAATGAGATGGAATCATATCCAGTCGCAAACATCAGCTCAATAGCGGCGAATGGGAGTTTACTTCCTAAAATGATCAACAATATGGAGAGAACCTCACAGCCACAGCAAGAGAAAGTGGTAATTGAAAATCGGCAGAAGTTAGTAGCCATGGGAAGTCGAGATCAAGAGGAGTATGAAAGAGAAAGAAATTATTATAATCGCGGTGGAAATAATAAAATTCAAAGACTTGATCAGCCGCAAGAGACTTATGGTGGTCAGAGGAAAAATAATTTCAGAGGATAAGGGAATCAAAGAGTAATATGGGAAGAAATTAAGATGCCACCCCTGAATGCCCGTATAGGAAAAATTTGGGAAGCTATCATTTTGATGGAAAATATACCATCACCCTGGAACATGGGAAAAGAGCCACATCAAAACAATCGAAATCAAGAATTTTGTCCTTATTATCATTTCCATGGACATTCAATAAACGATTACAGAAATGTAAAAAGAATAATTTTGAGGATGATTGATCAAGGAAAGTTAAATCATTTTCTAATAGGACATCCACAATCTCAGCAACTACCACTAGCACCAGATATTCGCAAAGTGAATACTGTAAAAGGAGCAGAAACATTTGTGATAGAGGTTGGAGCCAAGGCGAAGAATTTGTTCTGTAATTCCATCATACATTCATACAAAACTATTGAGGATTTCCACGACAATGTTCTAAGCAGAGTCTTCGCGAGAGACACAGATGAAAGAGAGATAATTAATATTGCGAGAGTATCTCCATTAGAGGAGTGGCAAAAGCAAACTATTTCTTTCACTGCGCAAGAAGTACCAGAACCTGGAGAGATGCATGACAACCCACTGGTGGTAAGATTAGAAATAAATCCAAAATAAATAGAAGAAGAAGATGAAGAAAATGATAATTGTGAAACTGAAGATTCCTGGGCAATTAATAGAGTTCTAATAGATACTAGAAGTTCAGTTGATATATTATTTTATCATACTTACAGAGCCATGGGTGGAAGAGACAAATATCTGATACCATCAACCTATAAAATCTATGGTTTCAACGGTACCGCCAACAAGCCCAAAGGGGAAATTACAATGTGAATTCCATTAAAGGGGTTATCTTCTAAGATTCTATTCTACGTTGTGGATATTGAATCACCTTATAATTCCTTGATTGGTCGACCTTGGCTACATGGGATATTAGGTGTGGCGTCAACCTTTCACCAATGTATTAAATTTCCTCATCCTAATGGTGTTGGAATTATAAAGGGAGACTGGGCTGATGGGAAGAAATGCTATGAAATTGACATGGAATCTTGCGAGGAAAGGGCGGCAAAGAACAGGGACTGGAAACTAAGCATCAAGCAAAAGCAAAGAGGTTATAAGTTGATGATTGATACAATAGAGCGGCGAGAGGAAAGAATACTTCGAAATCAACATGAGTGTATGACTGGCGAGCAGATCGCAGATGCAAAACGCAACAAAAGAGCAGAAGTATAAAGTAGTAAGTAGAAAGGTAAAATGAAGAAATTTAAGAAGTTTATGAATGATTCGTTGAAGAACTCGCAAAATATTTGTTGAAGAAAATATTTCAAAAGGATATTTTGTTTGAATGAAAGAAATGAAATTGAAAAATTATACAAGAGTTGAAATGCAAATAAGGAGAAGATCAAAGAAAAAAAAATTCACCAGAATTGCAATATACGCAAGAAACGCGAATAAAATTTTGCAGAGACATAAGAATGGGACGAACCTATATGATGTACACCTTAGTTCGCGGATATAATTTCTCAAGAGGAAAATGTAAGACCTAAAATGCGTCATATAAAGGGGAATCTCTTTGCATAACTCATGGATAAGGTTATACCGCTGCTGGAACCTGAGTTATGGAGATGTTGGGGTTAAATAAAACCTATCCGGGAGAGGTACCTTGGATTTCCAACTATATAAGGTTATACCCTGGTTGGAAGACCGAGGATCTCTTCTAAGAAGTGAAAAGTATGACCAAGGCTCCGAGGTACACGGTTGAGCCAAGGGTGCCCGAGATGGAAGAACCTACCCTGTCCATTCTTGGTAAGTCTAGGTTATGATGCACTCGGCCTGAAGAAAACCCCACTTAGGGTGCAGTCTTGTAACTATAAGCCATATAAGCATAAAGGACAAGAGGCTGCGAAAACAACTGGTTGTTGGTAAATCCGGATGGGAGGAGCTAGTCTTGTATGGCCGATGTGCCCTCCTTGAAGGGGAAACCAAGGGGAAGATAAGGGAGACACCCTCCATTAGGAAGCTGATAAGTGTCTAAAGACGGCAATGTCATGGGGCTTTACGCTCGCAAGAGCATTTAGGCCTGTCATATTGTCGCGTGACAAGTATTATACAGAGGCAACAAGCCATAAGAGAAAGTTAAGATGAGATCAATGGGTTTTTACATGAAAGTGTAAAAACGTCCTGCGATTTCATCGCAAGACGGCAATGTCATGAGGCTCTGTTCTCGCAAGGGAACTTAGACTTGTCATATTGTCGCACAAAAATTGACAAAATACAGATAGGGCTGGCAATGGATAGCCGAAATCCGAGATCCGTTTCCGAAAATCCGACATCCTATAGGATTTAATCCGACATATCGGATATCGGAATCGGATATTCTATCGGATTTTACGTATTAACGATATCGGAATCGGAATAGGCTACTTCCGTTAGGTTAATATCCGACATCCGATAGCCTAAGGGTGTACTTGTAATTTCCTACCCCTAGGTATTATCTGTCGGGAGAATGACCTCATCTAACCATTCAACCAAAATCTGTTTAGTACTCATTTTTTCTCATTCTCCAGCAAAAACTCAACATAGAAACTCAAAAAGAGATCGTTTATTTGTGATTTGATCGAGAGAGAGAGACTGATTGATCGATTTGATCGTGATTTGAACGAGAATATTGATGATTAGAGACTCTCACTCAAGAAGTAAGTCATTAATCATTAATCTAATCGATTGTTTGGAAGTTTTTTTTCCCCAAATCGATTGCGTTTTTGCATGTTTGAGTGTTTGAATATTTCTATATTTAACTGTTAGAAGCAATCATGTTCTTATTTTAGATTTTTCATTACAAATCAATTCAGGTAAAATTAGGGTTTTTGATTTTGATTTTGATTATTGGGTTTTCGATTTGGAATTGTTAGAGGGTTTATATGAAATCTCATGTTTTACCAATTGGAGTGGTGGTGAGTGTTGGGTAGATTTTATCATCTTTATGATGTTCAACTACTGTGACTGTCATAGTATGTAATTGGTTTGGGTGAAAACCTTATTGTTATGCAATCTTTGAATCCCTAAGTGGTGGAGGTGAAGCTCTGTTAGTTGTTTCCCCAAATAGAAGAAGAAAAAGATTTGTTTTCCTTAGATTCACTTTAGGTTGATTTCCAATCTGATAAGCCCTCAAAAAACTTAAGATTTTGGTTATCTTTTAGATGATTGATTGTTGAAAACTAATTAGGTTAGTTTCATTATTAAGAATTGATGTTGAAAACTAATTTGGTAAAAAAAAAGTAATTTATGCAATTCAGTAGCTTTGATTTTTCTGTAATGTGTCCAATTACCTTCCATTTCTTTGACAATATGTACTAAACTTAGGAGTCCGATTTTGTGCACAAAGGGTTCACAAAAATCTTTCCTGAGCTGATGATTATGGACACCACCAATTTGGTTGCTGAAGTTGATTACATTTGTTAACGATGGTTTGTTCTGGGAAAATAATCACTGTCATTAAGAGCATTAGTAATCTGATTTGTTGTCTGTTTCAAAGATGAAATGTTGCCAGCCTTGTTGATGAGCTCATTTTGCTGCTTTGAGAATGGCCCAAGCTTCATTCCAGAGCTGAGTGTGAGAGCAGAGCAGAAAATAGAGGGAATACAAATGCATCATTCATTTCAGAGAATACGCTTAGAATTCAAATAAAATACCAGCATTTGTCATAAATCCTAGAAGGGAGATGTCACCACCAGGAGTAATGACTTTGAGATTTCAACAATTAGCAAGAATGATAGGGTGTGTTACAAATACTAGCAAGAAAATTATGTGTCCTGTACTTAACACCTCTGGTGCTAATTCTCAGTTTGAAACAATTATAGATACACAATTTACATACATAAATGTAGATTATGTACTTAACACCTCCAGCTGCCAGACTTCTTTGATGCAGGTATATCTTCTTTTCCTTTGCTTTTTTTTGATTAAATATATGCATATAGTAATCCAAATACTCATGCCAAATCTATGTTAGATTTCTAATTAGTTATTCCTTGTTCATTTTTTTCCCCTTAAATCCTTACACTCTACTAGTCCATTTGTGTTGTGTGAGAAGTAAGAACAGGGTGTGGGTGTTAGGAAATGTATCCTCAATACAAATATGAAATATTTTTGTTAAACAGGGAGGGTGTAGGTCTCTCTGATGGATCCTTGTGCTCTGCAGCTCTAGAAATCTACTGTATAATACACATAAGTAGAAAACAAGATCCTCAAAATGTGACGGTACCCATAGTTTCTTTGCTTTAGCTTTGGCCTTTGTGTGATTTAAATAATAAGCACTATGGTCTGCATCACTATTTCTACTGTTTGTGAATGTAGATATGGAAGTCCTCGACTGAAGTTGATGCAACGTGAAACCAGGAAGCCAAGGAAGATCATCACTAGCAGTCTAGAATGTTGACATTGTTGTTAAGTTCTGTGTCACAATAAGATGGTTTTTTCTTTTTTGTTGTTGTGTACTTTAGTTTGCAGACTATTGGGTGTTTGTAGTTTGTTTTTTTATGTGTGGTGTGAGTGTTTGTGTGAGTTTGTCTTTCAATTACAGGAACATTTTTAACAAAAACTTTGTTAAATTTCAACATTTACCATCTGTTCTCAGAAACCAGATTTTATCGGATAAAAATCCAATATCCTATAGCTTTACCTTAACCTTATCGGATTGGATTTTCTGATATACGTCGGATGTTATCGGATATCGGATATCCGATAACCCTTAACCTTAACCTTATCGGAACTGCCAATATCCGCCGGATATTTATCCGTTGCCAGCCCTAAATACAAATAAGACAAGATCAAAGGGTTTTTGCCTGCAAATGTAAGAACGTCCTGCGATTTTGTCGCCAATACAAAATGTGGAAAAATAAGACCTTTAACTAGGAAGGCATAATAAGACCACAAGAAATCAAGATTGAATGACTGCGATACTGGCGCAGAGATAATGAGACTTGCGATATTATCGCAATGATTGAGGAAAAAATATTTAAATATACTTTATTTACAACTAATATCAAAACTCTACTCAATTTTATCATATTACAGATGAATAACAGAGGCAAGTATGGGAGTGAACAGGATGATAAGATTGTTATTCATCATTATGTGATAAAATTATATAGATGTTATTATATGATAAATTTATACATATAGTTAAACATTAATAACCATGTTGATTGATTATATCGCAGAAAAGAATTGGTTTTCAATTTACAGATAGAAGCAAAAGAAATTTATACATTAAGGAATGTTAGGAGCTGGAGATACTCGCAGCAGTACAATACAAGGAGAAAGATATAAATGAACAAATATTACAAAGGGGTTTAAGACTAATTAGATCCATCATCATCTTCGCCAGATTCTTCTTCTTCTTCTTCACCTTTATCATCAGCTTCATCCTCGTCAGATTCCTCAGCTTCGCTATCAGAGATAACAAGGTTTGGAGTATTCGCTGTAATTTCTTCTGCGAGATCAGGATATATAGAATGAGGAATGTTATGATCATCGCAGACCATTTTAATGGAGTTGTTACGAACACCAATAAGTGCATTAATAAAATTCGCAACAGTAATCTTCAATTGATCTTTCAACCTTGAATATTTTTCATTATGAAGCAAGAAGAGTATTTTGAGTTGATTCTTATCAGATTCAAGTTCTCCAATTCTTTCAGTATATCTCTTCTCAACTCCTGCAAATATATAACAACAAAATTGAAAATTCTGCAAAGATAAGAAGATTAATGACAAGAAATTAATGAGGAAGAACAATTAGCAACCTTCTCTTTCAGAATTCATGTCCTTAATTAAGGCCGCCTGTTCATAATGAAGACTAACATCTACACCTAAGTTAGCTATGGCGTTGTCAAGAATCTTTGTATCCCAAGCAAATTCATCATCATCGTTAATAAGAAGACGGGAATGGATTTGGTTTTCTCTTTTAACAAGATCATCTCTCTCGCAGATAAGTTTATCTTTGTTAATTTGGACTTCAAGAAGGGTTTTATGAAAATCCGCTAAGGTTTGTGCTCCCTGTCTAGAGATGCGATCCCTTTCATCTATAAGATCACTTTTTTGAGCTCTTATAATCTTGATTTCTTCCTTAGAATTAAGATATTGACGCTTGGATGCATTGGCCGCTTTCAAGCTAGATCTATGATCAATTTCTAAAACATGAAATTTGGATCTAAGATCATCTACAGAAAGGGAGTTAATCTGTTCATTTGAATAACTACCTAAGGATTCATTAAGGCGATTGAGAAGTGTATCATCATCTATTGGGTTTGGAAAAGTACGAAGGAATACGTCTTCGTCAGAAAGACCATAAACATCTGCGAAGAAGAATAATAAGAAAAAAATGCAAAGGGAATACAAGGGTAAAAAGAAAGGGAAAGATTTCTTACCATAAAGATGATCATTCGCAGCTTGGAGACTTGCGACCTTTTCTTGCGAGAAAGTTAGATCGGTTTCCAACTGCTTGATTTTTTCTTAAAGGTCAGTTGATCCAAATTCCAATTACCCGCGAAGACTAGCGGACTCAGATTCCAAATCCACATTCTTCTTGCGAAAATATGCACACCTCCTCTCCAAGTCTGAGGCAACAACAAAGGAATCCCTTCCAGTCTGCGAGAGAACAATGTAAATTAAAGATGGCAAGGACATGAATACATAAGTATAGTAAAGAAATGAAAACGTACCAGAATACCAAGAGAATTTAAAAGACTGGGAGATATTGATCTTGAGATTCCTTGGAGGGAATCATTATCAACCAATATCGGAGCATTACAGACTTTAGCGAGAGCCTGGGATACCCCATTAAGAGCTTCATCTCCATAATCATTTGCGATACCACATGTAATATCGCCGAAGATCTTGGACAGTTGATTCATGGAGGAATCAGATTGAGAAGACTTCATCGCAGAAGGGACATCATCATTAAAATCATCATTATTATTGTCATGGTCAAAATTATCAATCGAGTTTTCTGCATTAGGCTGAAGAATTGAAGAAGAAGAAGATTGGGTTTTTCTTTTCTTCAAAGGAGGAGCACCAGATTTTTCTTTTCGAGGAGCAACAGACTTCTCTTTGAGAGGAATAGTAGATTCCTCCTTGCGAGAAGCATCTTTGTCTTTCCCTTTAGTCTTCACAATCTTCACAGGCTCTCTTTCTTCGATTACCTGCGAACACAGATAAAGATAAGAAATAGAGGCAACAATATATTGTAAAAAGTTATAAAGAAATATTTCTTACTTCAACTGTGAGAGATTTGAAAGCTAATAAAGTAGCAGGTTTCCCAAACTTATCATAACTGGCTTTCAACCTTTCAATCTGATAAAAAAGAGATAGTCAGCGAGAATCTAAAGACATGAATAAATTAATAATGGTAATTTATTATGCAAAGGATTAAGAGAACATACTTCTTTATTCCTCTCAGGCCAGTTGAATACCCATGGTTGGAACTCTGCAAGATTCGCAGGAAGAGCATGGGTACCAGCAATATATGAACCCTCTAAAATTAGAGGGAAGATGAACCATTTGTCATCTCTAGAATGACGCGGACCTTGATTAGTACTAGTATGCCAATCAATATCCATCATAAGCATTTTATCTTCCGCGACATCATCTTTCTTTTGCAATCGGACACCCCAACAAGTGTGATCCCTCCTCATGGGGATTATGTCATAATTTATGAAGAAATTATCCACAATATACATTGCAGGAATAATTGGAGCATCCTTGAATTCAGGATTCTTCGCAGTGTCAAGATAGCGAGATTCTTTACTAGCAGCGCGAGTAGCATACTCCAACAGTAAACAAATGCAATCTCCACCTAGTTGATATATAGCTCGCGAGAATTTTGGGTGAGAAAGTATCTCATAAAACAAAGGCAACTCAGGATCGTAGAGAGGAATGGGAATACCAGCTTCAAGCTGACCTAGCGATACTATAATCTTCTCGCGAGAACATTGATGATCAAAAAATAATTTGATAGAAAGATCGGATTTAGGACTCTGATCTGGAATTATAGACAAAGTAAAACCTTTATTTTTGAGATTTTCCCGCATCTTACCAAAAGCAACCAAATTTTTATGGCAAGGAGCAACCATTTTTTAGTATGGGAGTAAAGGAAAAGAGTGAAGAACGAAAAAGGAATCACCACAATAACAGATGCACAATTTACGGAAGAACAGTAAAATTGCAGAGAGAAGGAAGGAGAAAGTAAAAAAGGGGAAAGAAAAGAATGAAAGAAGTATTTATAGAAGAAGAAAATTCTCGAAAAATATGAATGCAATTAATGAAAGGAAGGGACGTGAACGGTCAGATCGCAGCGGTTTAAAAGGATGTGTCAAAAACTGAATGGCAGAAGAAGTACGTAAAAACAGCTGGCGAAGGATTCAGAAACGTGTCAAATCAGAAGGGTGCAAAAACCAAAGATGTAGGACCAAAATATCATCATGATATTACTCTTACGAGATTAACAACATTTCTGCGAACATCACCACGAGTTCTTCAACAACATTTCGCAAGTGTCGCAGAATAATTCAAAGAATGACGTAATAGCTGACGAAAGGAGAAACACGGGAAGAGCGTGATTGTTCTGCGATGGTTGCAACTTCTGCGAGAGTTAACATTACAGATACCGCGAGAGCACCGTGAGCCAGATCGAAATTAAAGGAAAACTTAGCTGGCACCCACTATGTAATTACGCTATATAAAGAGACCCAGTAGATTCAGAGAGGGGATGATATATTTTTTGAGTGTTGAGAAAGTCTTGAGGAGAGAGAAAATTCAAGAGAACGGTTGTGGTCTTAATCTTCTTCCATTACTTGTAAACATTTCTGAGAATTAGATAATAAAGTGTTGTTTTAATCATCAAGTATGTGCTAATATCTATAAGATCTTATCAAGGGTGTAGTGTAGGATTTCCTGCAACTACAAAAGCAATATCTCTCCACCATTAGATGGTCTTAGCTTGTTACACACAAATGAAATATACCTTTATTTAGACGTGTATATTGAGTTGACTCAACAATAGTAAACTGAAGTTAGCCATATGAACAGTTTTGTATTAACCATATTCATCTAACACTTCTAGATCAAATGATAATTGAATGAATCTAATTGTGTTACTCATAAAGTTATTCAATTGTTTATATTCTCATTGAAGTATACAAAACACAATTGAAGCAAAATCGGATTTGATTCAAAAGAATCAATTCATGAACATTTAGCCACGGTTTACGAAGATTGCATTCCTTAATATATAAATGTTTTTTTTCATGAGTATGAAATCATACTTAACCTATTTTAGAACTTAAGCAATTAAGTTTGTAAATGGGTACGCAAACTTAAGTTCTGGACCTTGGTCTTGTCCGACTGTTCGTGAACGGGTACGCATACTGTCGTCCTGGACCTAACTCAGGTGAAACCGTTCACAAACGGGTATGCAAACTTGGTTCCTGAACTTTGACAGTTAAAACCGTTTGCATACTGGTATGCACACTTGGTTCCCGGACCTGAATCATACCACAACAGTTTGCATACTGGTATGCATAATGTGCTTTATCCAGACAATGGTCAATTGTTCTAAACTCCCATTTAAATCATTGAAACATCCTTAGAAGATGAGAATAGCTGTCTCACACAAACTATTAGCTTATAAATAATTTTTAAAATGATCAATACGAAACATTCCGAGTCGACCTCAAATGACTGTCTCACACAAATCGTGTAAGATGTTTTAAGTCAATTTTCACATGATCATCTTTTAACTCATTATGTAGTTTCCAACAAATAAATTATCTCATACTAAACTCGTAAAGAATAATGATGAACATAGCTAAAGAAAAAAACTTTCCCACACATATTTCGAGAAAGATATAAACTAGTTAAACTCAGCTCGAAATATCAAATGTGTATAATTTAAAAGTCTATATAGCTATACAACTTATACTCATTAGGAGATAAAATAGAATAAACTTGTGAGTGATAGATAAGTTTTAGTATCCACATACCTTTTTTTGATGAAGTTCCTCCAAGCTATCCTCAGTAGATCTTCGTCTTCAATAAATGAACGCTGTGAAGTCTAAATCTCAACTACACATTCTATCCTAATCCGAGACATAGCTATAAATAGACTAGAAATCAAGACTTATCGTTTTGATTACCTAAACTTGACAAACAAGCTTGAGATAACAACGCTTGCAAGTTCGACCGAGCATTGTTCTAACAGGAACATATTTCCAAAATATCAATTTCAAATCTGTCATCGTTAAAATCTTATTAAGAAAAATATCACTTAAAGTGTGAGATAGTGTGATTATAAGAGTGTGTTGGAATCCTCCCATAGTATTCTTAAAATTTTGACTTTGGCGAATTGGGACTAAAATTGTGAAACAGATGGAGTAACAATTTTTACTTGTCAGGGGGCTCTAGGCAGCCACCTAGGTTCCTGATGTATGACATTGTAAATGCAACAAATTACTCAAGATATTTTACACTAATTAACTAGTAATATAGCGACAGTAAGGATCGTTCCACAAAGACTTGTATAATTGATAGGTTATTTGATTAGCAAAACTATAGTAAAAGGAAAACACGAAAAGGGGATTGTTTGATTAAAGTAAAATAAAAAGAATACCAAATAAAATAAAGATGATCAAGGACGCCTTCGCCGTTACCAAGCGTGAACTCTCACAACATAGTATCTATTTTTCGTTAGAATCATTCATCACCAACCGTAGAATAGAAGCTCGCTTAGTGCTATCCTCAAAAATCCTTTTTACCATGGATACAAAAGCTCTCCAATATCAGATTCTATTCAACCGAACCACTAAGTAGTAGTTCACTCAAGATGTAATTCAATCAAACGCTTTAGTATTTGTGAATTAGATTTCTCAGTAGTTGAACTCTTAGCTCAAGGTACACTTTATGATGTTGTCTTCACTTGCAATTGCTCCACAGAATCCCTCTGCAAGGTCTCGCGATTTCTACTTGTGCAGAGAGTCAATTGACGATTACTTATCTCATAACTTCTACGAGCGATAGAACAATTAATAAACTAATCTAGTATGCTTCCCAAATCAATCCAAGAATTACTCATAAACAATAGATATGGTAAATACAGACGATGATGATAAAAACTCCAAACAAACTTGTATTAACTAATCAAGCTCCACGCTTAGAACATTGAATTCATGCTTAATCAACAAGAGTTCAACTGCACATGGTTACAAAAGAGAATGGGTTTCCCCTAAAGGGGTAAACCCTAGGTTTTGATGTAAAAGATATAATATAGGAGTTAGATATGTGTTTCCAAGGTGTGGAAGATGACAAAGGATATCTTCTTAATGTATTGAGGTTTTTTTTTTATAAAATGTCATGTAGTCTAGGGTTTATAATCCCTCCGGGACCACATTTTACTTGATTTAGAAGCCCAAACTCGTGCCAAACACCTTAGTTATGGTTAGCTTCAAACCAGCCGTAACTATGAAAATAAAATTGTGTGGAACTCCAGAGTTACGGTTGGTCTCGAGTCTTAGAAAAACGGCCCTAATTTCTACTTTACACTTTTTGTCTTTCACCATTTCGGTTGTAACTTCTTCTTCCGCTGTCCGATTGGCCTCATTATTTTTGGATAGCATTCGTATTGTTGTCCTCTAAAAGATGGTAATGACCAAATATTCGTATCTCTTCATCTCCATTTATGATTGGCTTGAAATAAACCGTAACTCCTTATGAACTTATAGTGTAAATCAACTTGTTTCTACTATTGGCTTTGGGGTACTTCTTACCAGCCGTAAATTTTTCTGGAACTTTTTTCCAAGAGTTGTCTTTGCACCTTTCAACTTCTTTTCATGCAGGAATGAAATCCTTTCCTCTTCTTAGCTCCTTTTTACTCAATTTCCATAGATTTTATATGATTCACCTAAAGAAACAAATAAAATAGAAAAGAAGAGTAATACAAGGTAAAAGCAAGAAACATAACAACTATTAGTATGGATTTGACACTGTAAGGATGTAGATTAAGACCTAATATTTCCTATTTCCCTTGGTAATGGCCTGAAACTAGCCTTAGGTTAAGAAACATTTGAGAGTTCAATGAGGCAATAACCAAACGCATGGGTGCCCTTATTCGAAAATAAATTAGCACCGGGGAGAATGAGTAGAAAACACCAACTAACTACTCCTGTAGAAATTCATACCAATTGATAGTAAAAGAGATGTACATGTAGTTGCAGGAATTCCCATAACACATCCCTCATAAGAATTCATGATAATCAACACATCTTTAAGATCAATAACGACACTTTTATTAATTGATTTATGAAGTTTTACAAGAAATGAATCAAGAATACAACCACTGCTCCAAAATTTCTCTCTCCTCAAGACTTTCTCACTACTCTAAAAAGATCTCTCTTCGTTAAGCCTATTCAGCTCTTTATATAAGGTATTACATAGTGGATGACAGCTAAGCCGTCCTTTATTTTCGTATTTGGCTTGTGATATTATCACAAGCATTCAAGTGTTAAGTTCGCAACATTCTTAAGTATTGCAAAGTCTTCACATCTTTCTCGTGTTTAGGCTGTCATCATCTGTTACATCATTTCTGTAGTCAACCTGCGACGGCTTCGCAATGTACTTTAGATGGAGATTTCATGGGGGTACTCCTGTTGCGATATTCTGATCCTACATCTTGCCTCTTCTCATGTCTTCTCTACGAATGAGGGAATGTCATGAGAAATTATACTTCAAAATTCCGCAGCTGTTCATCTTTTGCAGAATTTTCTTCCAACAAGACTCCATGAATTAAGTGAAACCGCCTACACGTGTCAAATATTCCCCTGCTCACCGGCACGTTCTATGTTATCCGGTCACCATTTTTTGTCTATTTTAAGAAGAGATTTAGTAGAGAGATAATTTTATTCTTTTACTTCGTCTTCCTCACCTCCACGCTCTCTGTAAATCTTCATCGTCTGTAACTTTCTTCTCTAATTTTTACGGATTCATCTTTCTACTACTGTTTTCATAGATCCATCAAGGTTAGTTTCCTTTTTTCTTCTTCTGATTTTGCTGGAACTAATCTCCTTATTTAATTTTGTTTAACTTTATATAATTCCCATACTTTTTATGTTTCAGCAAAAGCACCTCCAACACCAAATTTACAGTCCAAAACCCTAATGTTCCCAAGAGTTCGCAGCCCAAAGTTGCTGCTAGTAAAAGAAAGCCTGTGAATACCAAGGTAGTAAGAAACACTATTCTTTTAAATAATAATATTGTTGCCTCTGTTTCTTATCTGGATTGTGATTCGCAGGGTGAGGGAGATGCCAATAAACCCCTCAAGGAATCTCGCCACCTTAAAGCTATTGAAACTTCTGTCCCATTTCCTATATTTAATCCTTCAATATCTCTTGTAATACCTTTGCAGGTTGAATCCTTACTTCCTTCCAACGAAGGTATCGCCACAGATTCCACCCCTTCAACTGATCTTCCTAGGGATGAAATTCCTTTTATTAATCCCGTGGCGGATGAAACTTTCTCTTTTCCTATTACCAATGCCCCTCAACTTGATTCTACCTCAACCTCAATCATTAATCTTCCTCAAACTTCTCCTTCAAATGACACATCTATAGAAAACAATGATTCAATCCCCCATCTTCTTAGCATCACAACTTCTTCATCTGAATCTCTCCCTTTTACTAAAGAAACTTTGGATGGAATAGATATTGCTTTCAAGGTTTTATCTGATGTTCTGGATGATGTAAAGAAGTCTTCTGCTAATCCTATCAAATTTGGTGTCTGCGAAATTTTTAGTAAGTACTTTGGTTCTGATAGAATGGTTTCGCAAACATCTTTAGAAAATGAAGTTGAATCTTTAAATAAGCGTCTCCAATCCATGACCTTAGAATGTGGCACTCTTCGTCTTGAGAACCAAAAGCTTTAGAACATTTCGCTAGATTGTGATGGTCTTCGCAAGAAGAACAAAGAATTAAAAGGTATAACTTCCTTATTTCTACCTTTGATTTATCCTTTTTAATAGTTTTGCCCTTTCCATATTCAATTTTCTTAAGATCCTTTGTTCTCCCTTTAAGTTTTAAACCAGAAACGAATAATGGAGAGATATCAGTTCGAATCTGCCGCTGAAGAAGCCCGTATGGATAGATATATTTGAATGGATCAATATAACCAATTAGATAACCTTCATACATACTCCGTCGACCAAATAGATAATCTTACCAAGGAGAATACTCAATTAATTCAGAAGCAAAACTCATTAAGTAGTGAAATATCTCGCCTCTCTTATTCTTTGACCAAAGCTAACTTGGAGTTGGAAACTTTATCAGATGAGAATAAAACCCTATCTCAGGAGAAGCGAATTCTCTTAAAAAAGGTGGCGACCTCTTCGCAACAACTTAGCATTTGTCAAAAAGTATGTGCTGATCAGGAACATTCTCTTCACTCATTGAGGGATAAACTTAAGGAAATAACAGAATCATCTACTGCTGAGAGAGAAAAACTTATCCACGGTATAATAACTTTAAGTGTAAAGGCAAGTCAACTCAAAGATCAATACTCCAAATTAGAAGAATCTTACACTTCTCTTGCGAAGGAAAACACCTTACTCATTTCTAAAGAAAAGAATCTTCAATATCGCCTGAAAGGTTTAGTTGGAGATAATTTTGATGATGCAATGGATCACTTGGAGAATAGTTGTTCAGCTTTAACGCAGTATCTTATTTCGCAAAAGGAAGTTATTCACAAATATTTGACTGCCTCAACCATACTTTATTTGTTAAATATTTTTGTGATATTTTCTTTGTGAGTCCTTTGCCTGAATGATTTTCTGTGTTTTTCTTTTTCGCAGAATCTGAAAAGAAACTTCATTCCTCCAATTCTATTTTGGATTCTAAACTTGCCAAGATTCGCAAAGAGAATGCATTACTTGCCTCTACCCTTGCTTGTTCTCGCGATCGAGCAGAAAGAAGATATGATTATCTTATTTATTTCAAAGATATGGAAATTAGAAACCATGAGAAAGCATTCCTTCGCCAAGCTTATCTCCAGGCTGAAGTTCTTGTGAATATCTTACTATCCAAATCTCTTCCTCCTATATCAATTAAGACTTTGGAAGTAGATGATGATGAAGTTCCTCGTGCTGCTGATAGTGACTATGATTATGAAAGTGGTGAAGAGACTATCTCTCAAGAAGATTTTGCAAATGAGGAAGAAATCCCTCTTAAGGAAGCAACTGTTGGTGATAACCCAAATGAATAAGAAGCTAGAGTAAACCAATATAAAGAGAAAATTGATGTTGAAGTAGATAAGAACAAAGAAAAGACTAGCGAAAATGAAAAGGCTAGCGAAAGTGGAGAAGCTGGCGAAAAAGTTGATGAAGAGATTAATGTTGATGTTTGAACTTCTTATGTAATTTTATTTTCTTGAGTTCTTTCCTATTTTTTGCGAATGATGTACTTCAGTAAACTTTGAGATTAATTTACTCGTTTAGTATTGTTCTTGTTGGCGAGAAAGATAATGTCTATTGTTTATTAATTCCCATACTTGCCTCTCATTATCTTTCTTACGATGAATGATCTGCATAAATAATATTTAATGTTAAAAAGATTCTTGTTCTGTCATGTGGTCTTATTTTTCCTTCCTAGTTAAAGGTCTTATTTTTCCACCTTTTGTCATTGCAACAAAATCGCAGGACGTCTTTGCATTTTCATGCAGAAACCCATTGATCTTGCATTAACTTCTTTCTTTTATCATTTTTGTTGCGAAAATATAACGGGTCTAAATATTCTTGCGAAAATAAATCCCAATGACATTGTCGTCTTGCGACGAAATCGCAGGACGTCCTTACACTTTCATATACTGACCCATTGATCTCGTCTTATCTTTCTATTTTGTATTATATTGCCTCTTCAGGATTGTTGCACAAATATGACAAGCCTAAATATTCTTGCGAAAATAAAGTCTCATGACATTTGCGTCTTAGGACACTTATCAGCTCCCTAATGGAGGGTGTCGCCCTTATCTTCCCCCTGGTTTCCCCTTCAAGGAGACTTACCTCTACCATACAAGGTTGTATCCTCCCATCCGGTCTTAACAACAACCAATTGTTTTCGCAGCCTCTTATCCCTTTTTCCTATATGGCTTATGGTTACGAGACTGCACCCTAAGTGGGGCCGAGTGAATCATAGTCAAGACTTGCCAAGAATGGCCAGGTATGTTCCATATGGCCCAGGCACTCTTGGCTCAACCGTGTACCCCGACGCCTTGATCACATTCTTCACTCCTTAGAAGAGACCCTCAGTCGTCCAACCTAAGTCATAAGCTTAGGTTGAAAATCCAAGGTATCTCTCTTGGATGGGCTTTATTGACCCCAAATCTCCATGACTCAGGTTCCAGGGGTGGTGTAACCTTTTCCCTGAGTCATGCAACAGGTACCCCCTCCTATGATGTACTTTAGGTCTTACATTTGCCTCTTGCAAATCTTTGATCCCGCTAACTAGGGTGTACGCCATAGTAGGTTCGCCCCTTTCTAGTATATCATTTATCTTTGATTATCTCTTGGTAATTTCATTATTTCTGCGAATTTTTTGCGTATTTTCATTTCTTTTTGGATATGTATAATTTCACAATTACTCTTTCATAAGATTTTCTCATACATCCATTTTGTTTCAATCAGATATCATTTCACAATCTGCTCTTTTCCAGAACCTCTTATGGGTAGTATCTCTTTAAGTATAATTTGTTCCATGGTCTATCAAGTCTATGACCCACATCTTTACCCTCATGATCCATCAATCTATATGCCCCTGTTCCGACTATCTCTTTAATAATGTATGGCCCATCCCATTTTTTCGCTAGTTTTCCACCATGTTCTCGCTGATATATTGGTGTTTCTCCTAGTTGAAATTCACGTGTTTTGACACGTTTATTATACTCTCGGGCTAACCTTCGCTGATAATTTTCCATATGCTGCAGAGCCCTTTCTCTCTTTTTTTCTAATTCATCAAGCTTGGTTAAAATCATACTCGCACTAAGGTTTTTTTCCCAAGCCTCTCTCTTTTTTGTGTGATGAGAGGTTTTTATGAGTTTTCGTAATAGTAATTAAGATTCGTTCTCTCAGACTTGTTAAGATTAATTTTAAAGGAATAAAATAGAGAGTTACTAGGTCTAGGATTCGGCCAAACTCATATCAATAGGTTCAATTATTCATTCTCAACAATTATCGCTCAACAAATAACATCGACTCTTATTTTTGCCAAGGTAGATCCTCCAAACATTAATTGTATCCCCTAAGCATAGAGTATCTAAACAAAGCATAACCTATCTAATTGAATCACAACTAATTTTATCGAATCATAAATTAAAATAAGTGCAAAAGTAAAACAGAAAATGAAATAAATTCACCCATGGATGAAGTTCGGCTTCCTCCGTCGACCCAGTGTATGAGTCTAGCTTCTCATGATAAAAACACACTCAAAAATATAAGTCATAGATCCAAATGGTGTTTTTATTCAAGAAAATTAAGAAAACAAAGGTTCGCAACACTTTTCAGACGTCACAGAATCCACTGTTAGAAGTACACTTCTAAAGAATTGTTGCAAAGAACTGTTACAATATAGATAAGAAAACAGTGTTGTCGTTACTGTTCGTATGTTGCTGCAAAGACTGTTGCAAAACCGTGAATAAACCACGGTTTATTAATGACAGTCTTTGACAGCTTATTGTTCTTCATCTTCTTCTCTTCCTGCAGGTGCAGAAAGTTCTGCAACTTCTTGTTCTTCGTCATATACTTTCCCCAATCACTCCATATCCTCTATGAATTCCCAAGACTCCTTTTTATAGCCCAAGAAACCAAAATCTACGGTATTCAATCCAAAATAATCTTCATTAGTGCGTCAGTCATGGGAATATATTTTACTTCCTTTTTTCTTCTCTGCATACATCTTCTGACGGTTCACATACGCCTATCACGTTTCCAACACGTTAAGGATTGAGCCAAACTTCCGCAACTTCCAAAAATAACTCAATCAACTCGTGACAGTATAACAAAAACCCGAGTATTTTTCTTCTCTCCCTGTTTTACGAGAATCACTACCAAACCTCTTTATTTTCGAAACCAAATATATTATCTGCCCTATTTAGTTGTGACATCTCATTCCCTATCCGAAACAACAATAAATCTTCATAGAATCTCGTCAAATTTTACCCTTGAAATCTCGTGTAAACCTGTGAATAACTATCCTTTAAACGACTTCCATGTTTCACCAAAACTTCGTGGACAACTCAATTTTTTCGACCCAAAGTCCATTACCAAGCCTGTTTGATCGAAACAGTCCTAAACCATTACTAATCTGTCATTGAGTCACACCAAACACTCCCCAAAACTCTGCCAGAAAATATCACAGGTAACTTCGAGCTTCTCACTGTTTTGCTTCAAATCTATGATCTCAGCCAAATTTAAACGATTCCAAGGACCTTACCAGACTTGTTTAACTCCATTCAGCTCATTCCAACCAAATCCAGTGATTGAATCTCACTGAAATTCTTCAAGAGTCGAACCCTAATATTTCCCTAAATGGTTTACTTTAAATCCATCACTCTAGCCGATTCCAATCGAAATGGAAACCATTACCACCCATGTTAGGTCAATTAGAACAAACCCATTTAATTTCAGCCCTTTAATCTCCCTAGAGCATGATCAAAACTCTAACCCTAATCTGGTTCTTCAAAACCCATTTTCCCGCCAAAAGCGTATTTCAAAAGGTTGAAGATGAGGTCGCCCCTTATCTAGTACAGATGTCCCTTTAGTAATTTGGGTATAAACAACAATTCCAGGGGTGTGAATAACCACGGGTTCCAAATAACAAAGAATGTGCCCCTTAGCAACTGGACACCCCTTAGAAATTGAGGTGCCCCTTAACCGACATTGAGAGTCCGAATAACACGTGTCCTCCGGGGTAGAAAAACCATTTTTCGAGCAACTTTCTCCATAAGAGCTTATTTGACAAAAACACCTACAAACAAGATTATTAGTGAGAAAATGAGTCTTAGCTAATGTATTTATGGCTGAAAATGCATCACACTTTCGTGCTCATCAAATTCCCCCACACTTACATTTTGCTAGTCCTCGAGCAAAACAGAAAATTGACCCGCTACACAGCTGGTCATAAAATAAGAGAATAAGACCCGCTATATAGCTGGTCATGACAAATGCCACATACACAAGACTTTTTTTTTTAGACCCGCTACACAACTGGTCATAATATTTATATTTTTATTATCTTTTTAGACCCGCTCAAGAGCTGGGCACAATACGCAAGAAAATTCCTCAAAAAAATTAAAAGAAAAAGTTAATACCCACTCCCCCACACTTAAATATTACATTGTCCTCAATGTAATTGAGTCATCCAATGTAAAAATTAAGATGGGAAATTCAAAAAAATAAACAAAATAAATAAATAAATACTTACACCTACTGGAATGTACAAAAACGGATCCCCATAAACTAATAACCTGAAAACTTGGGGATCGACCCAAAATACAATATTTACAAATGACAGCTTCACAATTATTTTATGAAAAAATGGGGACACTGAAACTGTCAGAAAACAAGGTTTACCCCTAAAACAAGTTTTTACTGCACATTGAAGTGCGTAAAGAACAAAGTACGGGGATTCTATTGAGACTGGGGAAATATCAATTGATTCATGCACGATATCAGGAATAGGCAAGTCCTCTGGGTACTTAGATGCAAAGTAATCCAACAACACTTTATAAGCACAACCGATCAAAAAAAACACTTTAGAAGCACACAATTCTAACCCTAAATTAGGCAACTTTTGGAAGTCTAGGGGTCTGGAAACAACCTCTAAGTCGGGTGAATGATCTTGTGAGGAAGATTCATCTATGGAATTAGGTGAATCCTCCACACAATCATCCACATGGTCATATATATGTTCAGTCTGGGACAAATAGTCACTACATGATTCATCATCATCATCAACATATAATCTTTGGTATTATAGAATTCTCAATCTTTGTTCCAAACTATGTGGTCTGTCTTTGTAATACTTCTCATATATCTCTAAAGGAGATTCTTCACTTATCTCATGTGGAGCAGAAACTCCATACCATTGACTACGCTTATATTCAGCAAGCGTCATCGCAGATGTAGTACTAGAATATCGCTACAACATTATTCCCGCGATATTAACAACATTTCTGCGAGCGTCACTAACAACTCTTCAACGACATTTCACGAGCGTTACGGAACAACTGAAAAAGGTTAACGATGGAAGAAGTAAAAGAAGAATAAGACTGATCCTGCGATGGTCATCACGCTTGCGATAGAGAAATATTGTGACGATCGCGATAAGATCACAGAGTAGATCCGAATTAAGGGGAAATCTTAGCTATCTTCCACTATATATTTTCCTATATAAAGGGCACGATAGATCCAGAGAATGATGATGAATTTTTGAGAGTTGAGAGAATTTTGAGGAGAGAGAAACTCCAGAAAGAAAGTTGTACTTCTGAGTTTTGATCTTTTTTGTAAATCTTCCTGAAAGTGAATTAATAAAAGTGTTGTTGTTCATCGAAATTATGACTTAGTTTTCATAGATTCTTGACAAGGGTGTAGTGTGGTAAATCCTGCAACTACATTTTGGTGCTAGAAACAGAGATGGAAATCAATGTGCAGCGAAATGGCTGGAAGAGTGGATAAAAGATATCTGATCTTATCCTTCATTAATGCAATGTTCGCGACTAATTTACTGTACATTCAGATCTTCAGAATCAAAAATACAATCACCATGACAGAATTGCGAGAACTGCAGGAAGAGTACATTGCTTTGGAGGAGAAACAAAATGAGATGGAATCATACCCAATCGTGAACACCAGCTCGCTGCCGGCAAATGGAAGTTTGATCCCTAAAATGATAAATAATGTGGCGAGCACCTCTCAACCACAACAAGAGAAAGTGGTCATTGATAACCAATAAAAATTAGTAGCGATGGGCAGTCGAGATCAGGAAGAATATGAAAGAGAGAAGAATTATTATAATCGCGGTGGTAATAATAAGATTCAAAGACTCGATCAACCTCAAGAAACTTATGGTGGACAAAGGCAGAATAATTTTAAAGGACAAGGTAATCAGAGGATAATCTGGGAAGAAATTAAGATGCCTGCTCTCAATACTAGCATAGAAAAGATTTGGGAAGCTATCATTTTAATGGAAAATATACCCTCTCCGTGGAACATGGGAAAATAACCCCATCCAAACAATCGAAGTCAAGAATTCTGTCCTTATCATCATTTTCATGGTCACACAGTAAACGATTGTAGGAATGTGAAGAGAATAATCTTGAGGATGATTAATCAGGGAAAGTTAAATCATTTTCTAGTAGGACATCCACAATCTCAAAGAATTACCGCCCGCACCAGAAACTCGCAGAGTGAATGCTGTAAAAGGAGCAGAAACATTCGTAATAGAAGTTGGAGCCAAAGCAAAGAATTTGTTTTTTAATTCTATTGTACATTCATACAGAACTATAGAGGATTTCTATGACAATATTTTAAGCAGGGTCTTCGCGAGAGACACATATGGAAGATAAATATTGAATATAGCGAGAGCCTCGCCATTAGAGGAGTGGCAGAAGCAAACTCTATCTTTCACTGCGCAAGATGTACCTGAGGTTGGCGAGCATCACGATAATCCACTGGTCGTACGATTAGAGATTAATCCAAAACAAATGCAAGAAGAAGATGAAGAGAATGATAGTAAAGTTGAAGATTCTTGGGCCATCAACAGAGTCTTAATAGATATAGGGAGTTCTGTTGATATCTTATTTTATCATACCTTTAAAACCATGGGTGGAAATGATGAAGATCTAATTCCATCAACATACAAATTCTATGGTTTTAATGGCACAGCTAACAAACCAAAGGGGGAAATTGAAATGCAGATACCGTTAAAAGGAATATCTTCAAAAATATTATTCTGCGTTGTGGACATCGAATCACCTTATAATGCCTTGATAGGACGACCTTGGATACATGGGATATTAGGTGTTGCCTCCACTTATCACCAGTGTATCAAATTTCCTCATCCAAAATGTGTTGGAGTCATTAAAGGAGATTGGGGAGAAAGCAAGAAATGTTATGAAATCGATATGAAGTCTTGCGAAGAAAGAGCTGAAAATAATAGCAATTGGAAGAGAAAAATCAAGCAATGACAGAAATGTGAAAGGTTAATGATTGATGCAATAGAAAGAAAAGATGATATAAAATCTGATGGCGAGTGTCTCGCAGAAAAGGAAACAATAGCAAAACGCAGCAGAAAAGCAGAATCAGAAAATAGTAAGTAAAGAGGTAAGGTGATAAACCTTAGAGAACTCTATGAATAATTTGTTTGAAAAATGTGTAATTGAACAAAATATTCTTCTTGAAAGAATCGCAAAAATTTTACCAAAAATGATCAAAGTTATGAAATTCTATCAGAGTTACAATACTCGCAAGAATAGCGAATAAAACTTCGCAGAGATTAAAAGAATGGGACGAACCTTTATGGCGTGCACCCTAGTTTGCGAATAAAATTTCGTAAGAGGCAAATGTAAGACCTAATAGCACGTCATATGAGGGGGTATCTCTTGACATGACTCAGCGATAAGGTTATACCGCTGCTGGAACATGAGTCATGCAGACGATGGGGTTAAAGAAAACCTATCCGGGAGAGAGATCTTGGATTTTCAACTATATAAGGTTATACCCTGGTTGGACGACCGAGAATCTCTTCCAAGAAGTGCAGAGTATTACCAAGGCGCCGAGGTACACGGTTGAGCCAAGGGTTCCCGGAGCGTACGAAACTCTCTTGCCATCCTTGGTAAGTCTTGGCTACAATACACTTGGCCTGAAGAAAACCCCACTTAGGGTGCAGTCTTGTAACTATAAGCCATATAGGCATAAAGGACAAGAGGCTGCGAACACAACTGGTTGTTGACAGATCCAGATGGGGGGAGCTAGTCTTGTATGGACAATGTGCCCTCCTTGAAGGGGAAACCAGGGGGAAGATAAGGGCGGCACCCTCCATTAGGGAGCTGATAAGTGTCTTAAGACGACAATGTCATGGGTCTATATGATCGCAAGAACATTTAGGCCTGTCATATTATCGCGTAACGTAAATAACGCAGAGGCAACAAGCCACGAGAGCAATGTTAAGATGAGATCAATGGGTTTTTACATGAAAATGTAAAGACGTCCTGCGATTTCATCGCAAGACGACAATATCACGAGTTTTTGATCTCGCGAGAGAGCTTAGACTTGTCATATTATCGAAATATAATCAAGATATAAAGATAAGACAAGATCAATGGGTCAATACATGCAAATGTAAAGACGTCCAGCGATTTTGTCGCAGAAAGAAAGAGCGTGGAAAATTAATACCTTTAATTAGGAAGGCACAATAAGACCACAAGATTACTGCGATAATATTCGCAGATGTTATAAGAATTGCGATTTCACGCAACTATATTTTGACGATAAGATCGCCAATATTAAGGTAAATTTTGATTTTTATTTAATCTTCTAATCAATTTTTATATTGTAGATGAATAATAGAGGCAAGTATGGGAATGCATGAGAACGATGAAATTATTATTCATCTATCATATAAAAATTGCATAGATACAAGCACGTAGATAATTAAAAGAATAATAGTTATATTGATTGATTAACTTGCAGAAAAAGAACTGTTTTCTGATTCTTACAGGTAGAAACAAAAGAGGCAAAAGAAATTTACAAATTAACGGCAATATTACAGAAAAAGGAGAAAGAAAAAGAAGGACTAGCTAGATCCATCGCGATCCTCCTTATCAGATTTATCTTTATCGCCAGATTCTTCCCCTTTATCATTATCATCATTATTTTTTTCTCCACCAGACTTTTCACCTTCGTTATCGCTATCATTTTCATCTTCACCAGAACTTTCCACCTCACTATCAGAGATGTCAAGATTTGAAATTACTGCGGGTACTTCTTTCTGAAGATCAGGGTATAGAGAAGGATAAATTCCATGGTCATCTCAGACCAATTTAACAGAATCATTGCAAACGACAATGAGAGATCTATTGAAGTTCGCGGTGGTGATGCCAAATTGCTTCTTTAGTTGTGAATATTTGTAATTGCGAGCAGCAAGAGTGTTCGCGAGTTGATCCTTCTCTTGTTCAAGCTCCTTGATTCTTTCAAGATAACCTTTTTCAGCTTCTACAAGAATATAACAATGAGTTAGAAATTTCATAAAAGAGGATAACGAAAACAAGAAATTAGCGAGAAGAAGAGTAGCCAATAATCTTCTCTGTTAGAAATCATATCTCTAATTAGAGCTGCCTGTTCGACTTGAAGTCTAACATTTACACCTAAATAATTTCTGGCATTGTCAAGAACCCTCGCAGCCCAGGCAAACTCATCATCGCTATTAATAAGGAGACGAGATCGAATTTGAGTCTCCCTCGCAAGAAGATCTTCATTCTCGCGGATAAGTTTATCTCTGACCATTTGAACCTCAAGAAGAGTTTTATGAAAATCTGCTAAGGTTTTTGTAGGTACTGAATATCGCAAGATAATAGTTCACGAGTATCGTAATAAATAAAGGAGGAAAGAGTTATAAAATGATACGATGATAGAAGTAGTGCGGGGAAATATGAAGTTTTGCGAGGATGAAATAATTTTACAGGATGAATTGCGATACTTCGCAATTCATATACAGCTGCATAAGTTTTACTATAAATAGGAGTTCAAATGTAAAATTCGAGAGGTTCTTTGAATGAGTGTAAGAAATTATCTTAGGAAAGAGAATAAAAAAAGTTGTAACTATTCTAGTTCCATTTTGATAATTCTATGTAATCAACTAAGAGAATTAATAAGAAAATTATCATTCACCATCAAGAACTTCTTGAGTTTTTACTAATTATATTGAGGGTGTAGTTGTAGATTATTCTGCAACTACATAATTGGCGCTAGAAACAGGGATTTGAAGAATTCCTATACCAGAAAAATGACAAGAAGAAGAAACACATCGTAACCATTAACTCAAGTAAGAAGAAGTGTAAGACTCGCAGAGGAGAAGCAAATATAACAGGAGAACCTAGTAGGAGAAGGAGTAATCGAAGAAATCAAGCTCAACAAATAATAGATCATGATAGAGTGAGTATACACACTTGGAGAACTGATACACCAGAAGAAGAAGATAGAGAACCACAAATCATAGAAAATGGGAGGTTGATGGGAGGAACAATTCTTGAAAGATAAAGGGAGATGTTAGAAACATTGAGACAAGGAATCCAAGAAGAACGAATGATCGAAGCTGAAGAACGTGCCAATTTAACAAGACAAAATCAAGAATTGAGGATGGAAAATGAGATGCTACAAAGAAGGAAATCTCAAAGTGTTGCAAGATCAAATGTTAGAACAGAAAGAGAAGGACAAAATTCACCGATAATCAATAATGAAAATAATATGCAAGAACAAGCGCAGAATCAAGGTGAAAGAAATCAAGAGAATCGTTTCATTTTAATACCAAACCACGAACAAAACATGGAGAATTTACGAACAAGGCCAAATCCTAGAGAAAACAATCAGAATCGAGAGGAAGAACATCAACTTATGGAAGAAACTGAGAGACAACAAGCAGTACATCAAAACAATCACGAGAATGGAGTAAGAAGATATGAAGAGGCTCGTAACAAACAAAATGTTGAGTATGAAAGAATTAAGAGAAGAATTGTAAATCAACAAACAGAAGTGGAGAGGAATGAACCAAACTATCGAATCAGAGTACAAGCAAATCAAGAAGAAATAAATCACAGAAGGAGGAGAAATGAAGAAGAAGAAATTCCTGATATTCGCATGAGAAGAATGAGAAGAATAGAAAGGGAAGAACAAGAATTCCAAGATGCTCTGCGACTGAACAATTATGATAATTTAGAAAGAAGATATTTGCAAAAATATGCAAATGAAAACATTAATGAAGAATATGATAGAATGCGAAGGATCGCAAGGGAGGAAGCGCAAGAACGTAGAAGAAGAGAAGCTGCATTAAAAATACCAATGGATGAGAATTCTGAGGCAAATGCACGGATCTTTCGAGAATTAGCAGAAATGAGAGGGATGATAAACAATAGAAGAGGAGGAGATAGAAGGCAATTAGATGAAGCAATAAAAGAAGCTGCGAGGACTCCATTTTCTAGAGAAGTACAATTGGGAGGAATTCCACCAAAATGCAATTTGCCCACACTTACCAGTATCTTTGATGGGACTTCATGTGCTATTCAGCACATTAAAGCATACATAAGATGCATGTTACAATGGGAGAATCATGATGTTGTGTTATGCAAGTACTTCGATCGAGTTTAACAGGGAAGCTTTAAAGTGGTTCAAGGACTCCCTAAGAACACTATTACGTCATTCAGTCATTTGCAAGCAACTTTCCTTGGAGCATATATCACAAATCACTCTTCACGGCTTGGTATTGAAGATGTATTTGGTTTAAAACAAAGAGTGGGTGAAAGTTTGAAGCATTTGGTAAGACGATGGAAGACTATGTGCAGTGATATGGCAGGGCGTGTGGATGAGAGATACTTGATTCTGTCCTTCATAAATGCGATGTTCGCAATCTCAACAATTATATGTTCAAATCTTCAAGAAAGAATTCCATAATGATGACAGAGTTACGAGAATTGCAAGAAGAATACATTACACTAGAGGAAAAGCAAAACAAAGATGGAGTCATATCCAAAGAGCAAACACTAGCAATCAAGATGGAGGAGCAAATTTACTTCCCAAAATAATCAATGTAGTAGCAGTGTACTTCGCAAACATCCTCACAAACTTCTTCGCAAATTTCAAGAGAAGAAAATCAATGATAGCCAGCCAAAAATGGTAGCAATGGGTAGTAGAGATCAAGAAGAGTATGATAGAGAGAGGAATTTCTATAATCGAATAGGAAATAACCAAATTCCAAGATTAGATCAACAACAAGAAAATTATGGGGGACAAAGGCAAAATTATTTTGGACAAGGGAACCAGAGACAAAATTATAACAACGGTCAAGGAGGTCAAAGAATGGTAAGGGAAGAGATAAAGTTGCCACCTTTGAATACAAGTGTAGAAAAGATATGGCAAGCAATTATCCTGGTAGATCATATACCAACTCCATGGAACATGGGAAAGGAACCACCAATGGGTCCAAGAAGTCATGAATTTTGTTCATATCATCATTTTCATGGACATTCTACAAATAATTGCCATAATATCAAGAGGATAATCTTGCAAATGATTGATCAAGGAAAACTAAATCAATTTTTACTTAAGCAGACACATTCGCAACAATTACCACAGGCTCCATCCATAACTCGCAGGGAGAACACATCACAAGAAAAGGGAGAAGAAATCCTACATATAGAAGTGGGATCAAAAGCAAGGAATGTTTTCTGTAATTCCATTGTTCATTCATATAAAACCATAGAGGATTTTCATGATAATGTGTTAAGCAGGGTATATGCGAGGGATGGTGAAGGAAAGGAAGTAATGAACATCGCAAAAATTTCACGACTTGAAGATTGGCAGAAACGTGAAATTTATTTTGAAGCCACTGAAATTCCATAAGGTTGTGAAGCACATGATAATCCATTGGTAGTAAGATTAGAAATCTACATGAATATGGAAGAAAACGAAGATGATATGGAGGAAGAATCAATTGGTCTTAATAGGATTTTGATTGATACAGGAAGTTCTGTCAATATCCTCTTCTATTCTGCTTACAAAACTATGGGGGGAAAGATGCAGATTTAATACCTTCTACTTACAGAATTTATGGTTTTAATGGAACTGCTAACAAGCCCAAAGGAGAAGTGAGCATGCGAATTCCATTAAGTGGAATGCGAATCTGAAATTTTGTTCTCGTTGTTGATGTCGAATCACCATATAATGCTTTGATAGGAAGACCATGGCTTCATGGAATTCTAGGCGTAGCTTCCACTCTACATCAGTGCATAAAGTTTCCTCATATGAAGGGTATTGGAATTATCAAGGGTGATTGGGCTGAGGGAAAGAAATGTTACGATACGTAAGTAGAAGTTTGCGAAGGAAAAACTACTGAGAAGGAAAATTGGATAAAAAGAGCAAAGGCTGTGAAAAGAAGTGAAAATTTAATGGCGGAGGATTAAGGCAAAAGAGAATAAAATTACGATGATAATCATACAAGAAATTTACGATGATAATAAGGGGTTGTGATTTGCGAAGAAAGAAGAAGGAAAATAATAAAACAAGAAGGTAATCAATATGTTTGCTCGTGGAAATGAGGTATGTTGCAAAACAAAAAAATTTATTTCGTGATAAATTTTACGAATATTGTTTGCTCGCAGGAAATTGGGAAAAGTTACGAATTTCAAAATTTATATTGCGATTAAACTTTCATTAATTTGCGAATAAAAGACCGCAATCTGTGATCAGCCTCCAAAAAAGAAAGAGAGCCGCAGAAAATTTTATACAGGCAAACCTTTGTGGCGTACACCCTAGTTCGCGAAGCTATATTTCGTAAGAGGCAAAGTCCTAAAGTATGTCATTTAAGGGGGTACCTATAAACGTGGCTAAGGGTAACCGGAACACCACCAAGGGCCCTTAGTACATGGTAAAATTTTAGGGGTACAACCCAATAATGGGGTACCTATCCGGGTTAGACACCTTGGATTATCACCTAATCTAGCGACATTACGCAATATAAAATGCGGTGTAAGAGGATTTAGGTTGGGCGACTAAGGCATACTGTCTTTCCCAAGAAGTGCATAAAACGATCAAGGCGCCGAGGTACACGGTTGAGTCAAGAGTGCCGGGTGAGGTTGAACCACATCTGCCATTTTTGACAAGTCTTGGCAAATGATGCACTTGGCCCAAAGATACCCCATAGGGTGCAACCTCGTAACTATAAGCCCTATAGGCAAAAAGGATAAGAGGTTGCGATCAAAAGCTGGTTGTTGGCAGAACCGGATGGGAAGAGCTAACCTTGTATGGTCGATGTACGCTTCCTTGAAGGGGCAACCAGGGGGAAGATAAAGGGCAGCACCCTCCATTAGGGAGCTGATACGTGCTATAAGACGCAAATGTCACGAGACTTCTTGTTTGCGAAAACATAAAGGCTTGTCATATTTGTGCAACAAATGAAGTTCTGCGAGCATTCTAAAAAAAAAGAAAAAAAGAAAAAGAAAACATACAAAAAGAACTCGCAGAATGAAACAAAGAAGTTAAGATGAGATCAATGGGTTATTACATGAAAGTGTAAAAACGTCCTGCGATTTCATCGCAAGACGATAATGTCACGAGGTTGTATGTTCGCAAGAATGGTCATACTTGTCATATTATCGCAAATACAAAAATTTACTACAAAAGAGGTGGCAAAATAAGACCTTTACTTAGGAAGGCATGATAAGACCACAGAAATTAATGAAATTCATTACATCAAAATCATTGAAGAAATTATACAAGAATATACATTATGAAGATCTGAAAAGAAGACAACTTCGTCGATATCATTGAAGAAATTTTACAAGAATATACATCATGAAGTTTTGAAGAGAAGACAGCTTCGTCAATATCATTGAAGAATTTTTACAAGAAGTCCTATCAAAGAAGATAACATCATTGAAGAATTTTCACGAAGACTTAACAAAAGATGCGATTTTGATAGCAATCAAATACAGATAAGTTCATACTCGTAAAATTTTACGAGAATTACATACTTCTTATACTTCTCCATATATTGAATATTTCTCCACAAATTCAATACTATTTATACTTCTTCAAGAATATATCATATTTATTATACTTCTTCAACGGATATTTAATTTTGCTAAGGTTAAGTACTTATTATACTTCTTCATACAAAGGAGTAATAATTCTTATACTTCTTCATATATTGGGCAATTCTTCATGAATTGAATACTGCTAATACTTCTTCAAAGATATTTTATACTTTTTATACTTCTTAAGGGTATTTCATATTTCGTATACTTCATACTTCCTATACTTCAAGGGGAGATTTATTATTTACTTCGCAACATTCCGCAAAAGGCAAAAGGCTTATATTTCTTATACTTCAAAGGGAGGACTTTTTATTCATAATCACAATAAGACGAAACTTCGTAAGATAAATTGAGAAGGATATTCTAATACTTCCAGCGATAGTTGATCATTTGAAGAGCAATAATAAGGGGAAGGGGAATACTAAGCTAAGTATTTAAGATATATTATTTCTCTCCACATGATCAAGTTATGCGAATAAGGGAAACAATCAATCAAAGAAAGATTAATTCAAATTAAGCTTTGAAAAAGAAATTGTTGGATTGATTAAAAGTGCAATCAAGAAGAAAGTGTTGTATTGAAAAGAAATATAATAGACATACAAAAAAGAGTGAAGTTACAGAACAGATATACAAAAAAGAGTGAAGTTATTTTTTAGGCCATCTATTCCCATCAAAATGATCTTCTTCTTCAACTTCACTATCATCTTCAACTTCACTATCAGAGATTTCCAGATATGGAGTATCTTCAGGAATTTCTTCGAAAGGAGCGTATGGTACTTCTTGAGAGGAATTTCATTATCTTCGCAAATCTTGCGAGTCATCTTAGCTCGAAAACGCTTGACATATAAACTATGGTTATGCTGGGAAATTAGAAGCTGAGATCTCAAATCAGAAATTTTCTTATTACGGTTAGCAAGGATAGTTTCCAGATCGTCATTCATCTTCGCATAATTTTCTGCAGCAAGGAGAGAAATTAAGGAATTGGTTAGCAAATTACGAAGGAAAAGTAATCAAAATAATTACCATCGCAAAGAATTTACCTTCTAATTGCTTCTTATCATTACGAAGAGAAGAATTTTCAAGCTTTAATTGATTATTCTCCTCAAGAAGAGAAGAATTATCAATTGCGATGCTCGCAGATTGTGAATTATCTTCGTGACGGGATGTTAATTCTGCGTTATCAATACTTAAATCCTCAACTTTCTGAAGGAGATTTGAATTTTCAACCTCTAACTTCTTACAACGATTCAAAGTTTTCTTCTCAGCAATAGAATGACGTCTTTCCCAATCAGAAGCAACTGCACAACTAACTCTTCCAACCTAAACAAGAAAAAAGGGGTTAGAAATCAACAAAATAAGGGAAATAAACAAGGAATAGAGAAGAAACTTACCATGCTACCTAAAGCATATAATGAAGCAGGAGAGACGAATCTTGAAATGCCTTTGAGGGAGTTATTATCAATTACATTAGGAACTTTACAAGCCTTCGCAATAAGTTTGCGAGCATTCGCTGTAGGAGAATTTCCTAATCCACGAGAAGAATGGAGGAAAGCCTCAGATATGTTAACCATTGCTGAGGCAAAAGTTTCTGGGATACTGCAATCTTCATTTTCACCTTCATCAACATCATTATCATCATCTCCTTCGTTAGAAAGGGTATCGGAATTAGAACTAAAGTCCTTCTCAGGAAATTTATCATCTTCATCACCAAGATCTTCCTCAATATTCTCATTAGAAGAGATTACATTGGAATGAGACTTGGTTGAGAGTTTCTTCTTTTTCCTCCTCTCGTAAACAACATCTTGAAGTTTCCTTTTCCCTTTGCGAAGAGAATCATCTTGACTACCAGAATCTTGGGTAACCTTCGCAGAACGAAGAGTTTGTTGTCTTGTAGTAAACCTTTTAGAAGAAGTAGAACTCTTATTTTCACTCGCAGCAATCTCAGGAAGAAGTGGAACCTGCAAATTCAAATAAGGATAAGAAACAGAGGCAACAATATATTGTTTAGAAAATACAAGAGTGTTTCTTACCTCATTTGAAATTAAAGGGTAACAAAAAGATAAGGAGATGGAAGTACATACATTTCTATAAACCCAAGGTTGATAATGGCGGTTACGAAGGTTCGCAGAAAGTTCTACTATCCCATAAATATAAGAACCCGATAATATTAAAGGGTACTTATACCAATCTTCATCATTAGAACGACGAGGTGTCTTATTATTTCCTGAGGCATAATCAATATCGTGCATGAGAAGATCATCTGCTGCGATATTAGCTTTACGATGAAGACGAACACCCCAACGATTATCTTCTTTCCTCGCAGGAATTAGTGTGTAATTTTTGAAGAAACCCTCAACTGTATAATTCGCAGCAACAATTTCCATATTTTCAAATCCAGGTTTCCTAAGATCAACTGAATACAAAGATTTCCCAAAAGCGGCACGATTTGCGAATTCAACTAAGAGGCGAATACAATCACCAGTCAATTGGTAAATGGCACAAGAAAAATTGGGGTGGGAAATAATTTCATAGAATAGAGGAAAGTTAACATCATAAAGAGGAAGAGGAAGACCTGCGAGGATTTGACCTCGTGAGATTAAAATTTTCTGATCATCCCAAACATAGTTTGTAAAGAGCTTCACACAGAGAGAAGATTTATTATCATAACCTTCAATCTCAGAGAGAATGAGGTCCCTATCAGCAAGTTCCGCATTAATCTGTTCAATAGTTTTCTTCTTTGGTGCCATTGAATATAAGATGGGAAATAGAAAGGAAAAAAGATAAAAGAGATTGCAGAGGCAGAAGTGGTGAAGAAGATGAATAAGATAAGAGAATAAAAAGCAAAAACAAAGGATAATATTTATAAATAGAGAGAGTTTGATGAAGATAGAAACTCATTAATACGAGTAAGCGTGAACGGTTGAAAAGAACGGTTACGAAGAAACGTGTCAAAAAGGTAAGGGAAAAGTAAAAAGACGTGTTGCGAACTTGATGGGTGGTAATAACTACACTAAATTTACGAGAATAGAGATTCTCATGACATTTCTTCTTCGTAGAATTGACATGAGAAGAGGCAAGATGTAGGTACTGAATATCGCAAGATAATAGTTCACGAATATCGTAATAAATAAAGGAGGAAAGAGTTATAAAATGATACGATGATAGAAGTAGTGCGGGGAAATATGAAGTTTTGCGAGGATGAAATAATTTTGCGAGGATGAATTGCGATACTTCGCAATTCATATACAGCTGCATAAGTTTTACTATAAATAGGAGTTCAAATGTAAAATTCGAGAGGTTCTTTTAATGAGTGTAAGAAATTATCTTAGGAAAGAGAATAGAAAAAGTTGTAACTATTCTAGTTCCATTTTGATAATTCTATGTAATCAACTAAGAGAATTAATAAGAAAATTATCATTCACCATCAAGAACTTCTTGAGTTTTTACTAATTCTATTGAGGGTGTAGTTGTAGATTATTCTGCAACTACAGTTTTGGATCCCTTTTTTATGGCAAGATCCTTCTTGTCAATAAGATATCTATTCTTCTGCCTTAATTTTTCTATTTCTTTCTTCGAATCATAATAAAAGCGCCTATATTTGTCAGTCAAGCCTAAATTGAATTTGTGTTCAAGTTTTAAGAGAGTAAAATTGGATCTAAGTTCATCTATGGAGAGGGAATTAATTTTATCATCTGAGAAAGTACTTAAGGAATTATTAAGACTAGCGAGAAGAGTATGATCATCTACAGGTTCAGGAAAAGTTTGAAAGATTATAGCCTCGTCAGTGAGACCATAAACATCTGCAAGTTGAAAGTAGTTGCTTGAATAAGCCGCAATAAAACAAAAAGAATCAAGAGAGAAGGGAAATTAGTCATACCATAAAGTTGTTGGTTAGCCTTATCAAGATTAATGATCTTTTGCTTATTAACAGAAGCTTCTGTCTCCAATTGTTTATTCTTCTTGCGAAGCTCTGTATTTTCAGACTCTAGTTTTTCTTTATCATGGCGAGCTTTAGCAGCTTTCTCTTCAGCATAGAAGCATCTTTTGTCCAAATCAGAAGCAACATCAAAAGAAGCTCTTCCAACCTGCGAGGAATAAAGACAAGTTAAAATCTAGCGATGAAGAAAAGAAAATAAGCTAAGGAGGTGAAAACATACCAAAGCACCAAGAGAATTCAAGAGACTAGGAGTCAGTGATCTTGAGATTCCTTGGAGAGAATCATTATCTACTAAGATTGGGGCATCACAAACTTTAGCGAGAGCTCGGGATGTCTTTTCAATAACTTCATCCTCACCATTAGAAGTCATTTTATGGGAAATATCGCTGAAAATTCTGGATAGATGAGTCATTGAGGAATCAGAAGAAGAAAAATTTCTTATTGAAGGAAAACCACCAGCATTAAAATCCTCGTCAATATCCTTGTCAAGAACAACACTTGGATTTTCTGGAATTGTTTGAGGAATTGAAGAAGAAGAAGGTTGAGTTTTTAATTTCTTTAGCAGAGGACCGCTAGATTCATCATTGCGAGGGGAAGAAGATCTTCCCCTAGAAGAAGTAGTAGGCTTATCCTTTATAGATTTCCCAGATGGTTCCTTTGGAGATTTCTCCTTGATTTTTGGAGGAGGAAATGGTTCTAATTCTTCGATTTCCTACGAGCACAGATGAAGATAAGAAATAAGGGCAACAATATATTGTTAAAATTTATGAAGAAATATTTCTTACCTCATCTGTAAAGGATCTCAGAGCCAAGATAATGTTGGGTTTCCTAAGAGATTGATAGCTGAGTTTCATTCTATCAATCTGAGAAAATCAAAAAGTTAACGAGAATATAAAGAAGACAATAAATAATAATAACATGAAAAGTTGAGAGAATATATACTTCTTTAGATCTTTCAGGCCATCTGAAAACCTAGGGTTGATATTCTGCGAGATTCGCGGGAAGTTCGCGAGAACCAGATATATAAGGACCTTCAAGACTTAAAGGGAAGATGAACCACTTATCGTCGCTAGAATGACGAGGACCTTGGTTAGTAGATGTATGAAAGTCAATATCCATCATAAGAGCATTGTCACCAGTGACCTTCTCTTTCTTCAAACGAACACCCCAACATGTACTATCCCTCTTCATAGGGACAATTCTATAGTTTACGAAAAAGTTGTCCACAGTATAATCGCAAGAAACAATGGGGACATCTTTGAACAAAGGATTGTTTGGAGCATTGGGGTAGCGAGTTCCTTTACCAGCGCCACGAGAGGCATATTCAAGTAGTAATCTGATGCAATCCCCACCTAATTGGTATATTTCTCGCGAGAACCTCTCGTCAGAAATTATTTGATAGAACAACGGAAGCTCAGGATCATAAAGAGGGATGGGAAGACCAGCTTCAAGTTGTCCTAGCGATACTATGATTTTCTCGCGAGAACATTGGTCATCAGTAAATAATTTAAGAGAAAATTCTGATTTGGAATCTTGATCTGGAATCAGAGATAAGTTAAAACCTTTAAGTCTGAGTTTCTCGCACATTCTATTGAAGGCCTTCAAATTTTTAGCACCAGCAGCAACCATTTTAAAGTATGGGAATGAAAGAAGAAGTTAAAAAGGAAGAAAGAAATCGTGAAAATAATGAATGCGCAATTTACGGAAGAACAGTAAAGTTTCAGAGAAGAAGAATGAAGAAGAAAGTAAAAGAGAGAAAGATAAGAAGGAGAAGAGTATTTATAGAAGAAGAAATTTCTCGAAAAAGACGAAAGTAATTAATGCAAAGAAAAGACGTGGATGGTCAGATCGCAGCGGTTACAGAAGACGTGTCAAGAATTTATTAGAAGAAAAGATTCGTGAAAACAACTGGTGAAGGACGGAGAAATCTGAAAAGACAAGCAATTATGGCATTTTAGATTCTCATATCTTATCTTCTTCGCAGAAAAAGACATGAGAAGAGGCAAGATGTAGTACCAGAATATCACTACAACATTATTCCCGCGATATTAACAACATTTCTGCGAGCGTCACTAACAACTCTTCAATGACATTTCACGAGCATTACGGAACAACTGAAAAAGGTTAACGATGGAAGAAGTAAAATAAGAATAAGACTGATCCTGCGATGGTCATCACACTTGCGATAGAGAAATATTGTGACGATCGGGATAAGATCACATAGTAGATTCGAATTAAGGGGAAATCTTAGCTGTCTTCCACTATATATTTTCCTATATAAAGGGCACGATAGATCCAGAGAATGATGATGAATTTTTGAGAGCTGAGAGAATTTTGAGGAGAGAGAAACTCCAGAAAGAAAGTTGTACTTCTGAGTTTTGATCTTTTTTGTAAATCTTCCTGAAAGTGAATTAATAAAAGTGTTGTTGTTCATCAAAATTATGACTTAGTTTTCATAGATTCTTGACAAGGGTGTAGTGTGGGAAATCCTGCAACTACATCATATGAGGTTTCCTGATAATTTGACTTTCTACACATATATTCTGCCAGCGTCATTGTAGGTGACGTCTCCTCAGAAGAAGTCATCATCCTGAAAAGAAATAGAAAAAGAAACGCATAAAAAGGAAGAAAAAAACAATTTCTAAAATAAAATAAAAATACTGTACAAAATAGAAATAAAAATAAACCTAAAAATTAATCTAAAGACAAATCCGCGTCGCAACGGCGCCAAAATGATTTGAGGTTTTTATGAGTTTTCGTAATAGTAATTAAGATTCGTTCTCTCAGACTTGTTAAGATTAATTTTAAAGGAATAAAATAGAGAGTTACTGGGTCTAGGATTCGTCCAAACTCATATCAATAGGTTCAATTATTCATTCTCAACAATTATCGCTCAACAAACAACATCGACTCTTATTTTTTCCAAGGTAGATCCTCCAAACATTAATTGTATCCCCTAAGTATAGATTATCTAAACAAAGCATAACCTATCTAATTGAATCACAACTAATTTTATCGAATCATAAATCAATTTAAAATAAGAGCAAAAGTAAAATAGAAAATGAAATAAATTCACCCATGTATGAAGTTCGGCTTCCTCCGTCGACCCAGTGTAGGGGTCTAGCTTCTCATGATAAAAACACACTCAAAAATATAAGTCATAGCTCCAAATGGTGTTTTTATTCAAGAAAACTAAGAAAACAAAGGTTCGCAACACTTTTCAGACGTCACATAATCCACTGTTACAAGTACACTTCTGAAGAATTGTTGCAAAGAACTGTTACAATATACGATAAGAAAACAGTGTTATCCTTACTATTCGTATGTCGCTGCAAAGACTGTTGCAAAATCGTGAATAAACCACGGTTTATTAACGATAGTCTTTGGCAGCTTATTGTTCTTCGTCTTCTTCTCTTCCTGCAGGTGCAGAAAGTTCTGCAACTTCTTGTTCTTCATCCTATACTTACCCCAATCACTCCATATCCTCTATGAATTCCCAAGACTCCTTTTTATAGCCCAAGAAACCAAAATCTACGGTATTCAATCCAAAATAATCTTCATTAGTGTGTCAGTCATGGGAATATATTTTACTTCCTTTTTTATTCTCTGCATACAACTTCTGGCGGTTTACATACACCTATCACGTTTCCAACACGTTAAGGATTGATCCAAACTTCCGCAACTTCCAAAAATAACTCAATCAACTCGTGATAGTATAACAAAAACCCGAGTATTTTTCTTCTCTCCCTGTTTTACGAGAATCACTACCAAACCTCTTTATTTTAGAAACCAAATATATTATCTGCCCTGTTTAGTTGTGACAGCTCATTCCCTATCCGAAACAACAATAAATCTTCATAGAATCTCGTCAAATTGTACCCTTGAAATCTCGTGTAAAACCGTGAATAACTATCCTTTAAACGACTTCCTTGTTTCACCAAAACTTCGTGGACAACTCAATTTCTTCGACCCAAAGTCCATTACCAAGCCTGTTTGATCGAAACAGGCCTAAACCATTACTAATCTGTTATTGAGTCACACCAAAAACTCCCCAAAACTCTGTCATAAAATATCGCAGGTAACTTCGAGATTCTCACTGTTTTGCTTCAAATCTATGATCTCAGCCAAATTTAAACGATTCCAAGGACCTTACCAGACTTGTTTAACTCTATTCAGCTCATTCCAACCAAATCCAATGATTGAATCTCACTGAAATTCTTCAAGAGTCGAACCCTAATATTTCCCGAAATGGTTTACTTTAAATCCATTACTCTAGCCAATTCCAATCGAAACGGAAACCATTACCACTCATGTTAGGTCAATTAGAACAAACCCATTTAATTTCATCCCTTTAATCTCCCTAGAGCATGATCAAAACTCGAACCCTAATCTTGTCTTCAAAACCTATTTTCCCGCCAAAAACGTATTTCAAAAGGTTGAAGATGAGGTCGCCCCTTATCCAGTACAGATGTCCCTTTAGAAATTTGGGTATAAACAACAATTCTAGGGGTGCGAATAACCACAGGTTCCAAATAACAAAAAAGGTGCCCCTTAGCAACTGGACACCCCTTAGTAATTGAGGTGCCCCATAACCGACATTGAGAGTCCGAATAACACGTGTCCTCCGAGGTACAAAAACCATTTTTCGAGCAACTTTCTCCGTAAGAGGTTATTTGACAAAAACACCTACAAACAAGATTATTAGTGAGAAAATGAGTCTTAGCTAATGTATTTATGGGTGAAAATGAATCGCACTTTCGTGCTCATCAATGTGGGAATAATAACCTCTGTTGGTAGCATAGCCTCAACTCCATATGTTAAACAGAAAGGTGATATTCCAGTAGCTTCTCACCGAGTTGTGTTGTAATCCCATACTGCATTATGCACCTCTTCGCACCATGCCCTATTATGTCCTTCGAATTTTTCTTCAATATATCTGCGATTATCTTATTTGTTGCTTCTGCCTGTCCATTGGCCTACGGATATAGAGGTGTTGACTTCCCACATTTTATCTTAAATGCATTGAGTAGCATTTATATATTCTTCCCATCAAACTGTTTCCCATTATCAGATACCAATTATGCGAGGATCCTAAATCTACAAATGATATTTTCAAATATGAATGTAAAAATTTCTTTGTCGCGAATATGCTGTACTGCCTTTACTTCTTCCCATTTTGTGAAATAATCTGTAGCGACAATTAAATATCTTCTTTGTCCAAATCTCGGCAAAAATGGTCCCATAATATCTAACCCCCACTTTCCAAAAGGCCATACACTTCTTGAAGATGTTAATGGTGCTCCAGGTGCATGTATTTTCTTTCGGTGCCGCTGACAATCTTCGCAACGCCTTGATACTTGTTTCGCATCCTCATGCATATATGACTAGTGATAACCTTGCATTTTCGCTCTGTATGCCAAAGCTCTTCCTCCACTATGGTTGCTAGCATCCCCACAATGTAACACCTTTCATATTTCCTCTCCCTCTTTTCGTGTCAAACATCTAAGTGATGGTCCATTAAAGGATCTTCGATATAATACCCCATCTCTTAGTTCATAATTTGTCGCATGGATCTTTAATTTGTGTGCCTCCAATCTATTTCTTGGTGGTTCTCCTTTCGCCAAATATGCATGAAGTTCTGATCTCCAATCTTCGATATTGGGTATTTGTTCTTCTTCTCCGCCTTATATTATCATTACGTCCACCTCTTCATCTTCTTCTTTTTTGATTGATGGTGATAGAAGTGTCTGTATCTTTATGCATCTCGCAGTTGGGTATGTCATCATACTTGAGATGAAAGCAAAGGCATCTTCAAGTTTATTATCTTTCCTTGATATATGTCTCCATTTTATTTTTAGGATTTGTGATGATAATTCTTCAACAAGTTTCTTGTATTTCTTCAAGGATGGTTCATTTGTAGTGTATTCTCCTTTTATCTGAAAAATGACTAGCTTCGAATCACTAGTGATTCTCGCACTTTCCAATTTCATTTCTATTGCGAATTTTAGGGCATGTATCACATCATCATATTTTGTTTCATTATTGGTGGATGTGAATTCCAATCTGAAAGAAAAATCCATTTTGGTTCCTTCTGGCGAAATCAAAACAATTCCAACTCAATTACCTTCCCCATTTGACGATCCATCCACCAATATTTCCCATCTATTGGGCTATGTTAATATATCTCTTGGATTTCCATGTTCTTCTTCCACATCCATCATTTCTTCCACAACTTCATCATCTTCTAGAGGAAATTCTGCTAAGAAGTATGCGACAACTTGTGACTTGGGTGAAGATAATATTTCATATTTGATTTCGAAATGTCCTACTTGTGCATTCCATCTCTCAACCCTGCCGGACCTTTTTGAATTCTCCATCACTGATTCAATTGGTACCTTTGTCAACACCCTTATTTTATGTGCCTGAAAATATATGCGAAGTTTAAACGTTGCATAAACTAATGCCAAAATTAGATTTTCGATTTTTGTATAATTTTTCTCTGCGGCATTGAAGGTTTTGTTGATGTAGTAGATTGGTCTTTCAATTCCTTCATCCACTCGTAATAACACATCACTTAATGCGTGAGAAGTTGTCGCAAGATAAATTAATAATTCTTCTCCTGGTTCTGGCTTTTGCAAAATGGATATATTCATCAGATATTATTTTACTCCTTGAAGAGATTTCTCGCATTCATCTGTCCATCTAAATTTTGTCCCCTTTTTGAGTATGTTGAAAAAATGTTTATGTTTGTCTGATGATCGCGAAATGAACCTTCCTAGCGAAGCTAAGAGTCCGTTTAACTTCTGTACGTCCTTTACCGTCGCTAGTGTGTACATGTCACGAATTGCTTTCACTTTCTATGGATCGACTTGTAGGAGCGGAATATCACATCAAATGATAACTTACGAAATTATGGAGAGAAAATACATTTTTCGAGTATAGAATATTTTGCGAAGATAAAGAAATCACGAAGAACGTTTTACGAGTAAAGGAAGTTCGTGAAGTAAATTTGCGAAGGTTCGTATGATGATTCTTTGATCCGAAATTAAGGGAAAGATTAGTTGTTATCCAATGTGTAAAATCATATAAATAGCCATTTAGGCATGAGAGGAAGGGAGAGACACAATTTGAGAGATGAGGATAATTTTAGGAGGAGAGAGAAAATTTTAGAGAGGGATTTATTTTTTTTATCATCTTCTTCCCCAAAAAATTCTAGAGCTCCAAATATTCATTAATGGAGTCTCAATTGTAAAATCATGTAATTACATACAATCACTAGTGAAGCATCGTGGATGTAGATCACATTGATCGAACCACGTAAAAATCTTTGTGTCTTTTTATAATTCTAGTACTTTAATCTTCATCTTCACATCAAATAATTGAGATCATCATATTGGATTCTTATGATGGTGTAGTTGTGAGATAATCCGCAACTACATAATTGGCGCTAGAAACAGGGAAAGATTAAATGGATTTATCCTTCCTGTAACTTGTTGGATCAACAATTTCGTTTAATAATTGGTCCTCTTCTCTCTCTTACTAAAGATCTCTCTCTACTATTTTCTTCCCCAATTTCATTCTCTAGAAAATTCAATATGACATGGGAGATGTTATGGTTCATCGTTTACAAATTCGTCATCGGTTAATTCAAGCCTTTCGTCCGGTTTCGCATCTTCCAGTTATAATTTCACATCTCGATCTAGTCGTTTTTCCAGGGATCAGCTTCACTAACTCGTGTGAGTTCATTTGGATCTGTACAAGGATTTCCATATGTTCATTTCTCAATGACGGATCATTCAATTCCACCGAGTCGATCAATTACAGCTTCAACTTGTGAAAACTACAAGTAATTGATTAAACGTTCCGTCGTCGACCAAGAAAGCATGTATGTGTTCGTTGACAACTCATCCAGGAAGATAAGTCAAATTCACGAAGAAAGATGAAGTTATGTACTTTGCAAAATGATTATACGTCCCATCTTGGAATATACGAAGTCCAGTATACAACTACTTGGATTATATACTTAATTCTTTCGAAGATGAGAAAGCTCCACTATGATAACTTACGAAGAAAGCTCCACTATGATTACTTACAGGAAATCACACCAAATTAAGTATATGTGAAGTATATTACCCCACTTTAGTGTTACCACATTAATTCTTACGAAGATGGTCCCATATACTTACGAAGATGATCCCCATCAAAATTCTTATGAAGATGGTGCTTACGAAGATGGTCCCCATCAAAATTCTTTTCTATCATATACTTACGAATATCATCTTCGTAGGGTCAAATCTTACGAATGTTCGCAGAAGCATCACTTCTACGTTTTTACACTTCGCAAATATTCACTTTGCGAACGTTCGCAGCACCAACACTTCGCAAATGTTCGTTTACTTCGCGAAAATGTTTTACTTCGCAAAAGTCCGCAAAGCAGCAGAATTTTATTTCGCGAGAGTGGGCTAGAATAATTGGTATGCTGTGAGAACATGAAAGACGATGCTAGCTTCGCAAGCAAATCACATACTTCGCAAGAGACAACAACGACTCACATAAAAGCTAAGTACCTCTTTCCTTAAACATTTTATTTGCTTACGAAAAATAAAAGATTTTTGATTTGATTTACAAAAAGCGATTCAATCACACAATTACAAAGATGATACAATTACAAAGATCTCAAGATTTCACAATTACAAAAGAAACTGAGAAAAACATCTCGCACAAATCAATTTATATATTTCTCTTGAAAAATTTACTTTATTTCCAATGATATGATATTCGACATGGAGAGTAGTAGCTGGCAAACCTTTATGGCGTATACTCGTAAAATGCAAAGCACCTCAGTGCGTCATATGAGGGGGTACCTATTAGGATCATTTCCATGGAAAAATATTTGTCAAGAGAGATGAAATAGATAATACAAAGGAAATCAAAACAAACAAAAAGATTTTGAAGTAGCATATAAATAAAAAATTAGAAATTTTGATAAAAGAAATGTTGAATACTAATCTAAATTTTATTTGCATTACAGCATAGCATGAGGCAAAGAACATGGAGTGAAAGTTCGCATGATGGGTTCGCAATATTTCTTACATTTAGAGGATTAAGTACTTCTTAAGGATACTTCATACTTCTTATATATTTCGAGGATTAAGTACTTCTTATACTTCTTCAAGGATACTTCATACTTATTATACTTCAATGGTTGATACTTCTTATTTACTTCGCAACATTCCGGGACTTCGCAAAAGAATAGAGGCAAGTATATACTTTTCAATACTAGTATTCTTTCGCTCGTTCCTTCATCAACAAAGATCAAAGATTACTACAACAACGGATTTTTTCTTAAAGATCGCTCTTCAAGCAATATTCAAGAAAAAAAGAGGCAAGATATAGGAGCGGAATATCACAGCAAATGATAACTTACGAAATTATGGAGAGAAAATACATTTTGCGAGTATAGAATATTTTGCGAAGATAAAGAAATCACGAAGAACGTTTTACGAGTAAAGGAAGTTCGTGAAGTAAATTTGCGAAGGTTCGTATGATGATTCTTTGATCCGAAATTAAGGGAAAGATTAGTTGTTATCCAATGTGTAAAATCATATAAATAGCCATTTAGGCATGAGAGGAAGGGAGAGACACATTTTGAGAGAGGGGATGATTTTAGGAGGAGAGATAAAATTTTAGAGAGGGATTTATTTTCTTTATCATCTTCTTCCCCAAAATTCTAGAGCTCCAAATATTCATTAATGGATTCTCAATGGTAAAATCATGTAATCACATACAATCACTAGTGAAGCACCGTGGATGTAGATCACATTGATCGAACCACGTAAAAATCTTTGTGTCTCTTTATAATTTTAGTACCTTAATTCTTAGTTTCATATCAAATTAATTAGGTTTAGGAATCATTTTAATGGATTCTTATGAGGGTGTAGTTGTGATATAATCCGCAACTACACGACTTGTATTCCTTCTTTCGACACAATGTATCCTAAAATATTTCCTGACGCAACCCCAAAGATACACTTCTATGGATTTATTTTGATGTTAAAATGCCGTATCTGTTCAAAAATTTCCTTCATATCTTGCACATGGTCTTTAGCTTCTTTAATTTTTATTAACATGTCATCTACATACACCTCTAATGTTTTGTGTATCCACTTCGCGAACACTTTCTCCACCATCTTTTGGTATATCGCACCGGTATTTCGCAAACCAAATGGCATTTTTGTATAACAGTATAATCCTCTTGGAGCGAAAAAAGCAGTATGCTCTTGATTTTTTTCAGCGAGAGGGATCTGATTGTAACCTTTGTACCCATCTTGAGAAGATATTCTATCATTTCCTGTTGCTGATTCAACCATTTGTGGAATATCAAGTAACGGAAAGCTATCTTTCGGAAAAGCTTTGTTTAGGTCAGTAAAGTCCATACAAATTCTTATCCCCTTATTTTTCTTTGGGACCACAACCATGTTTGCTATCCACTCCGGATATTTTGCTTGTCTTATAATTCCTGCATCAAGCATCTTTTGTAACTCTTCTTCTATTTGTGGATGGTATGTTGTTGCGATTTTTCTTATTCTTTGTTTGAATGGCCTTACATTTTTGTCAATCTCCAACCTATGACACTCCACAGACGGATCTATTCTAGGCATCTCATCCATGTTCCATGCGAAAATATCTTTTATATTATCGCAAAAGATTAATAGTTCCTTCTTCTTAATCTTCCTCCATCTTGGTCCCAATCCTTAGCATTTTGGGTTCTTCTTTAGTTCCAACATTCACTTCCTTTGTTGGTTCTGCCGCGGTGTAACTGGCCTTAGGTTCTCCCATGGGTGTTGGTTCTTTTATCACCTTTTCAAGATCGTTTCCTTCTTCCAAAATTTCGCTGGGTATTCCTTTTCCTTCTTCTGCTCTTATCATGTAAATTCTAAATTCTTCTTCTTTCTTTGCCTCTCTTGCCATTTTTATGCGATTTTTTTGCTTCTTTGCATGTCCTTCATAATGCTTCACTTCAATTTGATGGCATAATTTCGCTTTATCAACATCTCCTCTAATTTCACCAATGCCACTCGTCATAGGAAATTTGACGCATTGATGCAATGTCGATGATACGGCTTTAATTGCGTGTATTCATGGCCTTACCAACAACATGTTATATGGCGATTCCATATCCACCACACATAGCGTCACTTGTGTTTCAATCTCTCCTAGCGAAATTCTCACCATTATTTCCCCTTTAAGCTTTGTTGTAGATTTGCCAAAACCATGAATATGATATGTTGAATGAGTCATTTCTTCATCTTTGTATCCCATTCCTTTGTATGCATGGTAAAACATTATATCCACCGAACTCCCTGTATCCACCAAAGTTCTGTTTATCGCCCATTCTTCCATAGTTTTTACTGATTTCCCCTTTTCTTTCCGTGTGGTTACTGTGATTACCAAAGGAGATGTGTGGCTCAAATTTTCTCCCGATATTTCTGCTAAGGTGAATATAATTTTCTGTTTTTACCAATCCTTCAAGGGTGATACCTTCTCTACCATCATAATTTTCTTTCCTTCAAAATCTCATTTATGTATTCTTCCTCTGATGTTTTCATGAAATTCATTAATCATTGTTTTTGTGATTAAACTACACTCCAATTTTGTGTTTCCTTCATTGATTTAGATTATTTTTTCCTTATCTGGTTTACTGATTGGTTCCATTATTTCCTTGATTTAAGCGGTCTTGATAACAATCTTTTATTTTGTTTTTCCACAATTTTCAACCTTCAATCCCTGTTTCTAGCGCCATTATGTAGTTACAGGAATTCCCACAACACGTCCCTCAAAAGAATTCATGATAATCAACACATCTTTAAGATCAATAACGACACTTTTATTAATTGATTTATGAAGTTTTACAAGAAATGAAATTAAGAATACAACCACTGCTCCAAGCTTTCTCTCTCCTCAAGACTTTCCCACTACTCTAAAAAGATATCTCTCTTCCTTAAGCCTATTCAACTCTTTATATAGGGTATTACATAGTGGATGACAGCTAAGCCGTCCTTTATTTTTGGATCCGGCTTGCGATATTATCGCAAGAATTCAGGTGTTAAGTTCGCAACATTCTTAAATATTGCAAAGCCTTCACATCTTTCTCGTGTTTAGGCTGTCGTCATCTATTACGTCATTTCTGTAGTCAACCTGCGACGGCTTCGCAATGTACTTTAGATGGAGATTTCACGGGGGTACTCCCGTTGCGATATTCTAATCCTACAGTACCACAACCCTTGTAAATCATACAAAGGCATCAACACTCACCAAAATCAGCATTTGTTCATCAGATCTAGTGTATCAGCTCCATAATACATATGAAAACTCCACTACAACGAAGCTTATATGTGGAAACCCATTGCACCAATAGGTTGGTCATTCCTAACAAAATGATGATGAAAATTTATAGTTGCCTGTATGTTTTTGTTATACCTTCCAACCAAATTATATTTCTTACTAATAATTGTAATAAAGGGATAATAAATTTAGAGATAGTGTAACATCAGAATCAGATGCTTTTATTGCACGTATGGTTGATATTATGCTTATGAAGTATACTAGTTATTGGGGGGACTAGGAAAAGATGAATTCTGCCTTGTTTGTTCCCCAGCTTTTGGATCCAAGAGAGAATTTAAAAGGATAAGATTTTACTCTTGAGTGTCTGCATGAGAAAGAATTTGTCAAGGTCAACCGGGTTAAGAAAAATATGAAAAGACTTTGAGATACTCTTTGAAGAATATAAGTCTTTTCATTCAAATCATGAGGAGGTATTAAGTTTACCTTGTAGTGATGTAGTTGACAACTTAGTTATTGCTCAAAAGCATGGTCTAATGGCTAGTCTTCAATGAAGAAATAAAAGGCACAGAAAAAACCAATCAAGGGTTAGAGGCAACTGTTAGAGCATTGCTCGGTCGAACTCACAAGTGTTGCTATCTCAAGCTTGTTTGTCAAGTTTAGTTTCTAAAACTATAAGTATTGATTTCTAATTTACTTATAGCTAAGTCTCGGATTAGGATAGTAAGTGTAGTTGAGCCTTAGACTCCACGACATTGATTGAATGAAGACGAAGAACTACTCAATGGAACTTATGGAACTTCATCAACAAAGAGGTATGTGGATACTTGAATTTATCTATCACTCAAAATTCTATCTATTTTATCTCCTATTTTGAGACAAAAGTCGTATTGCTATATAGACTTCAATTATACACATGTGCTATTTCTAGCCGAGTTTAACTCACTTATCTATGCCTCGAAGTATGTGTTGGTAAGCTTTCGCTTTGTCCAAGTTCATCTTTACTAGTGACGAAAGTCATGTTGATTATTTCAATAACTTGAAAATCGCTTTGATGAAGATAGTTTGTGAATAACAACTATTATAACATCCTTTAAGAAAGTTTCAATGATTGAAATTATAGTTCAGAACAAGTAACCATGTTTGGATATAAACATAGTGTGTTCTCACATTTGTGTAAAAGTCCAAGTTGGGAACCTAAAGTATGCATACCCGTACCCGTACGCGTACTGGCGGTTGTTGGAAACTCATGAAAAGTTCATGTCTGTGAATTTCTGCTGGAGTTTGGAAGTGTGATTTAGTATGCGCACCCATACGCGTACTGGCATAATCAAACTCGGTCCGATCACTTAGGTATGCGTACCCGTTTGCATACTTAAGTAGGTTACTTTCTAAAATCGGTTTGTTCATGACATAAAATATTTATATAATAAGGAATACAATCTTTGCAAACCGTGGATATAATGTTCATGAATTGATTCGAGTGAATCAAAATCGATTTTGCTTCGATTGTGTCTTATATACTTCTACGAGATCTAAGAAATTGAGCAACTCTCTAACTAGTTCATTTGAGTCACTTGAACTAGTTGGTGAAGATGAATAAGGTTGATATGAAAGTGCTCATATGGATAATCATTGGTTAACTATAGTTTAACCAACTAAGTATACATGTTTAGGTACTATTACCCAAACCTAAATGAAAGTACATTTCATTTGTGTATAATAAGCTAATTTCAATCTAATAGTTAAAAAATATTAGCTTGAATCTAATCAGGTTTTCATCTAACGGTGAATATTAAATGCTCTGTTACCAAGATAACTTAGATTTCAAACCCTTATTTGAAGACTATATAAAGGAGAACTATAACAACTGGGAAACCTAATCCCCATACCTCCTGTGTGATACTAGTTGCGACTAAAGTCGATTCTTCTTTAACCTTAGGTTTTTCATGAAACCCTGTAGGTTAACGACTTAAAGACTTCATTGGGATTGTGAAGCCAGACCCAACTATTTTCTATGTAGTTGTGTGATATGATCTTGTTGTTTATATTATGCTTAAGTAGAATCATAGGATTGGCTTGAGATTTATATCTCTGATAGGCAAGATATAAAAGTAGTCACAAACACCTTATTCTCATCGTTTGTGATTCTACAATATCTTGTTTCGTTAATCGATTAAGATTATTATGAGGTGATTGATAATTCTAGGATGTTCTTCGGGAATATAAGTCCGAGTTATCGATTGGTTCCTGTTCCCCTAGATTTATCAAAAGACGGAACAAAACTTGTAGGTTTATTTGTAGGAGATAGATTTATCTATTCAACAAACTTTTCAGTGTGAGACATATTTATCTATCAATATTCGACTTTGGGTCATAGAAACTCTTGGTTGTTGGTGAGATCATCTTAGTAAATCAAGTGCATGGTATCTTGCTGGGATCACAAACATAAGGAACACAACTCTACCTTAAATTAGTGTGAGATTGATTAGGGTTCAACTAGAGTCCAGACCAAAGTTAGTTCGTAGCAGGCTAGTGTCTGTAGCAGCTTAATACAGTGTGGTGTTCAAATTTGGACTAGGTCCTGGGGTTTTTCTGCATTTGCGGTTTCCTCATTAACAAAACTTTTGGTGTCTGTGTTATTTCTTTTTCGCATTATATTTTGGTATATAATTGAAATATCATAGGTTGTGCGTTGAATCGATCAATTGGTAAATCCAACCTTTGGTTGTTGATTGAAATTGATTGATCTTTGAACATTGGTCTTTGGTACCGCTCAAGTTATTTCTCTTGTATTCAACCAGGCTCGCAGATTCCTATTTGTTTGAGCGTGGATTGAATCGAGAAATTGAGATATAACTCTTTGATATACTTTTATTAAGATTGAGTCTGACTGTCTAGTTGATTCTCTTAAAAGTATATTGGAGTTAGTCCATAAAGATTTCTAAGCGAAATAATAGGTGTGGTTGTTGTACCCCCGCTTTTTCAATTGGTATCAGAGCAGGAAAACACGTTTAAGACCTCAAAAGTCTGTGATTGTAGCGATCTGACTCTATGGACATAAATGTTATCTATGATAAACGCATCACCGGAAACAAAAGGTTTGTTTCTATAATGTCTATTAAAGAGAAAGATTTGTCAATATCAAATATAGACGAACCTAGTGTTCTTATAAAATAGACCAACATTGACATGTGTTACCCCAATCATCTTTCAAATGAGTCTAACTACATTGATGAAAGGGAAGCAGCTGAAGAGAGTAAACGAATTCTAAACCTTGTTAGAATTCAGGCTGATAAATTCAATTAGTTAAAAAATAATGTCAATGTTCTTCTCGGTATAGTGAGAGATTGTGACTCTAAAGAAAAATTTCCTTGCAAGGAAAACACTTAAGTTCGGTCATCACGTATTTTACTCGAGGCGAATCTTAAAAAGGACTTTGGAAATTGAATATCTCTTGAGTAAACTCTCTATTCAAGGATGTTCCAGAAAGTTTACTATACCATCTACTTATGTCACAACTGAAAGAGTTCCAGTTCCAGAAGTAAAATCAGAATCCATTCCTATTGGAAAATATATGCTTGTTGCCTCTTCTAATCAAGGAAGTTCCACATCACATGGAAGGAAGAAATCCCCAAGAGATGACGTTAATTCTGTGATCTCTAATCACTCTTGTGAGCAGAAAGTATGTCTCTTTTGTAATTCAAAAGGGCATGTTAAGCAAAAAAGAAATACTAGGTTGAATAATAATTCCATTGTTCGACTTCAACACACCTTAGACTTAATCCTCAAAGGTGTAACTGACATTCATATGTCTAAAACAATTGGTTTCAATACTTGAAAAGGCAAGGGTACCCAAATATACCTCAAGCTATAACTTTTCCTTCATATAAGTCCTTTATCCGAAATTGATTGTCTATAGACTGAGTCGAGACAATGCGACAAATCGGTTCACACTTCATGTGATTGTCTATGGATACGAGATCGAGACAATATAACTACGAAGTGTGTTTACTTGATACAAAGGTTCGGACTTAACCAAACTCAATAGGATTGCATATCAAGTAAATAGGAATTAACGTTTGTGCAATTTACTTTAATTATAATAAAACAATTATAATGCGAAAATATAAAGTAAATGACACAACGATTTTGTTAATGAGGAAACCGCAAATGCAGTAAAACCCCGGGAACTAGTCTAGAATTGAATACTCTCAAGATTAATCCACTATACAAAATAAACCAACTTCGTATAGTTGAGACCAAGCAACTAAACCTATAGTTCATCTAGTTCCGTCTGTATTCCCACGCCTCCAACCTGTAACCAAGTCACGTACTTGGACCAATTCCTTTGGTTCATATTCTAAACAGTAAAGAAACGACAAATTTGTTTGGTATCAACTTTCTTCAACCAAGTGATATGAGTTGCACATAGGCTCTTCTGATTATCTTAACATAAACTCCTTTACCAGGTTCCAAGATCTATCTTATATTCAATCTCCAAAAGGTAATCATTGAGATTAAGCCAACAACACTCTTAATCCAAAGAATTGTGTTGATGCCGATCTTCTCAATTAATCAATCCAATCTAACACAAGGATACACCGATTATTAATTGGATCCTATTTTACCAAACAAGTATTGTGCACACCAAAGATTATAAAACCAAGTCAGAAATCTTCAATCTCTTATTTGTATTCAAATCTTCTTAGATCTTCAATAAACACCTGCACACAACTACTTGAATCTCTTGTGATAAATCACACACAGAACGGAGTCTGTTAACAATGGATCATCACAAGATCGTCTTTAGATATAACAACATTCTAAAGATCCCTGTCGAAACCTTGAACTAGTTTGAGTGAATCTTATATCAAAAGAGAATATTCTCAAGCATAAACAAACTAGGTGCAATCAAAGTTCAACCACCATTAGTCAATCAAATCAATATAAAAACTAAAGATAAACCGCAATTATCTAGTTTCCCACTAACGGTACGCACTAGAGCTTCTCAATCCCAAAGAAGACTTTAAACTGAGCGGTCATCCAAGATTTCTCTTAATTAGGTTACTCTCATCTCCGAATAGGCGGCTTCACCAGTAACAGTACAGCAGAGGAGGTTTACTGTCACGAAGGATTAGTTTGCTAGAAATGCAAACTCAAAGTATTTATAGACAAGGAAGTTTGGACACCAAGGAATTTCCAAAACCAAAAATATTCTTCAAGATATTTCCATATTAACCCAGATTCGGTTTTCATAGTTCCTGTGAATGCACTGTCCAAATTTATGATCGAAATATCCTTGGAAAATCTTTAACTAGCAAATGCACATTACTAATTCTTATTTTCCATATATAATTAAAAACCTTAATTAAAAGATTCTTAACTTATTTAAATTTGATCTTAGGATTTACTTCCTTCTTAGCTGTTACTGAATATCTTTGAACAATAAAATATACACATTAATGCTCGTGTTCAAAGTGTGTCGACATATTTCTCTTGTAAGTCCTTTTTCATACTTACTCACTTGAAACCGATTTACCACACTTCCAAACAAGTTTAGAATTGGTTCATCTGACTTTAAAGAACTATGTGATTGATTAAGTAACACTCAATCACAAACCATGGGTGTAACGGTTCTACCAAAACAAGTTTCGGTTCTACCTCCATGTGAGTATTGTGCATAGTCACACTAGATTACCAAAGATACGGCTGACTAGGTACTAGGATCGGTTCCCTACATATATATTTGGTATCTAACTTGTATGTGCTGCACATGTCCATATGATCGGTTCCCCTTTGCCTAAAAATGTGTTGCACATGTTCATAGGATCGGTTCCCCTTTCTTCTATAAACCTTGTTGCACCTCATACAAGGATCGGTTCCCCTTGTGATGTACTGCACCTCTTACTATGATCGGTTCCCCTTTCCAAAATTTGGTCAGATACACAGAAACCCGATCATATCCTAGGTGATTACTTAAGATCGGTTTCACTAATAAAAGTCACACCAATACATAAGTCAGGCCTCATGTGAATAGTTTTACCAAGAACACAACCAAGTCATGAGCGGTTATACTAATCACACATATTTGTCGTTCATAAGATATGCAATGAAGAACAGCCCCAATAACGCCTGGAGATTTCCTTTTCGGTTCACAACACATATCATGAACTTACTTCCTTAGAACATATGTAAACATTGTTCCCTAGGATGAAATCCTCACCTCATACCCATACATAATCACAATAGCATTCATACAATTATGTTGATGTCTTATATACAAAGTTTAATGGTTAAACAAGAAACTTCATATTGTATTCCTTAATACTATGCCTATCTAGAGTGTTCATGCTTCGCAGTTTTATGTTTTCAATATGCACAACTTGAAAGATACGTTAGGGAATGAAATAGTTCAAGTAAAATATCACTAACCTCAAGTGGAAGGATGACGTTATGGTTGTAGCTCCGTACTTCTTCACTTATTCAAGTCTTCGCAATACTTGTAATGTCTCATCCTAATACTTTCAAGCTAACCTATAGAAGTTGACTCTAGTACATTTAAATCAAGCAACTATTAAATGAGTTTTGGCTCACTAAAATATGACAACCAAACTTGACATACCAACGCTTGGTGGGTTCAACCGAGCTATGCTCTGACAATCTCCCCCTTTGTCAATTTTAGTGACAAAACTCTTATAATCATATGGATAAACAAATTACAATAATTCATTACACATACACTTGATTCCCGAATTCAACAGAACATAACTTGCATTAATTCAATCCTTAAAATGCCATTGTTGACATTATAATAACAAAGATCATACTCCCCCTAAAGGTGAGATAGGTAGATTTTCAATCCGCATGTCTTTGTTATCCCAATCATATGATATGTTACTCCTCCTTAGTCTGTGTTTTCCTCTTTCGTTAGATAAACATTCAAGCACCATTGTCCTCTTCCCTAGTGACACCAATCAATATAAAATTGATACCAGCATCACCTATTTACTCCATATATTTCTCCCCCTTTTTGTCACAAATATGACAAAGAAACGAAAAAATAAAGGACAACACGAAAAGGATCTTACAAATCTCAAAAATAGACTTGCAACCTGTTGAGTCAAGCACGAGGATTCCACATACCTTTTTTGATAACCAATATCAAAATCGAAACTACAAAGTAATTGTGTTTTGATATGTTATCATGGAAATAATTTTCCGAAGAAATTTTCCCAACTAGTTTAGCAAACCAAAAATCAACTAAGCAACTTAGTTCCTTTGCTAAACCGATTGTATAAATACAACCGCTTCATTAGATAAGACCAAAACAAAGATACACTCAATTTTTCTCATCAGGTTCTAATTATCCATATAACTTAGACCTTTAGATTTCAAACAAGCCAAATACTAGGTTAGTTAACTAGCATTTCCTTGTTTAGGCATTCGGCTAGACTTGAATAACCGAAACCTTCATTTTGATACGTCTAACTAAGATCAAAATTAACTTAGTTTATCTTATCCGAAATCAAATCGGACTAAACAACTCATCCCATCAATATATTCATTTGTTAAGCCATAAATAATTCATACAAACCAATAAATCAACTTGCATAATTATTTACCTCAACCGGAAGCAATTAAACAACATATATAAAAGTTTCACTATTGCACCGAAATTTTGTAAGCCTAAATAATTGATACCATACAATAAAGAAAAATAACAATTGTTTTACTTAACTGGAAGCAATTGAAATAACATAAACAATTAAAGTACCGCAATTGCACCAAACTTTTGTAAGCCTAAACGATTGATATCACACAACAAAGCAAGATAACAATAGTTTTACTTAACCGAAACCAATTGAATCACGCAAACATCCACACATACATAATGGAATAAACACATCAATTGTACCGACAATTTCGTTCAAGCATAAGCAATAGATATATCTAATAAAAACAAGCTTTTCTTAAACAGGAAAACAATTAACTAACAAGATTGTTACCTCAATTTTGCATCCAACTTCTCCAATATGATCGCATCTTCTTCTTCCAGGGAGAATTGATATCGAAATACCATTATGTTGTCATCCTTATGAAAAAAATAAAAGAATAACAACAACCAACCTTTACCAAAGAAAGATTGAAAATCGATTTTAACAATTGCAAGCAAAAGTTGAAAACCATCGAAACACATATGCTTTTATGCTAAACCAAAACCGATTCACCATATTGTGACTTTTTCACATATTATTTCTACAGGAACCCCTCATGATCCTTTGATGAAGCCTACCAACATGGGCTAGAACTTAATCCTGCTAAATCAAAAAGTCACCCAAACCATAAGGGTTCACAACATATGAGATCGAATATTAAGGTAGTAAAACCAAAATCAAACAACTCATAAATCACTTTACAATACACCATAAATGTTCAACATAAAATCAAGTATTGAAATTGCCTCAATCTTGTATGAGGTCATTCCGAGTTCGGATGAAGAAGTTATGGGCAAAACAGTTTTACACTTCTTCATAAGGGGACCTCTCACTAGGATCGGTTCCCTCACCATGACATGGTACTAGGATCGGTTCCCTCACCATGACAGGGTACTAGGATCGGTTCCCAAGAGTAACTTTTCACATATCACAACACTAAACTATTTTCGACATAACTTTTGCATACGATGTACGAATTCAGTGATTTTTGGCTCGTTTTAACCGTAAAAAAAAGAGCTACACATATATGATCAGTATATATCAACATCATACACTCACAATTACCGTTTCTTTCAAAACCCAAGTATAGATAGAGAAAGTATGAGTATATAATAATTGAGAGATCATGTGCTCGATTTCATGTGCTTCCCCACCTTTCAAAATTGAGAACCAAGGTGAGCATGCAAATTCTAACACAACTAGGTTATGTTAAGTTCAGTCTTGTCTTGTTTGTCACGAATAACTAAGATATAATCATCATTCTTGACCTCTTGCTTGGTTTGTTTTCTCTTGTTCCATCTCTTGTTTTTCTTATTTGAATTGTGATGAAGAGTGTCATTATCACAACCTTTACCAGTACAAGAGATTTCAGACATGATGTCTTTCTTTAGTCTTTCATAAGACTTGTAATTATTGTCACCAACAATTAACAGCTGGGAGTCATTCTTGTGACTAAATTTTGGTCCCTTTTTGGCTACGGAGGACTTAGGAACCCATTTAGAGTTGGGTTTCGCAGGAGAAGCTTTCTCCTTCATACTACTAGGATCAATGTCCTTTTGAATATTTTGCGAAACACCCTTTCTCCAATTTGGATCATCAGATCTTGTTTTTGCATTTAAAAAGTCATCTCTCTTTGCATAATTGGGTCTTTTATGAAATGACCTTGATGAGTGATGTGCAAAATTTGAACTATCATTATAATAATTCTTTTGCCTAAACTTAGGACAATACCGATCTGGGTTTCTTTGGGGAGCAATCTTAGCCAATTCGTTTGATACAAAAGAAAGTGCATCTTGAATTTTACGAACTTTGCATCCCCATTTCAAGTGTCCTTTAATACCACAATAATAGCAATGCTTAGTATAAATATACGAAGTATGAGTTTTAATGTTACCTTTTTGTGGATCCTCTTGCATTGGATCTTGACGAGTTTCTTTCTTCTTTTTCTTTATATCATTGTTCAACGTTGTTGCTTTCTTGTCATTAACATAAGTGCTCTCATTGATTGTTGTTGGTTGAAAACAATTCTTAGGCTTGACTGGCTTTACTTCTTTACAAGAAATATTATCATTTTTGAAAATAGTGGTAGCCCCTGGTTGAGAAGAATTAGTAGCTTTAACAAATTTTACCTCTTTGTTAATATTCGAAGCATCTATTCCCTTATAGTCCAATCCTCGTGTATCACGATGATTTCTACTTGATTCTAACATTGAGGTTAAATTGTTTGAGCTGACATTGAACTTTTTAAGTTCCAAAATTTATTCTTCCAATGTCTTGATTTTATCAAGAGCACCAGATAGATCAGCCTTAAGATGTTTTTCTCGTGAGATATATACACCTTCTTTCTCTTAAAAACTCTTTGGTTGAGAATTAACCCTTGCTTCAGATTCAACAAGTTTCTTTTTCGACAAAAAGAGATCTCTTTGAATAACTTCACATTTTAATTTCTTTGAATTTAACTCTTATGTACGATCTTTAAGAAGAGAATCACCGATGCGGTTACCCATATAATATCCTTGGAAAACCCTCTTCAGTTTCTTGTTTTCACGAAAAAGAGGAGTCATGACACCAAGAAAATCCGAAGTTCTCAGTTTTTTATTTTTCTAAGGATCCAGTAGCTCAGAGTATTCCGAGATATCCTATTCTACTTATTGTTCAAAATATGAGTCATCATCATCGGAAATTTCATCTAACCTTTCTTGTAGACATATTTTCCAGTCGTCATCGGTTTTTACATTTTTAACAAGATTAACTTGTCTCGTAGGATCTCTAGAGATGATTTCTTCAGATATTGAATCGTAGATACCATCATTAAATGTTAATTCAAAATTCTTGATGTCTCGCTTTACGTTAACTGATGTAGGAGCAGAATCTCGCAGCATTATTATGCTTGCGAACAATTAACGATGCAACAATGATATTTCACAGAAGTGTATTATAAGTGACGCAATAGGTGACGATAACAAAATCATGAGGAAAGCGTGAGCAGTTTGCGAAGGTTCAAGATATTTGTGAAGTAGATTGCGAAGCTTCGCAATGTAAATCCTCAAATCCGAAGTTGAGGGACAGTTTAGTTGTCAACATTTTGTAAGATCATATAAATATCCATTTAGGCATGAGAAGAAGAGAGAGGTCTTTTTAGAAGGAGAGGTATATTTTAGTAAGTGAGAGAAAATTTTAGGAGAGATTTATTTTTATTTATCATCTTCTTCCCCAAAAAATCTAGAGCTCCAAATATTCTTTAATGGAGTCTAAATTGTAAAATCATGTAATTACATACAATCACTAGTGAAGAACCATGGATTTAGATCACAATGATCGAACCATGTAAAAATCTTTGTGTCTCTTTTACAATTCTAGTACTTTAATCTTCATTTTCATATCAAATAAATTAGATCATCAAACCAAATTAATAGAATTCTACTAAGGGTGTAGTTGTGAGATTTCATGCAACTACATAATTGGCGCTAGAAACAGGGACTGCTATTTGGTAGATTAAAGAAGATTCAAAAAAAAAATTTGCTACGGGAGAGTTTAAATTCGTGAGATCTAAAAATTTGAGAGGAAATTATCTACTGGAGAAGTTGTGTCTACATCAGCAACCAAGAGGAAATTTTGATGACGCAAAATTATGTCAAAAGGACGACTCTCTACATCAGCAGAAGCGGAGTTTGATTCTGAGAAAATATCAACAACCAAGATGAAATCGAACAAATCCACATGAATAATTAGAAAATTTACAAAAAAGCATCTGTGAAGGTTGAGAGATTTGAAGAGAAAGAGCTGATGTGTCATTGATTACAAGATGAAGGAAGAAGTTTCAGAGAATCAAATATCAGTGAAAAATGATGAAAGAAAAGAAAGTACCAAGAGTAGTTCAAGAAATGCAATAGTCCAGCAAACCAACCTATGACGAGGAGGTATATCCAGTTAATAAAAAAGAATCTAAGCCAGCAAAATAAAGCAACTTGCGAAGTAACACAGGGGAGGAATCAAACGTAAAATGACTCAAAACCTTCAGCACATCCAGTTCGTTAGCGGCAAATCTACAGCACAGATTAGCAAATATTTCTGCGAAGAGAAAGGAATGGACTTGGAGATACTACTCGCCAGTAAAAACATGGAGGAGATACAAATAATTAGAGAAAGTAGAATAAGTCTGGGCGATATTCAAAATTAAAATACCTCATGGGAGACCAGGAGAAGTTATCAAATTAAAGTTTCAACTCAAACGTCATGCAAAATTTCTAGAGAGAGAGTGGGAAGAGACCAATCCAATTAGCTGAAGTCAACTCACGAAAAACACCAACTTACAAACGCAAACTAGATTGAGTTAAGAGCACTCATTGGGGTTCTGTAACGCACCACATGTGCATCAAGTGGGCGAAGGAAAAGATATAGCAGTCCAATGAAGAAAAGCCAATATTTGAGACAGCTAGGAAAACTTGCAAATTAATCACACCTAGTCAAGCAACAGATGAAGCTCACCATCAACCTCGTTATCAGTTCGCAGAATTAAGAACTTACGAAGTTAATGATCCCTGCGAAGTTAAACAACCATTCCAATGGTGATAAATCAATTCAAGAGACGCAAGCAACAATGCAAACCGGAGAAAAGTAAAGAAAAGAATTTGTGTATGGACTGGTGACGTGCACCAACTAGTATACATACAAAGAAAATATGAAGAAAAAGGAATGTTGCGAAGAAAACGCACATTATAAAGATGTTCATGGAGAACAATGAGAAGATATACTGCGAAGTAAAGAACATCATGCGAAGTCAAAGGCTATGGAATACATTTAAAAGACATATACAACTGATCAGAGTGTAAGATACACAAAGATCAAAAGAGCCAGCTTCGAACAGCAGCGCCTCAAGTTACCATGATTCCGGAGTTTCGATGGAGAATCAAATACCAAATATTCACATTGATGAAGAAATTCTTAAAAAAATCCAACGATCAAGCTACAGAAGTAAGAGAGTCTCAGTACACTCAACTAAGCAAAGGATTCAAAACGCATCAGTTAGAGGGATGAAGACGAAGATAATAACTATACCAGGGACGAGAACAAATGAATAACTTGAGAGAAGTTCACCCCATTAACACAAACAGAAACTGGCACAGATGGTCAGGGATTAGGAGTATGGGTTAGAGTTCGTGTGATCAATTCTCTCAAAGCTCAATATTTTTCACACTTTTTGGAACTATTGAAAAGAAAGAAAGAATAATAGAGTGGCAATATGCATTTCTTTCGCACATACAAGGACGCACAGATGACAAAGGGTGCATAGAACAAGCTTTAGTTCGCATGTTCGAATCTCACCATGCTCGTACTTTTTATATCTTTTATTTGTTGTTCCCTACGCATGAGAAGGGTAACTGCTTCAAATTGTTCGCATGAGATGGGTCGTTAATTGTTCGCAGCATTATTATGTGGATGAAGATCTGAGAGTTTCAGCACGAGTGCCCTTCGAAAATATCTTACGAATGTTCGTAGCATGAACACTTCGCAGATGTTCGTTTACTTCGTGCAAATGTTTACTTCGCAACATCTTTGGTTATTTCGCAAGAAGAAAATAGGAGATTATTTCGCAGACATATTTCGCAAGAAATGGTTGGAACAGTTGGTATGACACAACATTATACAAGAGGCAGATCAAGAGTTAATTTCGCAAGACTTCATTTCTCATTTCTTCTCAATTTTCAAGCAAATCATATACTTCGCAAGAGACAACAACAAGCCGCAAAATGTAAGTACCATTTCCTTGAATATTTTATTTACATAAGACAAAAGATTTTTCATTTTATTTACCAAAAGCGATATACTCGCAAGATTTCTAAAATTTCTAAGATTTCAAAACATTTTAAAGATTTTTTAGATTGATGAAAAGTGATACAATCGCAAGATTCAAAAATGAATTCATCACAAAAATTTAAAGATCTCAAAAAAATTCAAAGACTTCAAAGTTACAGAAAACAGAGAGAATTAAATTTATATATTTCTATAGAACAGTTTTGATTTAAAGACGCGATATGAATACTTCTCATATTTCTTCAAGGATTGAAACAAAAAGGTAATCAGTATATTTGTTCGCAACGTATAACAGAACGTATTTTGAAAAACAAGAAAAGGAAATGAGGCATTTTGCAACATGAGAAATTTATGATGAGTTTTTACGAATAAAAAGAATTTTGATTCGATTTATAAAAGGCGAAAAAATACCGCCAAAAATCAATTGCGTTCAGCTTTCATTAAAAGAAAGACGCAAAAATTTACTTGCGATCATCTTTCATAAAAGAAAGACGCAAACTGTGATCAGCTTTCAAAAAAGAAAGAAAGCCGCATAAATTTTACACAGGCAAACCTTTGTGGCGTACACCCTAGTTCGCGAAGCAACATTTCACAAGAGGCAAAGTCCTAAAGTACTTCATTTAAGGGGGTACCTATAAGCATGGCTCAGGGAAACCGGAACACCACCAAGGAACCTGAGTACATGGAATTTACGGGGTACATAACCCAAAAGCGGGGTACCTATCCGGGTTAGACACCTTGGATTCTCAACCTAATCTTGCGATGTAACATGATTTAGGTTGGGAGACTAAGGCATACTATCTTTCCCAAGAAGTGCAGAAAACGATCAAGGCGCCGAGGTACACGGTTGAGTCAAGAGTGCCGGGTGGGTTTGAAGCACATCTGCCATTCTTGACAAGTCTTGGCAAATGATGCACTTGGCCCAAAGATACCCCATAGGGTGCAACCTCGTAACTATAAGCCCTATAGGCAAAAAGGATAAGAGGTTGCGAACAAAAGCTGGTTGTTGGCAAAACCGGATGGGAAGAGCTAACCTTGTATGGTCGATGTACGCTTCCTTGAAGGGGCAACCAAGGGGAAGATAAAGGGCAGCACCCTCCATTAGGGAGATGATATGTGCTATAAGACGCAAATGTCATGAGGCTTTTTGTTCGCAAGAACATAAAGGCTTGTCATATTTGTGCAACAACTGAACTTCTGCGAGCCTTCTAAAAAAAAAAAACTCTTAGAACATAACAAAGAGGTTAAGATGAGATCAATGGGTTTTTGCATGAAAATTTAAAGACGTCCTGCGATTTCATCGCAAGACGACAATGTCATGGGGCTTTATGTTCGCAAGAATATTTAGGCCTGTCATATTGTCGCAACACTTCCTGAAGAGGCTAAAATACTATACAAAAAAGTTAAGGCAAGATCAATGGGTTTTTGCATGAAAGTGTAAGAACGTCCTGCGATTTTGTCGCTACAAAAGATGGCAAAATAAGACCTTTAACTAGGAAGGCAAAATAAGACCACAAGAGAATACGCAAATAAACTTGCGAAAATGATTATATGTAAGCAAACAAGCTTGCGAACATATATACTGAAATGAAATTGAGATTATACATCTTTAATATTTTAATTATATTATATCATACGAGACTAATAGTGCAGGAATGGAAGCAATTTAAAGCTACATCAATTTTTCCGCGACAAAATGAGCTAAGTAACACAAACTTTAGATATACATTGCAATAGATAAGCATTCGCATCATAAAAGCATTGCATAAGCATTTCATGGCATAAGCATCGCATACACATTTCATAACATAATCATTACATAAATATTATATTCGCACAAGTATTTTGCAAAATTTTACAGAGTAATACCGCGAAAGTTAGCATGACCATTCATAATTCTCAGGACTATTCATAATTCGCAACACTATTCACAACACTATTCACAGCACTATTATGAGGCAGAGGCAGGATAAGAATAAAGAACCAATTAATTCATTCAACATTTTCTCAAGGATTCTACTCTCACAGATAAAGAACAGAGGCAACTATGGGTACTAAGAAAACATTATATGTTCTTTATCTTCTCAACGAGAATCCTAACCAAAAATGGAGTAATAATTTCACATGAACAGAGGCGAACAGAGGCAATATTTATCACTCTCATTCAAGGACGAATACTTATTATATATTTCGAGGATTAAGTACTTCTTATACTTCTTAAGGATACTTCATACTTCTTATATATTTCGAAGATTGAGTACTTCTTATACTTCTTCAAGGATATTTTATATTTCTTATACTTCATCAAGGGTATTTCATACTTCTTATACTTCAAGGGTGAGACTTCTTATTTACTTCGCAACATTCCAGAACTTCGCAAAAGAATAGAGGCAAGTATATACTTTTTGAGTTTGATATTCTTTCGCTTGTTCCTTCATCAACAAAGATCAGAGACTACTACAACAACAGATTTTTTTCTTAAAGATTGCTCTTCACGCAATATCCAAGAAAAAAGAGGCAAGATGTAGGAGAAGAATCTCGCAGCATTATTATGCTTGCGAACAATTAACGACGCAACAATGATATTTCACAGAAGTGTATTATAAGTGACGCAATAGGTGACGATAACAAAATCATGAGGAAAGCGTGAGCAGTTTGCGAAGTAGATTGCGAAGCTTCTCAATGTAAATCCTCAAATCCGAAGTTGAGGGACAGTTTAGTTGTCAACATTTTGTAAGATCATATAAATAGCCATTTAGGCATGAGAAGAAGAGAGAGGTATTTTTAGAAGGAGAGGTATATTTTAGTAAGTGAGAGAAAATTTTAGGAGAGATTTATTTTTCTTTATCATCTTCTTCCCCAAAAAATCTAGAGCTCCAAATATTCTTTAATGGAGTCTAAATTGTAAAATCATGTAATTACATACAATCACTAGTGAAGAACCATGGATGTAGATCACAATGATCGAACCATGTAAAAATCTTTGTGTCTCTTTTACAATTCTAGTACTTTAATCTTCATTTTCATATCAAATAAATTAGATCATCAAACCAAATTAATAGAATTATACTGAGGGTGTAGTTGTGGGATTTCCTGCAACTACAACTGAATCAAACATGGATTCAATTCTTATAGGATGGATCGCTCCAAACACGGATTGTTAGATCTTTTGGTATTTTCCGGCTCTGATACCAATTGAAAAGGCGAGGGTACCCAAATATACCTCAAGCTATAACTTTTCCTTCATATAAGTCCTTTCTCCGAAAGTGACTTTCTATGGACTAAGTCGAGACAATGCAACTAATAGGTTCACACTTTGTGTGATCGTCTATGGATATGAGATTGAGACAATACAACAACGAAGTATGTTTACTTGATACAAAGGTTCGGACTTAACCAAACTCATTAGGATTCACTTATCAAGTAAATATTAATTAACGTTTATGTAATTTACTTTAATTATAATAAAAAAATTATAATACGGAAATATAAAGTAAATGTCACAACAAGATTTTGTTAACGAGGAAATCGCAAACGCAGAAAAACCCCGGGACCATGTCCAGAATTGAATACTATCAGGATTAAGCCGCTATACAAAATAAACCAACTTCGTATAGTTAAGACCAAGCAACTAAACCTATAGTTCACCTAGTTCCGTCTTTATTCCCACACCTCCAACCTGTAAACAAGTCACGTACTTGGACCAATTCCTTTGGTTCGTATTCCAAACAGTAAAGGAACAAAAAATCTTCTTGGTATCAGTTGTCTTCAACCAAGTGATATGAGTTTCACAAAGGCTCTTTTGTTTATCTTAACATAAACTCCTTTGTCAGGTTCCAACATCTATCTTATGTTCAATCACCAAAAGGCAATCGGTAAGATTAAGCCAACAACACTCTTAATCCAAAAAATTGTGTTGATGCTGATCTTCTTAATTAATCAATCCAATCTAACACGAGGATAAACCGATTATTAATTGGATCCTCTTTTAACAAAACAAGTATTGTGCACACCAAAGATTATAAAACCAAGTCAGAAATCTTCAATCTCTTCTTTGTTTTCAAATCTTCTTAGATCTTCAATAAACACATGCACACAACTACTTGAATCTCTTATGATCAACCACACACAGAACGGAGTCTGTTAATAATGGATTATCACAAGATCGTCTTTAGATCTAACAACAGTCTAAAGATCCCCGTCGAAACCTTGAACTAGTTTGAGTGAATCTTATATCAGAAGAGAAGATTCTCAAGCATAAACAAACTAGGTGCAATCAAGGTTCAACCACTGTTAGTCAATTAAATCAAAATGAAAACTAAAGATAAACCGCAATTATCCACCAATATTACGCACTAGAGATTCTCAATCCCAAAGAAAACTTTAAACTGAGCGGCCGTAAGAGATTTCTCCTAATTGGGTTACTCTCCTCTCCGGATAGGCGGCTTCACCAGTAACAGTACAACAGATGAATTTTACTATCACAAAGTATCAGTTTGCTAGAAATGCAAACTCAAAGTATTCATAGACAAGGAAGTTTGGACACCAAGGAATTTCCAAAACCGAAAATATTATTCAAGATATTTCCATATTAACCCAGATTCGGTTTTCCTAATTCCTGTGAATGCAATGTCCAAATTTGAAAAAGCGTGGGGTCTAACAACCTCACCCAATATTTCGATTAGGAATCTGTATGGACAACTCCGAGTTATTTTTTAGAGAATCAACAAGACTCAATCAATAGAAAATACTCAAGGAGTTATTATCTCAATCTCTCAATTTGATTTAATCAAGCCAATGTGATTCGCGAGTCTAATCAAAGAGAGATAACTTGGATGGTACCAAAGACCAATATCCAAGTGTCAATCAATTTAAATCAACAACCAATAAGGTCAGATATTCTAATTGATTGAACAACGCACAACCTGTATTATTTCAATTATATAACGAAATATAATGCGGAAAAGAAATAACACAGACACCAGAATTTTGTTAATGAGGAAACCGCAAATGCAGAAAAACCCCGGGACCTAGTTCAGATTAAACATACACTGTATGAAGCCGCTACATACACTAGCCTACTCCAAATTAACTTTGGTCTGGACTGTAGTTGAACCCCAATCAATCTAACACTGATCCAAGGTACAATTATGCTCCTACGCTCTGATCCCAATAGGATACTGTGCACTTGATTCCCTAAGCTAATCTTACCCACAACTAAGAGTTTCTACGACCCAAAGTCGAAGACTTTAGCAAACAAATCTGTCTCACACAGAAAATTCTACAAGATAGATAAATCCGTCTTCCACGAATAAACCTATGAGTTTTGTTCCGTCTATTGATAAATGAAGGTGAACAGGAACCAATCAATAAAACCAGACTTATATTCTCGAAAAATAGCTCAGTTTTATCAATCACGTACCTCACAAAAGTCTTAATCGACGCAGCGAAAAAAGATATTGTGGAATCACAAACGATGAGACGAAGATGTTTGTGATTACTTTTATATCTTGCCTATCGGATATAGAAATCTCAAGACAATTATTACAATTGTACTCGTATGATAGAAACAGCAAGATCAGATCACACAACTACAAGAAAAGTAGTATCGGTTTGGCTTCACAATCCCAATGAAGTCTTTAAGTCGTTAACCTAGTTTTAGAAGAAGAAAACCAAAGGTTAAAGGAGAATCGACTCTAGCTTAGCAAACTAGTATCACACAGAATGTGTGGGGATTAGGTTCCCCACTTGCTAAAGTTCTCCCTTATATAGTCTTTCAAATCAGGGTTTGCAATTAATGTTAGCTTAGTAACAAATCATTCAATATTCACTGTTAGATGAAAACCTAATTATATACAAACTAATATCTCTCAACCGTTAGATCGAAAACATAGCTTGCCATACACACATGTTCTTGACGATTTTGGGTTTGTGTAACCTTACCCAAACATGTATAATAGTTGGTTCAATATTAGTCAACCAAATGGTTATCCAAATGATAACTTTCATATCAACCATATTCTTCTTCAATATAACTAGTCCAAATGACTCAAATGAACTAGTTAGAGAGTTGTTCAATTTCTATGAGATCTTATGTACTACACATGACACATTTGAAGAAAAAATGATGTTATTCACTCGAATCGATTCATGAGCTATAAAGCCACGGTTTGCTATTGCATTCCTTAGATAATTTAATTAAGTTCACGAACATCGTTTTTAGACATAACCACTCAAGTTCGTGGACTGGGTTCGTGGACTCAATTAGCCGGTTGAGTTCACAAACTCTAGAAGAAATTCTCGGGTTCGAGAACTTCCGTCAGTTCGCGGACTGAAACCGAGCCACAACTCCAGCAGAAATTCTCGGGTTCGAGAAATACGCACGTTCGCGGACTGAGTTCGCGGACTGGGTTGACTGCTCAAGTTCCGTTTTTCACTTGATCAAAAAAGTTCGCAAACTTTAGTTCAAGTGCTAAGGACTTATACATATATGTTTTACCACAACAATGTTTATATCCCCCAGCGGTTATATTGTCTAAACTCTCATTTCAACCATTGAAACATTCTCAGAGAATGTGTTATTCACAAACTAGTTTTCGTCAGAGCAATTTCCAAAGTGATTGAAACATAACATGACTTTCGTCACTAGGTAAATATGAACTTGGCTAAAGCGAAAGCTTTACCAACACACATTCCGAGAAATAGATAAGCGAGATATAGTAATAGATTTCGAAATGTCACATGTGTATATTCTTAGATATATAGTAAGACGACTTTTGTCTCAAGATAGGAGATAAAGTAGATAGACTTTTGAGTGATAGATAAGTTCAAGTCTCCACATACCTTTTAGTCGATGAAGATCCACTGGTTCCTTGAGTAGTCCTTCGCCTTGTATGATGATTTCCATGGAGTTCTTGAGCTAAACTACACTTTCTATCCTAGTCCGAGACCTTAGCTATAGTAGACTAGAAATCAAGACTTTATAGTTTTGATCACTAACATTGACAAACATGCTTGAGATAGCAACGCATGCGAGTTCGACCGAGCAATGCTCTAACAATCTCCCCCCTTGTCAATTTTAGTGGCAAAACTATTAATACATATGGAATACAAAAATATATAAATAAACTTTGTAGCTCCTATTACACATGTCTAATCTTCAACAATACTCGAAATATTCGTCACTTCCAAGTAGTCCAATAATCCCAAAGGTTGTAAGTTTAGCATCATCGTTGTTGAAAATCCGTAGCTATAATAATGAGAAAAGCATCGGTACGCAATCATTGTTATACAATGTCATATTATTATTACACATCGTCAAAGTCCAATTGCATCACAACTTCAACAACAATACTATGGTGATACTTCACTCCCCCTTAGTCAATACTCCATATCACATGGAAACCACTCCCCATTACATAATGATCCGAAAACCATATGTATTTGTAGTGTGAACTACATATTAATTCTTCCCCTTTTTGTCAATAAAATTGGCAAAGGTACAAGAACAGGATCCTAATGAAATTTCTGTAAGAGACATTTCATGACCAAAGGTAAATGTGTATCATCTTGTTTAGATGCAATCATAAAGCCGAAGTTAATGCATTCATCAAGGAGTTTATAAAGACGCAAGATAACCCCTCTAATATTCCACAGCCGCACTTCCCACAAAGATTTGGCAATTAAGCACAAGTTCAAAATAACTCTCCCCCATAATATGTCATTCCCTAAGGAACAACAAGAGCGACCTTAATTTCAAAAGAAAAAAGGATTTCTTTAGACTCAACAAATTACATACAAGTATGAATTTGGAATCCAACCAGAAATATTCAATCAAATTAACCAAAGCGAACCAAGATTAATTTGACTAAATATGCTCAACACAAGTAAATTTATGGATACTTAATAAATCAATTAGATTAATCACAAGAAAACTCGCAAATAATCTAATTTCCATACTCAACCAAACTAATTACAAGAGTAATAAATTTAATTGGTCACACTCGACATAAGAACTTCTATGGAGCAATGACTAAGTTAATCACGAATAACCAACTCAGTCAATCATGCTCAACATGAGAAAATCCTTACGGATTCATAACTAAATAATCACACAAGATGATTGATTTAGTCCAAAATACTCGACGTAAAGTACCTTACGGAACACAACTAAGCTAATCATAAAAATAATCAACTTTGGTTGTATGATTCTCAACATAAATCACAATACAGAGTCTCACATTAATACACAAAATATAGAACAGGGAAGCTCAATTACTGCGGAATTCACAAGGATTCATTCTATGTTTCCATCACCATTTGCACAATGACACACAATAGACATAATCATTGAATCACAAAAGATTTTAACATATCTTATATCAAAGATTGACAATATAACTTTTGTGTTTGTCAAAAGTCTATTCATCCTTTTATCAATATTTGCATATCAATTCACGAACGACTTTACTTTTGACAAAATATGGGACAATCAAGTTCACGGACATAAACACACATATCCCATCAAAATATTGCAATATATAAAACCATAAAGATTAATACTGCAACCATCATCTTCCAAACAAGTTTAGAATTTATCTAAAAATATTGCAAGATGAAAACGTTGGACATAGCTATGTAAAATCACAATAATTGCTATTCCAAACTCTAGTAATCCTTCTCAAAAACAAGAATAAATTCTCATAAGAAGTTTCCTAGGAATCAAGACAAACTCATAATGCACATATAAGATGATTTGTCCTTAGAGGGTAGAATCAATCATTTTCACCCGGATTTACACCAATAATAGCTACCAAAGGCGTATAAGTTTTTTTTCCAACAACATTCTTGTAAAAGCTACAAATTATCTTAGAATAGTAGTAATCCAAGAATCCAAGTGCCCAAGTTCAAGAAAAGGGAAACAAGTGCAATGAAACGGAGCAACATACTCAAAAACAAGAGACATGACAAATACCACTCTTAACTCATCCAAATTCAAGGTTCTCATCTTCATTTTGAAGAGAATTTAAATAAGAAGTGAGTGCAAAAAGAATGAGTTCATTCTGAGTTCGGACAAAGAATTTACGGCCAAAACAAGTTGACCGAATATCGACGTCTGCAGGCAAGTCCGCGAACTTACGGGTTTGCACACAAATTTTCAAGTCCGCGAACTTAAACTCCTGGATTTTGGTTTTAAAATATGTTATGCATACTTGGTATGTGTACCATGAAGTCCAAACATCCTGAACCACTATTTTCAAACCTAAACATTTAAGAACCTTAAACACATATCAAGTTAGGTAGAAATGAACGATAAGCAAGGTACATGGATCATTATAAGTACTCTAAGTAAATAAAAACAAAAATATTGCTCAAGATTATAGACATACATTTTTAGAAGAATCCAGTCGAATTCTATAGCCTTACCAAAAAATCTGTGTGCCTCAATTCTCGTGCTTCCCTCACCGTATACATAACAGGGCATTCCTTGGTGAGGATGCACTTACAACACAATCAAGTTGTGTTGGGGTGAAAAATGTCTTGCTCACCACAAGTGACCTTTTCGGTTATAATGAAAGAGATTGCTTTTAGAACCTTTCATATCCAATTCCATTTTTCCAAAAAACTTGTTAAGTTCCAACATCATGGATACTTCCTTCTCCATAGTCATGGAACTTTCTGGAAGATCATTCCTTTTCACACTCAAAACATCATCGACTTTCTTTGGTATCCACTTCTGAGTGAGTTTAGGAACAACCAGAACTTTCTTCCCATTACTCTCTCTTCTAGATTTCTCGAGAGATAATTGGATTGAATATTCTTTTACAAGTTAGTCTTTCTCCAATTAGGAGCATCGGATCTTGTCTTCGTCTTTATGAAGTTATCCTTAACCATTACGATTGTGAAAAGGCTTTGTATGACGTTTATAGGCAAATATAGGTTTATCACAATACTGATTCCTTTGCCTAAAGGTTGGAAAGTTACAACCTGTAGCGTTAAGGGGGTTAGTCTTAACATATGATCTTGGTTTCACAACTTCTTGTGATGCCCAAACAAGAACATAATGAAGTTTCTCATTCCTCATACAGAATCGACATCTCCTTTCCAGGTGACCTTTATTTCCTAAATAGTGGCAAACATAAGAAATGTTCTTACCTCAATCCGTGTGTGCTAACTTTGGATGTTGATATACTTTGCTCTTTCGAACCTTAACTGCCGGTGAAGGTATTTCACTTTTGACATCAGTGGAAACATTTTGTTGAGAAGAATCACTAGCCTTGACAAATTTTACCTCTTTGCTAATACTTGGAGCATCTATTCCCTCATAGCCTAATCCTCGTGTATCACGATGATTTTTACTTGCTCCTAGCATAGTGGTTAATTTGCTTGAACTAGTATTAAACTTTTTCAAGTCATCTTCCAACATCTTGATTTTATCGAGAGCAGAAGCTAAATCAGCCTCAAGGCGTTTTTATTGAGCAAGATAAGCGCTTTCTCTGTCATCAAAACTTGCTAGCTGTTCTGTAAGTTGCTCTTCCAACAAGAAATATTTTTTATAAATATTATCACATTCAGGTGACTTCCTACGTATGTTTTCCTCAGAATCCTTGAGGATCGATTCATTAGAACAATTCGAAACATCAAAACATGCCTAACATCTTCTCAATTTCATGTTTTCTCGGAAGAGGGGAGTCAGAAGAGGTGTTACATGAGAAGTTGTCATCTTATTCTTTACCAATGAATTCAAAACCTTAACATATTATGAGACTTCCTCATCAACATCTCTATCAATATTTGAATCACCTTCATCAGAAAGTTCATCCAACTGTTCTTCTAGGCGTATTTCCCAGACTTCAACAGGTTCTACATTAAGAGAATTTTTATATACTGATCCAGATATGACAGTTCTCTCAGGTGAATCCAAGCTTTGAAAATCATCTGGTGATTTATGAACTGGTACGTTATTAGAGATAGACTCGTCCATAAAGTCAGATCGCTACAAACACAGACTTGTAAAGTCTTAAACGTGTTTGCCTGCTCTGATACCAATTGAAAAAGCGGGGGTCTAACAACCTCACCCAATATTTCGATTAGCAATCTGTATGGACAACTCCGAGTTATTTTTCTAGAGAATCAACTAGACTCAATCAATAGAAAATACTCAAGGAGTTATTATCTCAATCTCTCAATTTGATTTAATCAAGCAAATGTGATTCGCGAGTCTAATAAAAGAGAGATAACTTGGATGGTACCAAAGACCAATATCCAAGTGTCAATCAATTTAAATCAACAACCAATAAGGTCGGATATTCTAATTGATTGAACAACGCACAAACTGTATTATTTCAATTATATAACAAAATATAATGCGAAAAAGAAATAACACAGACACCAGAATTTTGTTAACGAGGAAACCGCAAATGCAGAAAAACCCAGGGACCTAGTCCAGATTAAAAATACACTATATTAACTCGCTACAGACACTAGCCTACTCCAAATTAACTTCAGCCTGGACTGTAGTTGAACCCCAATCAATCTCACACTGATCCAAGGTACAGTTATGCTCCTATTCCTCTGATCCCAGCAGGATACTGCGCACTTGATTCCCTTAGCTGATCTCACCCACAAACAAGAGTTGCTATGACCCAAAGTCGAAGACTTTATCAAAAAAATATGTCTCACATAGAAAAGTCTAAAAGATAGATAAATCCATATCCCACGAATAAACCTATGAGTTTTGTTCCATCTTTTTTTAAATCAAGTTGAACAAGAACCAATCAATAAAACCAGACTTATATTCCCGAAGAACAACTCAGTTTTATCAATCATCTCACAATAGTCTTAATCGACGCAGCGAAAAAAGATATTGTGGAATCACAAACGATGCGACGAAGATGTTTGTGATTACTTTTATATCTTGACTCTCGGAGATAGAAATCTCAAGCCAATTATTACAATTGTACTCATACGATAGAAACAGTAAGATCAGATCACATAACTACAAGAAAAGTAGTATCGGTCTGGCTTCACAATCCCAATGAAGTCTTTAAGTCGTTAACCTAGTTTTAGAAGAAGAAAACCAAAGGTTAAAGGAGAATCGACTCTAGCTTAGCAAACTAGTATCACACAGAATGTGTGGGGATTAGGTTTGCCACTTGCTAGAGTTCTTGATGAGTGTCGTTTACTCAACAAAATAAAAATATATTTCCCACTAATTAAATATAATATAGCGGTAGTAAGGATCGTTCCCACGAAGAGTAATGCAATTGATATGTTATCTAAATCGGCAAAAATATAAAATAAGGATAAAAAGGATAATAAGATAAAGATGATTAAAAAATCCTTCGTCGTTACTAACCGTTAACTCAACATTGTACCCGTTTATCTCATGTTTGTAGTTACAGGAAATCCTACAACTACACCCTCAGTAGAATTCATAAAACTTTAAGAAGTTCTTGATGAAAAATGACAATTTTCTGATTAAGATTCTCAACTGATTACAAAAAAGTATGTTAATGGAACTTAGAACAGTTACAACTTTCTCTCTTCTCTCTCCTAAGACTTTTTCTAATACTCACTTCAAGAACCTCTCTAATCTAGCATTTGAACTACTATTTATAGTGAAATCTGTACAACTGTATATAACCTGCGAATCATCGCAACATCTGATCGTAAATTTATTCTATATTCGCAAACCCTTCACACTTCTCTCGGGTTTCTTCTATTAACGCATTATCTTGCGACACTTTTCTCTTGTATTTGTTACTATGTTCGTAACCCAATATCTTGCGATATTCTGTCCCTACATCTTGCCTCTTCTCATGTCATTTCTGCGAAGAAGTAATGATCGTGAGAATATAACCATTACTTATTCTTTTCGGAATTCGAATACGTCTTTTATAACCGTCTTTTCCTAATTATTCCCTTATAAATACTCCTTTTATTCCCTTCCTTATCTTTTTTACCTTCTCTTTTTACTTCCGCAACTTCATCTTCTCCTCACATCACAGCTTCGGTTATCGCCTTCTCTTCCTGTTAATCCCATCATGAGTTCTCCGAGGTAATTTTCTTTTATCTCTCGCATCTTTCATTTGTTTATCTCTTTTATTTCTGTTTAATCCATTGTTTGACTTTGATTTCTTTCATTGAAACTGCTCCTCACGTGAAATCTTCAACCAGAAGTTCAAACCCTAGCTTTCGAAGAAGAAAATCCGAGAATCAAAAGGTAGTTAAAATACTCTGTCTCCCTTCTGAAACAATATATTGTTGCCTCAGTTTTTAATCTACATTTTGATTCGTAGGTCGGTGAAGAATCCAACCTTACCAAGAGATCTCGTATTATCAAATCCAAGCCATCAATTTTAATCAGTGATTTCCTTCCTGTGATTGATAAAGAATTTTCCTCTCCCCCTCGTGAAAGCACTTCTTCGAAAACTCCTGCCTCTACTCCATTACCCAGTTTTCAGTCTCCCACCCCTGTCAATTTATCAAAACTTCTTCAAAATCAACCTTCGCAAGTTACCTTATCAACCCATTCTCGTGAAAACCCCATTTTAGCTCCTAATCCTTTGAGTGTCGTTGCTCAAACAAATTTACAACTTGCTCTTATTCCTTCGAATTCTTCACCCCTTCCTCAAGAAGTTCGAGATGGAATTTATTCATCTTTCCAGATGTTATCTGATGTTTTAAGTAATACTGCGAGGTCTTCAAATGTTCGCTCGCAGTATGAATTTTGCGAAATGCTCAACAACTTCATCAATCCTGATATTTCTATTTCACGTCAAGCCCTGGAAAAAGAAGTTGAATTGCTTCGCCAAACTCAGGAATCTTTGAAAACGGAGTGTGAGAATCTTCGTAAAGAGAATCATCAGCTTCAAAATGATTCTCTAGATTGTGCAATCCTTCGTAAGAGGAATGATGCATTAAAAGGTATTGCTATTATCTTTGTATTTTCTCCTTTTGTTTGTTTATATTTCTCGTATGTTTGAAACACCCATTAAAACCCATTCCCCTTTATAGAATCAATCCAGGAATGTAGAATATTGGTACTTCATCATGAATCATACGCAGAAGAATCTCAAGCCAAGCATGAAAGTCTTTTGAACCAATTTTCCCATTTATCTAGTCTTCATTCATGTGCTCTTGATAATTTAGATGCCCTTTTCCAAGAGAATACCCAACTAATTTACGATCAAAAATTTTTGAACGGTGAAATATCTAAGCTCACTTCTTCTTTAACTAAAGTCGATTTAAGTATAGAAACCTTATTAGAAGAGAATGAAACCTTATCAGAAGAAAGATGTTCATATTTAAATATAATGGCGGTTTCTTCGCAACAATTGAATATTCTTCAGAGTAAATGTTGCGATCAAGAAAATCTCCTTTATTTGTTAAAAGGTGAACTTGAGGAATTAAAGAAGTCTTCAGATGCAGAGAGAAGTTTTTTTGTCTTTTAGAAGAAATCCCTTCTTAATAAGAATATAATCTTGAATACTAAAGAGGAATAAACTTAAAGAAGATTATTCCCAACTAGAAAACCTTAATGCAAAACTTGCGAAGAATAACAAATTTCTTCTTTCCAAAGATCAAAAGCTTCAATCTAGACTTGAAGGATTAGTTGGTGATGGTTTTGATAAAGCTATGGATCAGATGAAGAATTGTTGTCTATCTTTAGCTCAATTTCTTACTTCACAAAGAGAAGGTAGTCATCAAAATTTGATTGCCTTTGATATACCTTTAAATTTTGTTATATTCGCAGAATTGATTCTTTGAATTTTATTTCACTCGCAGAATCTGAGAACAATCTTCATGCTAAAGCTGGATTGGAGACCACCTGTTCTGAGCTTCGCAATAAGAACGCTTTGCTTTCTACTCGTTTGATCAATTCTCGTGATCGTGCCAATCGGAGATTCAACCATCTTGCTTATGCCAAAGAAATTGAAGATATTAACCACCAGAAAGCTCTACTCCGTGAAAGTCATCTGAAATCTCAAGTCTTCGTAAACAACATTCTCTTATCAAGATCCTTGCCTCTAGTGAAAGTTGAACCTATGGAAATATCTGATGATGAAGTTGCTCTTGATCCTGATAGTGACTTTGATTACGAGAGTGATGATGAAGAACTTGATGGTGGAAAAGAATCTATCCCTCAAGGAGAAGTCCCTGTTGAGGGCTCTTCAAAGGGTAATGTTTCGCAAGAATTGAACACTGCTGATGATCTTACTCATCTTAAAGATCCAGCACAAAGTGTTGATGAAGAGCACCAAGCATGATAAACTTCTTTTCCCAAGTTATCGTTAATCCTCTTGTTTTTCTTTCTTTTGAACTCTTTCTCTTGGTTACTGTTGGTTTTGTTTTTACGAAAGCTGATCGCAAATAAACTTTTGCGTCTTTCTTTAATGAAAGCTGATCGCAATAAGAATTTTAAAATTTGTAATTTTGGTAGTTTCTTTGGGAGTAAATGATATTCGCAAAATTATCATGAGTTTTATGGATAATACCTTTTTAAATACAATCTATTCCAGGTTCGACCAAGTCTTAAACCCATGTCTTTCCCTTCTGGATCCATCAGCCGATAAGCTCCACTTCCCACAACCTCTTTAATGACATATGGTCCATCCCATTTTGGTGCTAGTTTTCCTCCATTTTCTTTCTGGTAGGGAGGTGTTTCTCGCATGACCAAATCACCTGGTTGATACTCACGTTCAATAACTCTCTTGTTATACCCTCGAGCTAATCTTTCCTGATAAATTTTCATATGTCGCAACACCTTTTCCCTTTTTTCTTCCAAATCATCCAGTTCACTTAATATCACCCCTGCACTTAATTTTTTTTCCCAAGCTTCTTTCTTTGTTGTCGGAATTACAACCTCTGTTGGAAATACTGATTCTACTCCATATGTTAAACAGTAAGGAGACATTCTAGTTGTATTGTATGCCCAGACTGCACTAGGCACTTGTTCGCACCACCCTCTGAGATGTCCTTATAATTTCTTTTTGATTGTATCTGCGATTGTTTTATTTGTTGCGTCTGCCTATCCATTAGCTTGTGGATATAATGGAGTTGATTTCCCACATTTTATCCTAAAAGCACTGAGTAACATCTCTATATGTTGCCCTTCAAATTGTTTCCCATTATCGGATACTAATTGTGCTGGAACTCCATACCTACAAATGATATTCTCAAATATGAATGTAAAAATATCCTTATCGCGAATATGTTGTGCTGCTTTTACTTCTGCGAGCTTCGTAAAATAATCTGTTGCGACTATTAAGTATCTTCTCTGCCCAGATCCAGGTAAAAATGGGCCAACAATGTCCAATCCCCATTTCCCGAAAGGCCAGCAGCTTGTTGAAGAAGTTAGTGGTGCCCCTGGTGCATGAGTTCTTTTCCCATGTCGTTGACATTCTTTGAATCGTCTCACCAACAATTTTGCGTCTATGTGCATATAAGGCCAATAATATCCTTGTATTTTTGCTCTATAAGCTAGAGATCTTCCTCCACTATGATTACCAGCTTCTCCTCCATGTAACATCTTCAATATTTTTTCTCCTTCTTCACGAGTTAAACATCTGAGAGGTAGTCCACTGAAAGATTTTCTGTATAAAATTCCTTCTCGTAACTCATAATTTGTTGCACGACTCTTTAATTTATGTGCTTCTAGTCTGTTCCTGGGTATTTCCCCTTTTGTGAGATATGCATGAATGTCCTTTCTCCAATCTGCGAGATTTTCTACGATGTCGTCTGGTAGTTCCCTTTCTACTTCCATCGCAATTGCTTCCTCAATTTCTTCTTCTTTATTCACTGATGGATGTTGAATTGTCTGGATTTTGATATTTCTTGTATTAGGGTTTGTCATCATACTTGGAATGAATGCAAAAGCATCTGCGAGTCGATTGTATTTTCTTGTTATATGCCTCCATTTTAATTTTGGTATCTTCACGGATAATTCATCAACGAGTTTCTTGTATTTCCTCAAAGAAGACTCATTTGTGGTATATTCCCCTTTAATTTGACAAATTACCAGCTGAGAATCACTTGTTATTCTTATATTTTCGAGCTTCTTTTCTATTGTGATCTTCAATGCATGTACTACAGCTTCGTACTCTGTTTCATTGTTCGTGGATGTAAATTCTAGTCTGAATGAGAATGTTATTCTTTCTTCTTTTGGTGAAATCAACACAACTCCTATTCCATTCCCCTCACTGTTGGATGATCCGTCTACTAAAATTTCCCATCTATTTGGTTCTGTTAATAGGTATTTTGGATTCCCAAATTCTTCTTCAATATCCATCATTTATTCTACTGCCTCATCTTCTTCCAAAGGAAATTCTGCCAAGAAATCTGCGACAACTTGTGACTTTTGTGATGATAACACTTCGTACTTTATCTTGTAATGGTTTACTTGTGCATTCCACCTTTCTATTCTTTCTGATCTTTTTGTGTTCTTCATGACTGACTCAATTGGGACTTTGGTTACCACTTTTATCACATGCTCTTGAAAGTATATTCACAACTTAAATGATGCATAAACCAGGGCTAAGATTAACTTCTCCATTTTAGAATAATTTCTCTCTGCTGTGTTAAAAGTTTTACTGATGTAGTAAATAGGCCTTTCTATTCCTGCATCTGTTCGCAATAGAACTGCACTTAAAGCATATTGAGTTGTTTCGAGGTATACCAATAATTCTTCATCTTTCTCTGGTTTCTGTAATATGGATGTATTCGCAAGATATTCTTTGATTCCTTGAAAATCTTTTTCACATTCATCAGTCCACTTGAATTTTGCTCCCTTCTTAAGTATGTTGAAGAAATGTTTGCACTTATCTGACATTCGCGAAATAAATCTTCCAAGTGAAGCCAAGAGTCCATTTAGATTTTGCACTTCTTTTACCGTTGCAGGTGTTGGCATGTCACGAATTGCTTGTACTTTTTCTGGATCGACTTGTATCCCCTCCTTTGATACTATGTATCCCAAAAAAAATCCTGACTCAACTCCAATTACACATTTTTCAGGATTCAATTTGATATTGAATTTTCTCATTTGCTCAAATATTTCCTTCAAATCTTGCACATGATCTTTGGCCTCTTTAATTTTTATCAGTATATCATCTACATACACCTCTAAGGTTTTATGTATCCACTTTGAGAACACCTTTTCGACCATTTGTTGATATGTAGCACCCGCATTTCGTAGACCAAATGGCATCTTCACATAACAATATAAACCTCTTGGAGCGAAAAAGGCAGTATGTTCTTGGTCTTCTTCTGCTAGTGATATTTGATTATACCCTTTATATCCATCGAGTGAAGTGACTCTATCATAACCTGCAGCTGATTCCACCATTTGTGGTATGTATGGCAATGGAAAACTGTCTTTGGGACATGCCTTGTTTAGATCAGTGAAATCTATACAAATTCTTATCCCTTTATTCTTCTTCGGAACAATGACCATATTTGAAATCCATTCTGGGTATTTTTCTTCTCTTATGATTCCTGCATCCAACATCTTTTGTAATTCTTCTTCTATTTGTGCATGATAATTTTGCGAGATCTTTCTTATTTTTTGTTTGAATGGTCTTACGCTTTTATCTATGTTCAATCTATGACACGCCACCGATGAATCAATTCCTGGTATTTCATCTACACTTCATGCGAATATATCTTTGTATTCTCGTAAGAGATCAATAATTCTTTTCTCTTCTTCTTCGTCCATCTTAGTTCCAATTCACAAGATTAAAGGTTCTTCTTTAATTCCAATATTTATTTCTTTGGTTGGTTCTGCTGCAACGTAACTAGGATTTTGCTCTCCCATAGGTGTTGGTTCTTTGATTACTTTCATTGGTTCTCCTTCTTTTTCTGGGATCTCACTTGGTATTCCTTTTCCCTCTCTTGTTCTTATTGTATACACTCTGAACTCCTCTTCCTTTTTCGCTTCTTTCGCAAGTTTTCTACGAAATTGTTTATTTCTTGCTCTCCCTCCATACTGTTTTACTTCAATCTGATAACAAAATTTTGCACTATCAAGATCCCCTTTTATTTCTTGTATTCCGCTTGGTGTAGGAAACTTAATTGATTGATGTAATGTCGAAGCAACAGCTTTAATCGCATGAATCCATGGTTTTCCCATAAGCATATTATATGGAGACTCCATATCTACCACACATAAAACTATGTGTGTTTTGATTTCTCCCAGCGGTACTCGTAACATTATTTCCCCTTTGGATTTTGTTGTAGATTTTCCCAATCCATGGATAAAACATTCTGAATTTGTGATCTCTTCATCTTTAATACCCATCCCCTTAAGTGCATGATAGAATATAATATCAACAGAACTCCCTGTATCAATCAAAACTCGGTTTAATTTCCATTTTTCTATAGATTTTGTAGTTTTCTTTTCTTCTCGCATGATCGGAATTGTGACTACTAATGGTGAAGTGTGGTTCAAGTCTTCATTTGGGATTTCTTCTTTGAAAATGTGATTTTCTTCTTTTCCCATTCTTTCAAAGTTGTTATTTTCTCCACTTCCATAATCTTTCTTCCTCTAAAATCTCGTTTGTGTATCCTTCCCTTCATGTTGTTATGAAATTCATCAATCATTGTCTTTGTGATTATATTACATTCTTCTCTTTTGCAATCTTCATCTACTGACTCCATTTTGATTTTCAAATTTCTGCTATATCAATCTTCAGGTCCCTGTTTCTAGCGCCAATTATGTAGTTACAAGAAATCCTACAACTACACCCTCAGTAGAATTCATAAAACTTTAAGAAGTTCTTGATGAAAAATGACAATTTTTTGATTAAGATTCTCAACTGATTACAAAAAAGTATGTTAATGGAACTTAGAACAGTTACAACTTTCTCTCTTCTCTCTCCTAAGACTTTTTCTAATACTCACTTCAAGAACCTCTCTATTCTAGCATTTGAACTACTATTTATAGTGAAATCTGTAAAACTGTATATAACCTGCGAATCATCGCAACATCTGATCGTAAATTTATTCTATATTCGCAAACCCTTCACACTTCTCCCGTGTTTCTTCTATTATCGCATTATCTTGCGACACTTTTCTCTTGTATTTGTTACTATGTTCGTAACCCAATATCTTGCGATATTCTGTCCCTACAATGTTAGAATTAATTATCACCAACCGTAGGAAAGAAGGTACGCTTAGCTATTCCCAAAACTCCTTGTATCACCGGATACGGAAGCGCTCGACTACCGGATTCTATTCAAAATAACCACCTTGAGGTACGCTTACAAGATGTAATTCCCAGAACACATTAAGATTTGTGAATTTAGGTTTGATCCCAGTAGTTAAACTCGGTACGCTCGGTCCACTTACTAGTGTTGTCTTTACTCGCAATTGCTACACAGAATCCCTCCGCAAGGTCTTGCGATTTCTACTTGTGTAGGAGATGAAAGACAATTACGGATCGACTCAACTCTCTACTAGCATTAGAATGATTAATAGACTAATCTAGTTGCGCACCCAAACCAATCTAATAATCAATCATAAACCTTCGATATAGTAAAAAAAATCCACAATGAATCAATTTAAAACTTGAAACAAACTTGAAAATAATTGAGCTTCACAATTAGAACTTTGAATTCATCCTTAACAATAAAAAGAATAGGGAAGAGATAGTTCTCCCCCCTAAGGGGGAGAAAAACGGTGAAAAGAAGATATATCAAATTATCTCTAAGCTTCCCTATATTTAGAGGTTTGTAACCTCTTCTTGAAGAAAACTAGGAAAGTGCACCTCCTTAAGAATTATGTCCCGTGCATCACACCCCGTGCTAAAGTCCATAACTCGGCAAATATCTAAAAATACGCCACTTCCAAAAGCTGAACGTGTATTGACATTTTGAAGGGAGACAATGGGCTTGCTTCCAATCCATCCCAAGTCCGTTATTACTCGATAAATTATTTCTCTTCATATTTCACGGCTAACTCATTGTTCCCCCTGATAATCTCGTTTCTTCTCTCACTCGGACTCAAACTCCATAACTGCCAATGGCAGCAACCTTCACAGCAGACTGTCCATTCTTCTCTCGAGCATTGACACTGGCATTTTATCTCCATTACTCTTCTCCTTGTCGCCTTCTTAACTCGTCCATCGAAACTGTAGGACCAGAATATCACTACAACATTTCTCTGCGAGATTAACAACACTTCCCAGCGAGCATCGCCGCAAGCTTTTCAACAACACTTTGCGAATGTTACAAAGAATGACGTAATAGCTGATGATTGAAGAAACACGGGAAATCATGTTTGTCTTGCGATGGTTATAAATCTTGCGATAATAAACATTATAATCATCGCGATAAGATCGCAGAGTAAATCCAAAATAAAATGAAAACATAGCTGTCATCTACTAGGTAATTTCCTATATAAAGGGTTCCAATAGATTTAGAGAAGGATGATGTATTTTTTGAGAGTTGAGAAAGTCTTGAGGAGAGAGAAACTTTGAGAGAATAGTTGTAATCTGGATTTCTGTAAACATTTCTGAGATTTAAATGATAAGTGTTGTTTTTAATCTTCAATTATGAGTTGAATATTGTAAAATCTTAATAAGGGTGTAGTGTAGGATTTCCTGCAACTACATTTTGGCGCCCAAAACAGGGACTGAATTGATGATTATTTGAAGAGAAAGATAAAATTTAACATTGTGATTGGAAGGAATTTGAAAAAATTAGTGAAAGATTGTATGCAACACCCGACAGCTTGATAAGAATAATGGCTAGAAGAAGAAGAAATACGTCAGAACCACCCACAACTATGAGAAGGAGTAAAAGACTTGCGGGTGGAGGAGAAAATGAAATGGGAGAATCTTCAAGGATAAGGACAAGAAGAAATAGAATAAGGAATGAGGGAGAAAATCAAATTCAACAGCCGAATCAATAAACACCAATAGAAGATGGAGCTTTGGATTATGATAGAGTGAGTGTTCATACTTGGAGATCGGATTCGATGGAAGAAGTAGAATATCGACAATTAAGAAACGAAAGAGGAGAAGAAAGATATCAAGAAGTGATTGAAGGATTGGTTCATGAAGAAAATGAAAATGAAACAACAGATGATATAAGACAAAGAATACAGGAGGAAAGAAGATTAGAAGCAGAAGAACGTGCGAATTTAACAAGACAAAATCATGAGTTAAGAATGGAGAATTTAAGATTGCAACGAAGAAGATCAAGGAGTACCGCTAGGTCAAGTTCAAGATCATTTAGAGAAGAACCAAGGCAAAATTCCCATGTGAGAAATATTGGAGCAAATATTCAAGGAAGAATGCAAAATCCAAATGAAGAACCATATCATAGAGAAGAGGAGATAATTGATGATCACCATATTCTACACGATGAAGTTGTGAATGGTAGACGAAATCAAGAGGGTAGAAATAATCAAAATGGCGAGGAAAATCGAGAAGAAGGTAGAAGAATATTACATGGGCGAGAAAACCTAAGAAATTAAAGAATCATCGAGGACGAAATTGAGATACATTATGCTGAACAAGCACGTCTAGATTGCGAGAGGGAAAGGTTAAGAGCAGAAGTGGAAGAACAAGAATTTCAGGAGGAAATTCGAAAGAATAATCATGATAATCGTGAAAGGAGACGCGCGCAGAATCGCCACAATAATGGTATCAATGAAGACTACGATAGAATACAAGGAAGAATAGAAAGACAGCGAGGAGAAATGGACAAAAATGGAGAAAATCGCAGAAGAAGAGAAGATGCATTGAAAAGGCCAATGGAGCAAAATTCGGCTGGGAATGAACAAATTTTAATAGAATTAGCAGAAATGAGGGAAATGATGAATAATAAAAGAGAAGGAGGTAGAAGGCAACTTGATGAAGCAATTGAGAAAGCTGCGAGAACTCCATTTATATAAGAAGTACAATTAAGAGGAATACCCCCAAAATGCAACTTACCAGCATTAACCAGTATCTTCGATGGAACTACCTGTGATGTTCAACATGTCAAGGCTTATGTTAGGTGTATGCTACAGTGGGAAAACCATGATGCTGTATTATGAAAATATTTTGCATCTAGCTTAACTGGTGAGGCTCTAAAATGGTTTGAGGGGTTTCCCAAAAATACTATAACTTCTTTTAATCATTTGCAAGCTACATTTATGGGAGCATACATAAGCAACAATTCATCGCGGTCGGGTATTGAAGATGTATTTGGGTTAAAGCAGAGGGTTGGCGAGAGTCTGAAACACCTAACCATAAGATGGAAGACAATGTGCAGTGAAATGGCGGGAAGAGTGGATGAGAGATATCTCATTTTATCTTTTATCAATGCAATGTTCGCAACCAATCTGTTATACATACAAATTTTCAGAATCAAGAATACAATTACAATGCCGGAGTTTCGAGAATTACAAGAGGAATACATTGCTTTGGAGGAGAAACAAAATGAGATGGAATCATATCCAATCGCAAATACTAGATCAATAGCGGCAAATGGAAGTCTACTTCCTAAAATGATTAATAATGTGGCGAGCACCTCGTAGCCACAACAAGAGAAAGTGGAGATTGATAACCAACAGAAGTTTGTAGCCATGGGCAGTCAAGATCAAGAAGAGTATGAAAGAGAGAAGAATTATTACAATCGCGGTGGAAATAGCAAGCTCCAAAGGTTTGATCAACCACAGGAAATTTATAGTGGACAGAGGCAAGACAATTTTAGAGGTCAAGGTAATCAAAATATAATATGGGAAGAAATTAAGATGCCACCCCTGAATGCCAGCATAGAGAAAATTTGGGAAGCTATCATTTTGATGGAAAATATACCATCACCCTAGAACATGGGAAAAGAACCACATCCAAATAATCGAAATCAAGCATTTTGTCCTTACCATCATTTTCATGGTCACTCAATAAACGATTGCAGGAATGTAAAAAGGATAATTTTGAGGATGATTGATCAAGGAAAGTTAAATCACTTTTTAATAGGATATCCACAATCTCAGCAATTACCCTCATCACCAGACATTCACAGAGTGAATAATGTAAAAGGAGCAGAAACATTTGTGATAAAAGTGGGATCTAAGGCAAAGAATTTATCCTGTAATTCCATTATACATTCATTCAAGACAATTGAGGATTTTTACGACAATGTTCTAAGCAGAGTCTTTGCGAGAGATACCGATGGAAGATAAATACTAAATATTTTGAGAGCCTTGCCATTAAAGGAATGGCAGAAGCAAACTATTTCTTTCACTGCACAAGAAATAGCAAACCCTGGTGAGATGCATGATCAGCCATTATTTGTTAGATTAGAGATAAACCCAAACAAAAAGAGGATGAAGATGAAAATGAAGACAAAGTTGAAGATAATGAAAATGAAGATTCATGGGAAATTAATAGAGTGTTGATTGATACAGGCAGCTCCGTTGATATTTTATTTTATCACACTTATAAAACCATGGAAGGAAGATACGAAGATTTAATACCGTCGACGTACAACATATATGGTTTTAATGACACTGCTAACAAACCCAAAGGGGAAGTTACAATGTGGATTTCATTAAAAGGGATATCTTCTGAGGTCTTATTCTGTGTTGTTGACATTGAATCACCATGTAATTCCTTGATTGGCAGGCCATGGTTGCACGGAATCTTAGGTGTGGCATCGACTTATCATCAATGTATTACATTTCCACATCCCAATGGTATTGGAATTATAAAGGGAGATTTGGTTGAGGGGAAGAAGTTCTATGAAATCGATATGGAAACCTGCGAGGGAAGATCCGCGAGGAACAGAAATTGGACGCATAACATCAAACAGAAACAAAGAGAAGACAGACTAATGATTGATGCAATAGAGCGACGAGAATATGAAATGCTGCAAAGTCAAAAAATGCTAAAAACGGTTGGTGGCGAGCATCTCGCTAGTGAAGAAAAGATAGTAAAACGCAACAAAAAAGTAGCAATGGAATATAGTAAGTAGAAAGGTAGTATGATGAAATTTAAGAAGTTTATGAATGATTTGTTTGAAGAAAATGTAATTGACATGGACCTGAAATTTTATCATACAAAAGGAAAGAAAGTCAAAGAAATGAAATTTTCTCTGAGTTGCAATACTCACAAGAAACGCGAATAAAATTTCGCAGAGATTAAAAGAATGGGACAAACCTTTATGGCGTACACCTTAGTTCGAGAAGTACAATCTCGCAAGAGGAAAATGTAAGACCTAATAGTACGTCATATAAGGGGGTATCTCTTTACATGACTCAGGGATAAGGTTATACCTCTGCTGGAACCTGAGTCATGCAGATGTTGGGGTTAAAGAAAACCTATCCGGGAGAGAGATATTGGATTTCCAACTATATAAGGTTATACCCTGGTTGGACGGCTGAGAATATCTTCTAAGAAGTGCAGAGTATGACCAAGGTGCCGAGGTACACGGTTGAGCCAAGGGTTCCCGGGGCGTACGAAACTACCCTGGCCATTCTTGGTAAGTCTTGGCTATGATGCACTTGGCCTGAAGAAAACCCCACTTAGGGTGAAGTCTTGTAAATATAAGCCATATAGGCATAAAGGACAAGAGGCTGCGAAAACAACTGGTTGTTGGAAAATCTGGATGGGAGGAGATAGTATTGTATGGCCGATGTGCCCTCCTTGAAGGAGCAACCAGGGGGAATATAAGGGCGGCACCCTCCATTAGGGAGCTGATAAGTGTCTAAAGACGGAAATGTCATGGGGCTTTATGATCACAAGGACATTTAGGCCTGTCATATTGTCGCGTGATGAAAATTATACAGAGGCAACAAGCCAAAAGAGAAAAGTTAAGATGAGATCAATGGGTTTTTACATGAAAGTGTAAAGACGTCATGCGATTTCATCGCAAGACGGCAATGTCATAAGGTTTAATTCTTGCAAGAGAGTTTATACTTATCATATTGTCGCAGAGATGCTGAAAAAATATGGATAAGACAAGATCAATGGGTCAATACATGCAAATGTAAAGACGTCCTGCAATTTTGTCGCAGAAAGAAAAAATTGTGGCAAAATAAGACCTTTAACTAGGAAGGCAAAATAAGACCATAAGATTACTGCGATAATGCTCGCATAATTTATGAGATTTGAGATTTTACGCATAGATCATAAAGTTATACAATTGTTGCTAGCGATAACATCGCCAATATTGAGGCAAATTTAATCTGATTTACAACTAATATCTAATCTCTACTCAATTTTTTCATATTGCAGATGAATAATAGAGGCAAGTATGGGAATGCATAGAATGATGAAATTATTATTCATCCATCATATGATAAAATTGCATAGATATTATGATACATTTATACAGATAATTAAAGGGTAATAATTATATTG